>SJYA01001724.1:414739-454798 GCA_006410615.1 Neotragus moschatus
AAAAAATAAAAATTTAAAAAAAAAAAAAAGAAAACTAAGCCAAGAGGAAATTACATTCAGTTCCAGAGAAAATAGTATTATAAGCTATCTTTAAAAAAAAGTCTTAGAGATTCCAATATATTTCATTATAACATGGCAAAGAATCGATAATAAGAAAATATATTTTTTTCTCTAACTTAATGGCATACATTCAATTATTGATTTTCTTGAAACAGAAAATGACTTTGAATTAGATTNAAATTACATTCAGTTCCAGAGAAAATAGTATTATAAGCTATCTTTAAAAAAAAGTCTTAGAGATTCCAATATATTTCATTATAACATGGCAAAGAATCGATAATAAGAAAATATATTTTTTTCTCTAACTTAATGGCATACATTCAATTATTGATTTTCTTGAAACAGAAAATGACTTTGAATTAGATTTTAAATATTTTCTCATAGAACAAGTTCTCACTTTATCCTAAACTTACATATTATATATATATATATGTGTGTGTGTGTGTGTGTGTGTGTGTGTGTGTGTGTTTAGTAACAGATATAGTGCTAGACATGTGTGAATGTATATATAATTAATTATCCATACATAGAGATGGATAGGTAAACCATGGATGAGATGATGAGTAAGGAAAAAAGAGAGAGATGCAGAGAAAGAGACACTTTGTTAGTAATTACATTTATTTAGTTCTCTGTAGCAAAATGATCAGACCCTTATCTGGGAAACTGGTCACATTTTATTACTACCAAGAATCAGCACATTCCTGGGAAACCAAGAACTAAGCAGTTGAAAACACACAACACTGCTCTTTGGGAGGGTGCTAAGTATAGAAAAGCCCCCACATGAAAGTTCAAAAAGTTCCCCTTTCACACATTAAAATGAATTACTCTTCATTTAATACTATCTTTAAGTGTAATTTAATGTGTTGAATTAAATTATTACCAACATTTCCAAATGTAAAGAGAAGTGATGATTTTTTGGCTTTTTTTTTTTTTTTTTGGTGTAGTCATTACACACATTTATTTTCCAACTTCTATCCTGCTTTGTACAAATTCATCTAATTTTATTTATGTCATTATCTCCAGGAAAGCATACCATTTTAAAATGAAAGTTCAGTAATCTAGTATGTGTGTTTTGTATGTCATATTGTTATCATCACCATCATCATCATCTAAGGAGGATCTATTATAGGAAATGTCTTTTTGATGATTCTTAGAGATGCTTCTAAGAGACTGACATTAGGAGGAAGAGGGAGGTCCACAGATCCTGCTGTTATCCTGCTGAGAGTCGATAACATGAGTGATGGGCCTGGTCAAGCCTGACAAGATCAATGAGTGGGAAATAATACACAGATGGAGTTAAAACCCACAGCATATGTTTTGAAGCTGCTTTAATTCAGAATGAAAAGTGAAAGTGAAGTGGATCTCAGACAAGGCAGAAGTTAGGAATGAACCCACAGGAGCTTTCAAGGCCTTGATAATTTGGAGGGGAAAGAAAATTCAGAGAGCTAAAGCCAGAGCATGAGAAGCAAATAGACTGTTGGTCTGAATTTCAATGTAAATGCAAAACCTTGCCTTTTTTTGCAAGTAAGAATCACTAATCTTTAGTTCTTATAATGGGATGTAACAGCTGAGTATAAATGAGTGTGAAAAGCTTACCAATGTCTCCTTAAAAGTTAAATAGAAAAATTATTTTCTAAAAAGTCCTGTCTTCCCAAGAAAAGAGCTGTGTGTCTATCACAGCAGTACTTTTGAAAAAATAGTAAGTAAGTGACACCAAAAGCTCAGGAGAAGCTACTCAGAATGACTGAGTTTAATCCCATGCTGGTCCCCCAAATGTTCAATCAGTTCTGTATCTAAAAGTGCATCCAATTGTTATTATTGAAGCTTCTTCTTTTTCACTATTCACTCTAGTCAGAAGGTTTTATATTCTACATAATGTTTTATTACAGCACCAAACTTGCTTCTTAAAATACTTTGAAAGTATGTAGTATGATGTTCATAATTGATTTTTAAAAATTGATTTTAGCTTTCTACTGTAAATTAAAAATCTTTCTCAGGTTAGGATGACCTATAACAAAATACAAATTCTACTCTGATACTGAAGTTGGTAGTGAAAGTAACTCAGGGAAGACTGATAGTTATTGGTTTGTTAATAAGAAAAAAAATATTCAGGGCCAAATTTGGGACTAAATACGCTTCAGTTAAAACCTGTAGTTATGAAAGATTAATAAGAGAGTTTGCATATTTACAAAAATTGCCAAGAAAGTAACACCGAATCGTGAATAGACAAATTTAAATTTTATTTTTCATAAGTACATAGCTGGTTGACAAAAATCTCTTTCTGTGGCTCTAAAGGTTGAATTTAAAGTATATTGATTCCAAAGCCAAAAAAAAAAAAGAAAAATAATGTGGTTCTCTTCCATTACATTTCTAAGTGCTCAAATTCTCATTTAGAGTTGTAACTTATTTTCTTGCAGAAATTGGACTAGAAATGGCAAAACTCATAATTTCCATGTTTTAATATCAGAAATGGCCTAAAAATAGTCTCAATGGTTTTCATTTTCAAGACAGAGTAGCAATCGGTCAAACTATAATAAAACTTTTACACTCTCTTTAAAAAAATATTCTCCCACAGAAGTGTCTGCTTTGAATGTCATAGTATGAAAATAGTACTACAATGTCCTCTGGTCATATAAAATAATCTTTTATAATATATGGCTTAATTGATCATCTGACAAAATGCTTACTACTATGGAAACTTAGAAGTGAACATTAATTCTATTTTAATATATTTATTATCACCCACTCAATGAACATGAATCTAAGCAAACTCTGGAAGATAGTGAAGGACAGAGGAGCCTGGAGTGCTTCAGTCCAGAGGGGGTCATAAAGAGTTGGACACGACTTAGTGATTGAACAACAACTTATATTTGATGTTACTCATTTCTGATACAGAATTAGGAATAGTGGCTATTCTCAACTTAGTGAACAATAGGATATGATTCAGTACAAATTTATTTTGCTTTTTAAATTATTTTTGGAGTTGCTTGACTGTGTCATAAATTTCTTGAACCATACGAGTTCTCATCTCTCATGTTCACTCTATAACAAATATGAGCATAATGTCCTTAGCCATCTGCTTATCTCCATATCCCTTTTACTAGCCACATTCTTTTGCCAATGTTAAAAAAAAAATAAATTTTTGATGGAATGTTATCTGTGCTTTAACTTGGTTATTTAGGGAAGATAACATCCATCCATGGGATTTTCCAGGCAAGAGTACTGGAGTGGGCTGCCCTTTTCTTCTCCAGGGGATCTTTCCGACCCAGGGATCGAACCTGGGTCTCCTACATTGCAGATAGACGCTTTACTGTTTGAGCCACCAGGAAAGCCCTCTCAAAACTTACCTCTGACTCAAATAAAAAGTCTATAGTAGGTCGAAATCTTAAAACTATCAACAGAGGCCTGGGTGAGATGGAACTCCAGATCAGTGTAAAAATGTTTTAATTTTCTAAACTGGTATAAAAGACAGATGAGATACTTGCCTTGACAGAACCTACGATTTATATTAAAAATATATGTTGAAAAACATAAATATGCTGAAGATTAATAAATTATGCTAAAGTGACTTAAGTAAACATTAGAAAATATGCAGTTAGTAAGTTATTTTCTTTAACTGCATAAAGCTGTCTGTTATCACTGAAGAACTTTTCAAGTTGAAATGAACTACTACAGTTTATGAACCTTACTTTAACCTGTAAGACTATAGGAAGGAGAGCTCAGCAAAGAAAACCTTTTACTGATTTAGCAAAAAGGAAAAATTTTTTTAAGTTCCTTTTTATTTTATTTTTTAAAATTTATTTATTTTAACTGGAGGCTAATTACTTACAGCTCAGGAGAAGCTACTCAGACAATTACTTACAGCATTGTAGTAAAACATATCAAAAAGGAAAAATGTCAAAGGGTTGATTAGGAATTTAAATATTATTAATGAATTTAAAAGCATAGAGTGTTGAACAAAGACACTAGGTAATCCATTTGGTGGTGAAATGTGTCCCAGAGAAATATTAAAAGATGGTATTTGTAAGGATGAGTAAAATTTAAGAAGGTTAATACAGAAGTAGGTAGTAAGAGTCTTCAGAACAACAGAACTACAAATCAAAATGTTAGAAATGGGAGTGGATTTAGCTGAAACTGAGCCACATGTCCTGCACAGAGCAAACCAATTTCTTTGAGGAACTACCATTTGTGCTATGGGTTGGAGTTGTTTTTTTTTCATTACGAGAGCATTTAGGCATGCTGGTCCCTGAACAGGATGTTCAGTTCATGGTTTATAATTTTTTTTTTTTTTTACTCAGTTTCTTGTTAATACTTTAACTTCCTCATACCATAATTTTTCTATTGTATTCACACAGAAAAATACATCTGGGATCAGTTCAAATATTTGCCTTTTTTCATTCATCCCTCTAATTGCTAAGAACAACAGTAAACACTGTAGTTCTGCTCCTCAGTGACATTATGAATGCTTATTCTTCAGCCTTTTGTCTTTCCTTCAATATATCAATAGTCAACTCATTCTGCTTCCTGTGGAGTGGATTTTTAAAGCCCTTCCACTTTATTTTTAGACTTTCTAGGAAGCATCCCTGGAGAAGGCAACAGCACCCCATTCCAGTACTCTTGCCTGGAAAATCCCATGGACAGAGGAGCCTGGTAGGCTGCAGTCTATGGGGTCGCTAAGAGTCGGACACAACTGAGCAACTTCACTTTCATCTTTCACTTTCATGCACTGGAGAAGGAAATGGCAACCCACTCCAGTGTTCTTGCCTGGAGAATCCCAGGGATGGGTAAGCCTGGTGGGCTGCCCTCTACGGGGTCGCATAGAGTTGTACATGACTGAAGTGACTTAGCAGCAGAAGCAGCAGCAGCAGCAGCAGAAAGTATCCCACCACTTCCAGTTTTAACCTCCTTTTCAACTTCACCGAGAAAATAAAAATTATTAGACATTAATGGCCTGATATTTCCACCTTTAAACCACCATATCTTTTTAGTCTACACAAATAACTTACTGATTTGTACACATTCCACAATGGGAATGAGTTCATCTTTGTCAAAACCAATTTTCTGACCCATGATTGCTATCATTTTCACACACACACACACACACACACACACACACACAAATACTATCTCAAACAGAATCAATGATTTTTCAATTATTTCTACTCTATACCATCTCTAACCTCTTTCTATTTACCACTTTCTTTCATGTAGCATTTAAATATGTTCAAGTTTATCTATCAAGGAATGAACTTAGGAAAAATCTTTCTGGAACCATGAATTCCTTAAGATCCATACTTTCCTTGAGCTATATCTTTTACTGTCCCTCCACCTCATAACTGAAGCCAACACATCAAATCTGGTTTCAATCACCTTAATTTCTCCAATAATCATTAGAAAAAAAAACACAGAAAAATTATTTTGCTATTAATTGCATTGAATACTTTATGATTGTCACTGTCTTTTTATTTCTCATCTGAAAATCCTGACTACTTTCTCTTCTTGAAATATCATTCTCCTTTAGCTTCCACTATCTTGTACTCTTTATGATCGCTTTTCTATTCACATGCACGATTTAATCTTCTTTTTTTTCTTATTTATCATATATTTTAAGATTGATGCTGATCCTGGGTCCTCTTTATATACCTGTACTGAGTAATATCATCAATTCCACAGATTTGTTATTCATTTTTAAAAATTTTAATTACTTAACTGGGGTGCGATTGTATTACAATGTTGTGTTAGTTTATGCTGTACAACAATTTGAACCAGTTATATGTATAAATGTGTCCCCCCATTAAGCCTCCCTTCCACCTTCCCCATCCCACCCCATTAGGTCTCCACGGAACACAGAGCTGAGCACTTTTTGCTATACACCAGCTTTCTGCTAGCTATCTCTTTTACACAAGGTCATGTAAAAATGTCAGTGCTACGCTCTCAGTTTGTTCATCCTCTCTTTTTCCCACTGTGTTCGCAAGTCCATTTTCTACATCTGTTTCTCTATTCTTGCCCTGCAAATGGGTTCATTGGTAAAATTTTTCTAGATTCCATGTGTATGCACTGACCTTTCTCTTTCTGACTTAACCACTCTGTATGACAGACTCTGTGTCCATCCACATCATTACAAATGACCTAATTTGGTTTGTTTCTCATTTTCCATTTTTAAAACACATTTTCATAATTTAATTTGCAATGATTTTTGTAAGTAAATTTAATCATGTTTTATGATTGTAAATGTTCCCAGTACCTCTGATACATGCTTAGACTGTGGCTGTGAAGGGGGAAATAAAATATTTAGGGCAGAGAATATGCTATAAAGACATTTGGAATCTGTAAACAAATTAATATACACTCAAAATCAACATTGTTTCAGTTTTTCTATGTCTTTGCAGAAAAAAAAAGAAAACATAAAACTAAAGAATACTTCCCTCCCCCCACAGTTCCTACATCATCATCATGACTACATCTTCAAGCTGCTAACAAATATCAAAGAGTTGGACACGAGTGCAGTGCCCAAGCATGCACACACACACACCGTGTATGGTTCCCAAATCTCTTAGCATCATGATGAAGTGGAAAGATCTGGAGCCACAAACTAGGTGTGTGACCTTGGTTAAGGGATCTTACCTTGTTGAATTTCTCTCTAGAAGGATAGGACCACACAGTCCCGAGGGTAGTTTCAAGTTGAAAATATTTTGATAGTCTATTCCTTACCACTTTCACAATGCTCTTCTATGCATATTGTTTACTTTATGATTCTTCATATTTACATCCATCCTGCAGGGGTGCTGAAGAGCTTCTAGGACCTGGCAAAGCCACAAGTGGATGCAGGTCTCAGAGTCCATTAACCTCAGCTGAGAAGGTTTATTCTCAGATGCAAGGTTGTGTCCAGACACTTCATTATCTCCTTTTTATACTGTCAGCTGCCAGGATGCTTTTGTAGTCATTTGCATAATTTAAACTGCTGTCACTTGACTCTAATATCTAAGCAGGCAAACCTTTTAAGATTAGGCTCAAATTAACCATACTCTAATTCTATCAAAAGTATGCTAATTTGCAGTGTTGGCTTTGAACTCATTATTTTTGAGAAAACTAAAAGAAGGAAGAAAGCCTAACTACCTGATCACAAATGCCCCCAGCATATCTTGAAATACATAGGCAATGTTGCTTTGATGATTAACTTTATTTCTTAGGATCTTCATCTCAGCCTTAGATATAACAATAATTTATGTTTCTAATTTGCTTTGGGTCATCTTGAAATTATACTTTAAAATAATCTTTAAGATGCAAGCATGTTAAGAAGAAGCACATATCAAAGGTACATCTTGTGCTATGCACTAAAGTAATTTACCTGCATGCAGGCCACCTTGCCCCCAAAGGCTGGATAAATCACCTGCAGTCTATTTTAATTCTTGTTCTTCTCAATCTCACTTCTTTTCTCTCTATAGCCTGACTTCATCTCTAGAATCCATTAAGAATTTTATATCCCATTTACCAGTACCTGCTTCTTTTCACATAATCTAAATTAACCCAACTCCATTTGACAATAGAGCTTCTAAGAAAAAGCTCGGTTCATCATTAAAAAGCTGACCCAAAGGAATGGAAAAAGAGGCTTTTATATAATAAAACATGGAGCTCTTGCAATCACAACTTTTATTAACTGGCATACCCTAAGAGTCTAAGCAAACACATTTGAGAAATTGATTTCCTTGGGTAATATTTCTGGATGTCCTAAGTAATAACCTTTGACGAACAGTTAAGTTGAAAAAAGACAGAAATAAACTTTTAATGTGTTGCTGCTCCCATCAATTTTTTTTTTTTTTTTTTTTGCTTTTAAAAAGTTATACAGAGGAGTCAAGAAGATAACTTTGGTATAAATTCAAAATATAGAAAAATTCTTTGCAAGTTGGGTTACCTATATTGCATGTATATAAGTTAAGTTGCTTTAGTCATGTCTGACTGTTTGCAACCCCATGGACCATAGACAATCAGCTTCCTCTGTCAATGGGATTTTCCTAGCAAAGTACTGGGGTGAGTTCCCATTCCCTGCTCTAGTAGGATCTTCCTGATCCAGGGATTGAACCCAGGTCTCCTGTGTCTCCTGCAGTGCAGGTGGATTCTTTATCACTGAGCCACAGGAGAAAGCCCTTGAGGGTGTGTGAGTGTGTGAGGTTTCCTTAGTTTGCTTTTCCCTTTTAATTATTTTTTTTGTTCTAATCAAAATGTAGACTACAAGACCCTTCTTATGGATTTCTTTTTATCATGGGCTTATCTATACAGTAAGAATCACAATGCATCTGTGCTATGTTGTGTCTGACTCTGTGAGACCTCATGGACTCTAGCCTACCAGGCTTCTCTGTCCATGGGATTCTCCAAGCAAGAAGATCAGGTTGGACTGTCATACCATCCTAAAGGGGATCTTCCCAACCCAGGGGCTAAGCCAACGTCTTTTACGTCTCCTGAAAAGTATGGCACCCTAATGGTCTTCCCCAGTGGCTCAGCCTTAAAGAACTGGCCTCCAATGCAAGAGATGCAGGTTGGATCCCCAGGTCGGGAAGATTCCCTGCAGAAGGAAATAGTAACCCACTCCAGTATTCTTGCCTGGGAAATTCCAGGGAAAGAGGAGCCTTATGGACTGTGGTCTGTGAGTCACAAAAAGCCAGACGTGGCTGAAGCAACTAAGCATACAGCATAGATGGCACCCTAATATGCTGTTTATTTTAGTACTTGGGAGAAGAAATGTAGCTTTTCAAGATTCTCATATTCTTGACTGTTTTTTCTGACAGTTTATTTAGGGACTCAGAAAATTAAAGAGCTTTGTAATTTTTTCTTTAGTATATAAATATTTCCTTACATTTTACCACTTATAAAATAATTTTAGATACCTTATTCTTATCACATGATCAGGAAATCCTGACATTTTGGAATTTGTAAAAAACAAAATCTAGAAACTCTGAGTAGTCATGTATATGTGCAAATAGAATCATACAAGAGTTTGTAATAAATTTCATTAGATAAGAAAAGATTAATTTATCATTTGAAGAAAAGAGTAAAACTCTAAATTAATCTGTTATCAAATCTCATAAATTTTTGTATTTAGGAAAGAATAAAAATTTATCAGAAAATGAAACAGACATATACTAAGACTATATTTAAATTCTGTCTTTATCCTTTTTATTTCTTAACTTTCTTTGGTTAAAGAGTAAAAAACAAGCTTGAGAAGGGCCTTGTAGATGAAATGTAGAAAAAATATACTAGTCCCATTACTTGTGTAGTTTCAAATGCCTGTCATTTCCACTTATCTTTCAAAGATAAATTACAAGTTGTTTAATTAACACAAATGTAAAATTTTAGTTTTGAATAACCGAGTAATTAAAACAAAACATAATCTTTAAAAACTGTGAAACAATATACTGTATCAGTTCGTTCAGTCACTCAGTCATGTCCTACTCTTTGTGACCCCATGGACTGTAGCACACCATGCCTCCCTGTCCATCACCTACTCCCAGAGTTTACTCAGACTCATACCCATTGAGTCGGTGATGCCATCCAGCCATTTCATCCTCTGTTATACTCTTCTTCTCCTGCTCTTAATCTTTCCCAGCATCAGGGTCTTTTCAAATGAGTCAGCTCTTCATATCAGGTGGCCAAACTATTGGAGTTTCAGCTTCAGCATCAGTCCTTTCAATGAGTGTTCAGGACTGATTTCCTTTAGAATGGACTGGTTGGATCTCCTTGCTGTCCAAGGGACTCTCAAGAGTCTTCTCCAACACCACAGTTCAAAAGCATCAATTCTTCTGAGTGCAGCTTTCTTTATAGTCCAACTCTCACATCTATACATGGCTACTGGAAAAGCATAGCTTTGATTAGATGAAACTTTGTTGGCAAAGTAATGTCTCTGCTTTTTAATAAGCTGTCTAGGTTGGTCATAACTTTTCTTCGAAAGAGCAAACATTTTTTAATTTCATGGCTGTAGTCACCATTTGCAGTGATTTTGGAGCCCTAAGAAATAAAGTCTGACACTGTTTCCACTGTTTCCCCATCTATTTCCATGAAGTGATGGGACCAGATGCCATGGTCTTCATTTTCTGAATGTTGAGCTTTAAGCCAACTTTTTCACTCTCCTCTTTCACTTTCACTAAGAGGCTTTTTAGTTCCTCTTCACTTTCTGCCACAAGGGTGGTGTCACCTGCATATCTGAGGTTATTGATTTTTCTCCTAGCAATTTTGATTCCAGCTTGTGCTTCATCCAGCCCAGCATTTCACATGATGTACTAAGTTAAATAAGAAGCATGACAATATACAGCCTTTACGTGCCCCTTTCCTTATTTGGTACCAATCTGTTGTTCCATGTCCAGTTCTAACTGTTGCTTCTTGACCTGCATACAGATTTATCTGTATACTTTAATTAATATAATAATGTACATCAACTTCAGCTATGTTGTTTAGTTGCTAAGTGGTGTCAAACTCTTTTGCAAACCCATGGACTGCAGCATGCCAGACTCTTTTGTCCATGGGATCTCCCAGGCAAGAGTATTAGAGAGGATTGTCATTTCTTTGTCCAGGTATCTTCCTGACCCAGGGACTGAACCCATGTATCTTGCATTGGCAGGTAGGTTCTTTACCACTGAGGCACCAGGGCAGCCCCAACTACAATTATATAAATACCTAAATAAATTACGTAGAATTATATTTATTTTAGGAGAAGGCAATGGCACCCCACTCCAGTACTCTTGCCTGGAAAATCCCATGGATGGAGGAGCCTGGTGGGCTGCCCTCTATAGGGTCACACAGAGTCGGACATGACTGAAGCAACTTAGCAGAAGCAGCAACATACTTATTTTAAATTTGTTAAATTTCATAGTTTGGAATACTATGTTGTTACAAGAAAGTGAATTTTTGGTTTCAATTTTCTTTGCAAGTATGTAGTGCAAAACTTGTGGGTATCAGAGTAATTTTCAAGAATCCAGAAAATTTAGTAATAATATATTACCCTAATGATGATGCTGATAAGAATTAGATTTTCACATTATTATTATTAGTTCTGTTTATAGATGAGCTTTTCTGAAATGGTTTTAAAAATGTGAAAAATCATCAAACATTAAAGATAAGAAAAGCAATAAGTGGATAGAGTGACATCATTTGGGCTAAATTTCCTATTTCTTTTAATTTCTAAGACCTCAAAAATAAGTGTAAATTGTTTAGGATTTGGAGTATCATATGAAATATATGTTGTATTGAGGGTATATATAATTTTGAACTAATGTAAACCAATTATGTTATGTGGAACTGAGTTTTGGGGGTAGGTAATTGTAAACACTGAAAACAGTGTTTGTTTGATTAGAGTTTACTGCTAGGTCCATAGCTTTTCTATAAATTTGTAATAAATGCTAGGCTCAGAGCAAATTTTATCATGATTGGGATAGTCACTGAACATTTATTAGCATGCAAATAAAAACATTACACTCCCTAGTCTATAGGCTTGAGTCACTTCCATGTCTCTTTTCACATCTACCTTTCCTGGAAATTTTAACGAAGGCCACAGTAGACAATAGATCAGACACTGGATTGTGTAACCACTATAGCCAGTATCAGGCAACCAAAAGCTCCAAGGTCTTAGTGGTTATGGAACTGTCAGAAGTTTAGCTTGGGGACTTATCCCTAGGGGTGACCTGGGTGGAGAATATTTAAAATAGATTAGCCAACCCATATCTTTAAATGATTTTAATGTTCCAGTGGACTTTCCAGGTGATGCTAGTGTTAAAGAAACTGCTGCCCATGCAGGAGACTTAAGAGACATCAGTTTGATCCCTGGGTTGGGAAGATCCCCTGGTGGAGGACTTGGCAACCCACTCCAATATTCTTCCTAAAAAATCCCATGGATAGAGGGGCCTGGCAGGCTATGGTCCATAGGGTCACAAAGAGTCTGACTTGTCTGAAGAGACGTAGCATGCACAGAATGTTCCAATAATATTTATAATAGTCATCATAATAAAGGCTGCTATTTCCTTCTATAAAAACATTTTTTGACATGTTTTGACTAGTAAATAAATGTTGACAGAGTTACCAGTTACAGAGCCTCTTTAGTGACTATCCGTGGAATGTGCACTGTTAAATATAATGCCAGCAGCCCCCCACTGATTATGCATCCTTGCTTAGACTGTCATCAGCATCTGGGTTATGGTTTAACTTGAAAAGCACATGCGTAATTAAACATCATACATTCAGGAATATTTTGAAGTAAATTGATATTCGAAGAACTAGAAGATAAAGACAATTTAACAAATTACGATCCTAAGGAAAAGAGGATGATAACTTGAGAACAAGGATTGTCTTTCTCTCATACATGTCTTTATAAGTATTAGAAATATCTTCTTTTGGAATTTGGATTTGTGTCTTTATCTCTCTTTTCCCTACAATCACTTGTTTTCTTATATGACAACAACAATAAAAGATGTTACATTAAAGTCTATGACACTTGGAGCTATGTATAAAATCGTGCCATTGTTCATTCATATAGGGCATTTATATAGGGCAATTGTCTGTGTTCTACCATCGTTCCTCACTCAGTAAAAATTTGGTGCAAATAGAAAATAAATAAAAGCTATATAACTAAATAACAAAGTTTTTATTTTATGGGAATGATATAAGTAAATCTATGAAAGTTTCCCTGATTAGATAAATGTTAGAAATTTGATCTATTTCATATTATTCAACATCAACCTACTGTTTGCAAAGCACTGTGATAAATGAGTGGGCATACAAAATAATGGAAAGAACCAAACTAGTTTCATTAGTCATTTAAAGGAAGGCTTCTAAAGATATTCAGGTTCCTAGATCTTGCTCACCACAGGTCAGCAAACATTTTCTGTAAAGTGCCAGATAATGAAGTCTTCTACACTGTGGGCCACATGATTTCTCTAGCAAATTCTTCATGTTGCCACCGTAACAGAAAGCAACAATAGACAACAGGGAAGATGGATGTGGCTATGTTTCAATAAAACTATCTGCAAAAACAGGGTGCGGTCTGGATTTGGTTGGAAAGCTATAGTTGGCCAACCTTATTCTAGACCAGTTGAATCAATCTAATGGGCCCTTTGAATAAGGATTTTTAATAAGCTACACAGGTGACACTCATGGTTGGACACATTTGGAGAACATCAGGATAAAATATGCACACTGAATATGGCATGTGTCTTAATGTTGGCCTCAGTATTGGCAAAGGACTTAAGCAATATGAAGATGTTATGCAACATGAAGATGCTGTTTGTGAAATT
Source organism: Neotragus moschatus (assembly GCA_006410615.1). Taxonomy (NCBI): domain Eukaryota; kingdom Metazoa; phylum Chordata; class Mammalia; order Artiodactyla; family Bovidae; genus Neotragus; species Neotragus moschatus. The sequence continues at coordinate 428,074 of SJYA01001724.1, forward strand.
GCCAGTTAGAGAGGCTCCAAAGGGACTAAACAGAATAGGTAAGAGAGTTCTGTACTATCTCGGACATGCACATTTTGGGGCCTTAATTCATTTGGGTGGACTACAAAGCATTTAAACTCATTAAAAAGGTCATTACAGAGAGAAAGGAGTTCCACAAACACCATCAGTTCAGTTCAGTCGCTCAGTTGTGTCCAACTCTTTATGACCCCATGAATCACAGCACGCCAGGCCTCCCTGTCCATCACCATTTTCCGGAGTTCACTCAAACTCACATCCATTGAGTCAGCAATGCCATCCAGCCATCCCATCCTCTGTCGTCCCCTTCTCCTCCTGCCACTAATCCTTCCCACCAACAGAGTCTTCCAATGAGTCAGCTCTTCACATGAGGTGGCTAACGTACTGGAGTTTCAGCTTTAGCATCATTCCTTCCAAAGAACACCCAGGGCTGATCTCCTATAGAATGGACTGGTTGGATCTCCTTGCAGTCCAAGGGACTCTCGAGAGTTTTCCAACATCACAGTTCAAAAGCATCCATTCTTCGGTGCTCAGCCTTCTTCACAGTCCAACTCTCACATCCATACATGACTACTGGAAAAACCATAGCCTTGACTAGATGGACCTTCGTCGGCAAAGCAATGTCTCTGCTTTTGAATATGCTATCTAGGTTGGTCATAACTTTTCTTCCAAGGAGTAAGCGTCTTTTAATTTCATGGCTGCAGTCACCATCTGCAGTGATTTTGGAGCCCCCCAAAATAAAGTCTGACACTGTTTCCACTGTTTCCCCATCTATTTCCCATGTAGTGATGGGACCAGATGCCATGGTCTCGTTTTCCGAATGTTGAGCCTTAAGCCAACTTTTTCACTGTCTTTCACTTTCATCAAGAGGCTATTTAGTTCCTTTTCACTTTCTGCCATAAGGGTGGTGTCATCTGTTTTACTTAAAGTAGTGCATTCCTTTGGCAGTATTAAGCAGTAAAATCAAGCATAAAGGTCACTCTAGATTTCTGGTTTCCTTTAAAAGTCTGAAATATTTGACACTTTTTGGATTGCATTTTCAAAAGGCAAAACTTACCTGGAGCTGAATGTTGCATCCTGCTTAAGTGGGGGCATGTTTTATTTGATTCAAGTAATCCCCACTTGGCATACATAACTTATTTGGGTTACCTAATTGTCCTGCTGCTGCTGCTGCTAAGTCGCTTCAGTCGTGTCCAACTCTGTGCAACCCCATGGACTGCAGCCCACCAGGCTCCTCTGTCCATGGGATTTTCCAGGCAAGAGTACTGGAGTGGGCTGCCATTGCCTTCTCCACATAAATGTCCTGGTAGGTATTTAATTTTAGACACTTTCTTTCTAATCATTGCATATACATTTCAGTCATCAGGAAGAGAAGAGAGAATTCAAGAGGGGTTTCTTTAGGAGACATGCAAATTGCCTGCTAATAGGTGGAAAGATTTAAAGGTTACCAACTGTATGACCCATTTCCAGAAAGCACCTATTTATCAATTTAAATTGGTTATACATCAGCATAATTTAATCACTGTAATGTATGCACACTTGGTATTACATTTTCCTACTATACATATTCCAGAATAACTTGATAAAGACTAAAATAAAACAAAACTGAACCAAGACTTTCCCAGGGCAGGTTAAACAAACTCTGCATTAAACTTACATAAATATGGAAATCCATATGTCCTTTAGATGGGTCATATTTTCCAAAGAAACTAATAAAAAGATTAACTTTGAAGATATTTAAAGCATATTGTATGTGTTATATTTTTAAGATAAAATGAGGTGATGAAGCTTTGGGATCCAAGGCCGTGAAACACAAACCTCAAAAATATGAAGTAATGAATTTTAGAAATAATAAATAAATTCAAAATGTCAATGCATGAAAATATATATATTTTTTATATTTGACTTGATGGTCTCAGAGTTTTCCCCACTTCTGTGATATTTTAAGTTCTGCTCTTTAGTCTTATTGGGAATTTATTTTACTTCTTCACGCCTATTTAGTTTAATAATTAATATCATTTTTTATATAAAAGCAATGTTTGAGAAATGTTAGTACTTATTCTGTTAATATGGCCCCCAAACATCAGAAAAATATATGTAGGCAGGCTTAGGTTCCCTAAGATATAGCCTAAGCTATAGTCTCTATTTGATAAAGGTCAATGCTGTGGTATTTTCTTTTTTTGTTGGGGGGGATAATCTAAATTGTTCAACACAATTCAGAGACAATACATATCTGTCCCTATTAATACAATATTTCCTCCAGAATTGGGGTCCTCTTCAGCACATCTTCAGAAATAGAATTAAATCTGTAGAACAAATCTATATCCATGGTTTGGTGTTAAGTAGAAACATAGTAGGAAGTTGCTTATGTGGTTTAATTTGTCTTATGCTATTCATGATGGTTTCCAGTATTAAATTAATAGACCAACATTAGACATTTGTTTATTCAAGCCACTGACTTCTCTGATGGTTCAGATGGTAAAGCATCTGCCTACAATGTAGGAGACCAGGGTTCAATCCCTGGGTCGGGAAAATCCTCTAGAGAAGGCAATGGCAACCCTCTCCAGTCCTCTTGCCTGGAAAATCCCACGGACAAAGTAGCCTAGTAGGCTACAGTCCATGGGGTCGCAAAGAGTCAGACACGACCCTTTCACTTTATTCAAGGTTAAGATATTGCTGCCATTTAAAGTTTCCTATTTATGTGGAACCATACCAGTACTCTTGCTTGGAAAATCCCAGGGATGGAGGAGCTTCGTGGGCTGCAGTCCATGGGGTCACGAAGAGTTGGACACGACTGAGTGACTTCACTTTCACTTTCATGCATTGGAGAAGGAAATGGCAACCCACTTCAGTGTTCTTGCCTGGAGAATCCCAGGGATGGGGGAGCCTAGTGGGCTGCCCTCTCTGGGGTCTCACAGAGTCGGACATGACTGAAGCAACTTAGCAGCAGCAGCAGCATACTTGAAAGAGCAGTTATGGTAATCTTTTTCAACTATTAAAAATTTAGTGAGCCTGATGGAACGTCTCACAAATTTTGTCAACTACCTAAACTCGGTGTTTTACACCACATTTCAGTGGGTGAAAAAATGGGCTAGAGTTGGAAAGTTTATATTTTCTTTGTAGGCACAGATGAGTAAAGTACAGCAATGAAAAGATAAAGGACACCTGGATTTAAGAAGAGTAATTGGACATTACTAAATAGAATGTGAAATAATGAGGTTCCAGTGACTGAAACTGCATGTAGTGACTCAAAAGCCTGAACAAAGGAAATTGTTTTCTTTCTCCCTTTCCTTCTTTATCTCTTGCTCTTCTTTGCCTCTTCTCTACCCACATGCCTTACAAAGATGTATCCTCTAAACCCTTGCTTTTCTCTTAACTTTTCTAGCTCTTAGAGCTTACACTACACAATCTTTCATCTTTCATTTACTTTCCTTTTGTAGTTATTATAGTCCCATAAATTCTGTTTGATATTTTAATCTTCCAAGACAGAGAGAGGTCTTGACTTTATGCTTATTCCCTTTAAGATTATATGTTAATTTTCTCAATAAAAGAATACAGTTAAATAAAACTTCAACCAACAAGAACTACAAATGTGAAAAAGTTGACCATGCCCTTCCAAAATTCACTTAAAAACACCAGAGTTGAGGGGTTTACCTCGTGGTCCAGTGGCTAAAATTCCAAGCTCCCAACGAAAGAGGCCTGGGTTCAATCCCTGGTCAGGGAACTAGACTCCATATGCCTCAACTAAAGATCCTGTGTGCCCCAAGGCCTTGAATAGCCAAAGAAAAATAAATAATTAAACACACACACATCAGAGCTTAAAGTTAAGGAATAAATCATTCAATGAGAAAAACTAAAATTTACATAGAAATTACCATGTCTGAAGTACTATTCTAAGTAATAATCTCATTTACACTTTGAAAGGGTTCTATATAATAGGTACAGTTATCATCATCTTTTATAGACTGAAAAATGAGACAGAGTGTTGAGGGAATTTACGTAATTCCCACAACTGGACTTGAATGCATGCAGTCTGGTTCAAGTGTCTTTGTTGTTCAGGATGACACAGTGGTGCCACATGGGAAGGAAAATATGTTAAATATAGGCCAGCGGAGAACATATTCATTGAAACCTGAAAATCCTTATAGGCAAAGGAATCAGAACACAAAAGCAGCCCTGCACTTCACATTTGTGGAGCCCAGGAAAATACAAATGCAGACTGATATACTACCATTTCAATATTCAATTGTTATAAATCAAGATCACAAAATACTACTGGTTTCACCTATAATCTTAACAAATATATATTTCAATGACATGGAAGATCAGGTTCTCAGAATTAAAGTTTCATGCCTCCATTGTGTAGGCTGGGAAAGGCCACTCCAATGCTGAGGCCTAAGACTCAAGCCTTCTTCATAACTCTAACCCATGGATCTTTATAACAGAACAGCAAGCATCTTTTAAGCACAGGTGATCACCCTACCTTATACATAATAGCTCTATTCATTACCTGCAAATAGTTCTCCCTTGATTAACACTTAGTACTAGAATATTATATGGCAGAGATATTATCTGATGCTAGGAAGACAGAGGTAGGAACAGAGACACCTATATGTTCTGAAGTTGGATTGGGGTGACTGGGCAGGTAATTGCAGACCAAGAGTGTGTTCTATGAGCAAAATCAATAGCTCCAGGAGTATCTTCTCATGGATTATCCCTGCTTCTGATCCATTGAAGATATGTACAGTTCTCTCCTTTGATCCTGAGTAGTACTGTACAATGGAGAAGGCAATGGCACCCCACTCCAGTACTCTTGCCTGGAAAATCCCATGGATGGAGGAGCCTGGTGGGCTGCAGTTCATGGGGTCGCTACTAGTCAGACACGACTGAGCGACTTCTCTTTCACTTTTCACTTTCATGCATTGGAGAAGGAAATGGCAACCCACTCCAGTGTTCTTGCCTGGAGAATCCCAGGGATGGGGGGGGAGCCTGGTGGCCTCCCGTCTATGGGGTCGCACAGAGTCGGACACAACTGAAGTGACTTAGCAGCAGCAGTACTGTACAAATAGTTTGAAAACATTACATCTATAAAAATGAGAGACAGTGACCAATGAAATGAAAGATCATCACTTAAGATAGTATTAAGGAACATTTTTGGTGGTTAGGAATCTACCTTTCAAAGTAGGGTATATGGGTTTGATCCCTGGTCAGGGAACTAAGATGCCACATACCTTGGGGCAACTAAGCCTGAATGCCACAACTACTGAGACTGCATGTTGCAACTACTGAGCCTGTGTGCCACAACAAAGACTCAGAATAGCCAAAAATATATAAATACTATATTTATAAAATATATATTTATATTTATAAACTATGAACCATGCCATGTAGGGCCACCCAAGATGGATGAGTCACGGTGAAGAGTTCTGACAAAACGTGATCCACTAGAGAAGAGAGTGGCAAACCACTTCAGTATTCTTGCCTTGAGAACCCCATGAACCCTATGAAAAGGCAAAAAGACAGGACACTGAAAGATGAAATCCCCAGGTCGGCAGGTGCACAATGTGCTACTGGAGATCAGTGGAGAAATAACTCCAGAAAGAATGACCAGACAGAGCCAAAGCAAGAACAACACCCAGTTTTCTATATGACTGGTGATGGAAGCAAAGTTTGATGCTGTAAAGAACAATATTACATAGGAACCTGGAATGTTAGATTCATGAATCAAGGCAAATTGGAAATGGTCAAACAGGAGATGGTAAGAGTGAACGTCGACATTCTAGGAATCATGAACTAAAATAATAGGACTGGAATGGGTGAATTTAACTCAGATGACCATTACATTTACCACTGTGGGCAACAATCCCTTAAAAGAAATGGAGTAGCCATCACAGTCAAAAAAAGAGTCCAAAATGAAGTACTTGAATGCAATCTCAAAAACGACAGAATGATCTCTCTCTATTTCCAAGGAAAACCATTCAATATCAGAGTAATCCAAGTCTATGCCCCGACCAGTAATGTGGGAGAAGCTGAAGTTGAACAGTTCTATGAAGACTTACAAGACTTTCCAGAACTAACACCTAAAAAGATGTCCTTTTCATTATAGGGAATGGAATCCAAAAGTAGGAAGTCAAGAAACACCTGGATTAACAGATAAATCTGGCCTTGGAGTACAGAATGAAGCAGGGCAAAGGCTAATAGAGTTTTGCCAATAGAAACACTGGTCGTAGCAAACACCTTATTCCAATAACACAAGAGAAGACTCTACATGTGGCCATCACTGAATGGTCAATACCAAAATCAGACTGATTATATTCTTTGCAGCCAAAGGTGGAGAAGCTCTACACAATCAGCAAAAACAAGACTGGGAACAGATTTTGGCTCAGAGCATGAATTCTTTATTGCCAAATTCAGACTTAAATTGAAGAAAATGGGAAAACCACAAGAACATTCAGGTATGACCTAAATCAAATCCCTTATGACTATACAGTGGAAGTGACAAATAAACTCAAGGGATTAGATCTGGTAGACAGAGTGCCTGATGAAATATGGATGGAGGTTCATGACACTGTATAGGAGAGAGGGATCCAGACCATCCCCAAGAAAAAGAAATGAAAAAAGGCAAAATGATTATCTGAGGAGGCCGTACAGATAGCTGAGAAAAGAAAAGTGAAAGGCAAAGGAGAAAAGGAAAGATATATTCATTTGAGTGCAGAGTTCCAAAGAATAGCAAGGAGAGATAAGAAAGTCTTCCTCAGTGATCAATGCAAAAAAATAGAGGAAAACAATAAAACAGGAAGAAAATTAGAGACACAAAGGGAACATTTCATGCAAAGATGGGCTCAATAAAGGACAGAAATGATATGGATCTAATATAAGCAAACAATATTAACAAGAGGTAGCAAGAATAAACAGAAAAACTATACAAAAAAGATCTTCAAAACCCAGATAATCATAATGATTAATGTGATTATCACAGTTATCCTGGAATGTGAAGTCAAGTGGGCCTTAGGAAGCTTCCTAAGGTATGAACAAAGCTAGTGGAGGTGATGGAATTCTAGTTGAGCTATTTCAAATCCTAAAAGATGATGCTGTGAAAGGGCTGTACTCAATATGCCAGCACATTTGAAAAACTTAGTAGTGGCCACAGGACTGGAAAAGGTCAGTTTTCATTCCAATCCCAAAGAAAGGCAATGCCAAGGAATGCTCAAACTACCACAGACTGCACTCATCTCACACACTAGCAAAGTAATGCTTAAAATTCTCCAAGCCAGGCTCCAACAGTACATAAACCATGGACTTCCAGATGTTCAAGCTGGATTTAAAATGGCAGAGGAACCAGATGTCAAATTGCCAACATCCGTTGAATCACTGAGGAAGCAAAAGAGTTCCAGAAAAACATCTACTTCTGTTTTATTGAATACGTCAAAGCCTTTGAGTGTATGGATTACAACAAACTGTGGAAAATTCTGAAAGAGATGGGAATACCAGACCACCTGACCTACCTCTTGAGAAATCTGTGTGCAACAGGTCAGGAAGCAACAATTAGAAATGGACGTGGAACAACACACTGGTTCCAAACAGGGAAAGGAGTACATCAAAGCATATACTGTCACCCTGCTTATTTAACTTACATGCAGAGTATATCATGAGAAATGCAGGTATGTAGATGACACCAGATATGTAGATGACACCAGATATGTAGATGACATCACCCTTATGGCAGAAAGTGAAGAAAAACTAAAGAGCCTCTTGATGAAAGAGGAGAGTGAAAAAGTTGGCTTAAAACTCAACATTCAGAAAGCAAACATCATGGCATCTGGTCCCATCACTTCATGACAGTGGAAACAATGACAAACTTTATTTTGGGGGGCTCAAAAATCACTGCAAATGGTGACTGCAGCCATGAAAATAAAAGACACTTGCTCTTTAAAAGAAAACTTATGACCAATCTGGACAGCATATTAAAAAGCAGAGACATTACTTTGCCAACAAAGGTACGTCTAGTCAAAGGTGTTTCCAGTGTTTCCAGTAGTCAAAGCTATGGCGTTTCCATCAGTCATGTCTGGTGTTTTGAGAGTCAGCTTCAGCTGAGTTCTGAAGAACTGATGCTTTTGAACTGTGGTCTTGGAGAAGACTCTTATGAGTCCCTTGGACTGCGAGGAGATTGAACCAGTCCATCCTAAAGGCAATCAGTCCTGAATATTCATTGGAAGGACTGATGCTGAAGTTGAAACTCCAATACTCTGACCACCTGATACAAAGAACTGACTCATTCGAAAAGACTCCGATCCTGGGAAAGATTGAAGTGGGGAGAAGGGATCAACAGAGGATGAGATAGTTGGATGGCATCGCTGACTCAATGGACATGAGTTTAAGTAAACTCCGGGAGTAGGTAATGGACAGGGAGGCCTGGGGTGCTGCAGTCCATGGGGTCACAAAGAGTTGGACATGACTGAGCAACTGAACTGACTGATTGAACTGATATATAAAATAGTATTAAGTCAAATCTGGTGAATATCAAAACATGTTGGCAAGAATCTACTCTAGAAAAAAAATTCTTAGAAAGAATGAAAAAAGTATGTCGTGATTATCTGACACAGGAGTGAAAAGAGAAAAATGTGGACATCAAGGTACGTATGGAAATTTCCATAAATGAAATATTTGTCATTTATCTAAGTGTTATCTTTGGGACAGTGGAAAAAACAATATTTCAACATGAAACCATAGAGTAATTAAAGGGAAAAATAGTCAATATGGCCTGGGCATTCCCACAATATAGCACTGAATAAGGAAGACTGGATAGAATTTCTACCGAGTTTGCTTATCTGATATGTACTAAAAATGAGGTTAAGTTTTGGGAAGAATGAAAAACTAACCCTAATGAGGATGCTTTTATAGAAACTCTAGATATTATGGAAGTCAGTAAAATCCCAGGAAATTTGGAGTCTGGGCTTATCTAGAGTGACTTTTGTTAAAATATTAATTTATTAATTAAATGAACAAATAAGGAAAAACATTATCTAATATTTACTAGTTTTGTTTTATTAAAGTAGCACTGCTTAGTATAAGTTTCTTCTACATTGTATCATGCTGTCTTACATAATTATTGACTTTATATTCAGAAGAACTCTGTGAAGTATATAATTATTTTTAATGACAAAGGAATTAAAGTATAGAAAAACCCAATTTTTCAAGTCAGCTACTGGGAGCTTCACAGACTCCATGATTTTGAGATCATAGTACACTGCCACCAAAGACATGGATAAGAGTATGGATGAGGTAACTATGCTTTCCAAATCAAAGTCAAACACACGGGGGCTTATTGCTATCTAATCTAGCATAACCTTCATAACCACTGGGTACTGATATGTGATAAGTGATATCTAGAATCTGTAGCTTATAAAAGGAGCTTGCCAACTAGGAGAATTGATAACAAAAATATGTTTTTTAGTTGCTCAGTCATGCCTGACTCATTGAGACCCCATGGACTGCAGCATGCCACTCTTCCCTGTCCTTCATCATCTCCCAGAGCTTGCTCAAACTCATGTCCATTGGGTCAGTGATGCCATCCAACCATCTAGTCCTCTGTCATCCCCTTCTCTTCCTGCCTTCAATCTTTCCCACCATCCAGTTCTTCTCTAATGAGTCAGCTCTTCACATCAGGTGGCCAAAGCACTGGAGTTTCAACTTCAACATCAGTCCTTCTGATGAATATTCAGGACTGATTTCCTTTAGGATTCACTGGTTTCAGTTACTTGAAGTCTGAGGGACCCCGAAGAGTCTTCTCCCAAACCATAGCTCACAAGCATCAGTTCTTCAGCTCTCAACCTTCTTTATGATTCATCTCTCACATCCATACATGACTACTGGAAAAACCATAGCTTTGACTATAGGGACCTCTGTCAGCAAAGTAATGTCTCTGCTTTTTAACATGCTGTCTAGGCTCAGATGGTAAAGAATCCACCTGCAATGTGGGAGGCCTGGGGAAAACCACCAGGCTGAGAAGATGCCTGGAGTAGGGAACACTTGTTGTCCCAGATGTCTCTTAAACAAAAAGATGAAGAGCCTATAGAAATCTTAGTCCTTGAATGTATTTTCAAGTTGTTGGTTTAATCTCTTCTTATGTACTTCTTATGTATTAGTCACTCAATCATGTCTGACTCTTTGTGACTCCATGGACTCTAGCCCTCCAGGCTCTACTGTCCATGGAATTCTCTAGGTAAGAACACTGGAGTGGATAGCCATCCCCTCCTCCAGGGGAATCTTCCCAGCCCACAGATCAAGCCCGGGTCTCCCACATTCCAGGCAGATTCTTCACCAGCTGAGCCACCAGGGAAGCCCAAAATAATGCTTTGACCTCAATGGTATCCTATTTCAAATCTTGCTATATGAGATACTAAATATCCCGATTAGAGTTAAATCACTCACAATTATTTTCTATGTTATTTGCTACCACATGAGCCATATGAGGAAAATATGACATCCAACACTATCCCATGCAAAACTGCTAACTGAGTACAGTTATGCTATTGAATATATTAAGAATAATAAAAGTTTAGCCTTATAAGTTACCCTAAAAACAAAGTGGTTTAATGTTGCTCATAGCCATATGGGCATATCTACAATTGATGATAAAGTGGAGAGTCCATCCTGAATTGTAAAATAGTCCTAAGTATTCATGTTAATCTTATTATTGTTGAGTAACCATATTATTTCTGATATACAAATAGGAAGTAGTCTCATTCTCTATTTCTACATCTACCTCTCCATCTATTTATATATACTGATCTGAAATAATATACTGGCAGATAAGATAGCAAATAAATTAACTTTGAGAACTCTTAAATTATATTCACTTGTCTTTGCAGAGTCCAAATTCCACAATCACTTACATTAAAATGAATAATTTATTATTATTTATTAGTGCCAATTACATATATTTTACTTGTAAGATATTATTAGCACTGTTACAGTGTATTTTCAACCACATCCATTATGCAATAATGTGTCTTGGCTACATAAATCAAGATAAGAGCTTCTTTTTTATGACGCTCTGGAGGTATGAGACAAAAGATTAAGACTATTAGGAAGGCTAAAAATAGCTGAGTCACATATTTCTATCAGCAAGGATGAAAGTTGTATGTTTTCAATATCTGAAACAAATGATCAAATCACTGATTTCAGAGTATTTTACTGTTAAATTACTGTTTAAAAGTAACTGTGATTTTAAGTATCTTGCCAAAAAATATTCCATATTTGATAAAGACTATAAACAAATATTAACAGAAAGGATGACATTTTCACCCATTTAAATTAGCTCAAGTATGATATTTAGATTTATGTGAGTTTATGCATTTTTATTTGTGCATATACAAATATTTTTGGGCCTCCCAAGTGGCTCAGTAAGAAAGAATCTAATCTACCAATCTAGGAGACCTGGATTCTATCCCTGAGCTGGCAAGATCCCCTGGAGAAGGAAATGGCTACCCACTCCAGTATTCTTGCCTGGGAAGTCCCATAAACAGAGGAGCCTGCCTGGTTACAGTCCATGGGTTTTCAAAGAGTTGGATATAGCTTAGCTACCAAACAATTAGAACATAAAAATATTTCAGTAAGAATGACTCTCACCCTCTTTTGTTTGTGTGTGTGTGTGTGTGTGTGTGTGTGTTGAAGGCATATGTGAGTAAGGGGGGTGTGTGTCATCCAAAACACCCTATAATTGACTGACAGTTCACAGAGATTTTAATTTTGAGGATTCTTTGCTGTATAGTCACTCTGTAACTAACAAAAACTGGTTTTCATAGTTTTATAAAAATTTTAAGGGGATTTGTTTTATGATTGAAATGTAGTACCCTTGACATTCTATCTCTTATCTTCACTGGCTTCTCCAGAAAGCAAAATTCAAAACTCTTTTAAATGAACCCAAAACACATCAAGTTAAATCCCATCATCACCATGTTCCTTCCAATTAAATCCTAAAGCTTTCATTGAAGAAAAAAAAAAAAAAAGCAGAGAAATCCAGCCAGTTAATTCCTGGTTTTGACTACAGTGGATGTGGGGCACCAGACTGGCATGAATCTTATTGGAAATTCCTGATATATCTGGGTAATTGAACTGGGGACCTTTCCAAGCAAATGCTCTTCTATGAAACAGGATAGTATTACAGTCTGGGGAGATGTAAATGCAGATCATCAACCTTCAGAGATTTCTCTTGGCTGAAAGCATAGATGTAATTAGACATTCAACAGTTTTTCTTCTTCAAACTAATCTGTTTACCTCCCTGTGGGTGGGCTTAAAACCAAATCTAAAACCTGAAATCATTTTATCATCAATGCTGAGTGTCAGAGGCTCTGTCTACATGAAGCCAAAATAGCCAGATGGAAAGTGAAAAGCAACATCCATCATCTAAACATTTCCCTTTCCCATTGCCAAGCCTGTAGATACTTGGAAACAACGTCACGGTTGACTGGATGTTTTACTTTTAATCTAGAGGTTTTGGTATTGTGTAGACACAATCTCAGCATGTAACTTCCTGTACAAAATTCCCAGATCGGCACAATGGTAGATACATTAGAAAAATAACACACACACATGTATTACATTGAACCGTATTATCTTAAACCATGAATAATGCATTATGTTCAGTACTATAGCAGATATAGTGCTGAATAACCACAGTTGAAAACAAAAAGATAATAACATACATGCACATATTCGTGTCCTAAAGTGTAAGTGTTAGTCACCCAGTCGTGCCCGACTCTTTGCGACCCCGTGGACTGCAGCCCACCAGGCTCTTCTGTCCATGAGATTTTCCAGGCACGGATACTGGAGTGGGTTGCCATTTCCTTCTCCAGGAGATCTTCTTGACTCAGGAATTGAACCTGGGTCTCCTGCATTGCAGGCGAATTCTTGGTGGTTCAGTCAGTAAAGAATCTGCCTGCAATGCAGGAGATGCAGGGCTCCATCTCTGGGTTGGCAAATCTGCTGGAGGAGGGAATGGCTAACCACTCCAGTATTCTTGCCTGGAGAATTCCATGGACAGAGGAGCCTGGTGGGCTACAGTCCATGTGATCCAAAGAGTCGGACACAACTGCATGATTTATACATTTTCACACTTTTTTTTTAAACCAACTGAGCCACCACTATGCCATTTACCTGCAAAGTCCCAAATATTCACTATACGGTCTTTCAGAGAGAAGATTTTGTTAACTCTTCTTACATAATATGTTTAGAGAAGCAAACTGGACTGCAGTGTAAATGTCACAGATGCTGCCTACTGCTGCTACGTGTGCTTTGGATGGGTGCATTGAGTCTATAGGACAGGAAAGGGATTCGGTCCAGATCCCTTAGAACCAGTCAGGTTAAAGACTAAATAATACTTAATACAAGAGAATAGGGCTTCCCAGATGGTGCGAGTGGCAAAGAACCTGCCTGTCAATGCAGGAGACAAGAAATGCAGGTTCGATCCCTGGGTGTGGAAGATCCCCTGGAGGAGGGCATGGCAACTCACTCCAGTATTCTTGCCTGGAGAATCCCCACAGAGAAGTCTGGTGGGCTACAATCCATGGGGTTGCAGAGAGGCAGACAGGACTGAAGCGACTTAACATAGAACAGGTGAAAAGAATAACAGCAAGATGAGGCATACAATTATTTTTTTCAAAGAGCTACATTTTTAATGCGATTTTATATTGTATTTTTAGTATCTACAAGAAAAAATCTGGTGGGCAATATGACAAAATTTGAGCACTAGGAAACTGATGATGGGATAATTATAATATATCAGTGAGGCATATGCTTTTAACATAAAATCAGTGGTAATATATGGAATTGTTTGAAGGCTAGTGGTAGAAGCATTTTGGAAAGCATTTTAACATCTCATTAGTTCAAAGATAAACCTATTTAATTGGACTTTGATGCCAATGGTTTTAAAAACAAAGTAATTACAACATGAATAATAACTCCTTAACTAATTTATCTTGAAAAACCAAATGCTAATATTTTAGATGTTAATAAAATTTTTATCAAACAATGATCGTCATAGGGTCTAACTGCTTGAGATTTGAAGGCATGATTGGCTTTGGGACAGCTGTGTACATGTTTGTGCCAGGTTTCCTGTTTGAAAACAAGGGCATAATAACAGTTCATCCATAATCTCATTGTCTGAATTAAATGACTTGTTCTAAGAAAAGCACTTAGATAATAAATTGGTTTTATTATTTAATTGAAGCATAAATGTGTTGTACTTCAAAAGAGAATTCAAGCAAATATTTTCCTGTTTGTCACTTTGTTTCAACAATGTTTTGAGAGCTAAAAAACTGCGTCTTCTGCAGAGAACATGTGGAGTTTTATAAGCCTCAGGCCTGCATATTTTATCCAGCATGAGATTCAGAGAAAAACTAAGGGAAGAAAGTGGTGCCTGAAAATAGATATGGTGTATTTTTTTTTCCTACCTGTTCACCCCGTCCTCCTAGCTTTGGCCATGTCTTTATTCTCTGTGATTTACACAAGAAGTAAAATATAGAATAATTTAAAGTAGTAAGAAAAACAAATAAATAAAAGATAAATACAATTCTGTCATTCAGACTTGGACATAGTGCAACTTAAGACATGATTTTTAATGTTATTTTCTCCTCTTTAAAAATGTAGGCACATATACAAAATACACACTCAACACAAAATTAGACTGTTAAGTGAAGTGTTAGATGCTCAGTCAGGTCCAACTCTCTGTCCCTCAGGCTCCTCTGTCCATGGGATTCTTCAGGTAAGAATGAATGCTGAGTTTGTTGTCATAGTGTATCCAAACAAACTCCACAGTTTTAGCTACTTGGATAAATACTTATATATTCCAGTTTGGATAAACACAGAATAACATTCACAATACTAGTTAGTTATAACTCATGGTATCTATTCACCATAATGAAAGTTTCATTTACAATGAATGGACACATTAATAGAAAATTATGTTGGCACCCTGAAATTTACCTCAAACCGTGTGCATTTATAATAATTTAATTGTTATTTTTTTTAGATAGAGCAACTTCTATTGTGAAATTATCACTATCCTATAACATTGGAATACAAGGGTAAATGCATATATAAATAAATTGTATAGATACAAGTCAATGTATAATATTTTCATAAATAATCACAAGCTTATAAACTCTTAGTGTATTACTTTGTTGTTGTTTGCATGCTATATTATAGGCCAAAATAATTAATTAAAAAAGGTTATTTCTGTATCTCAATGCCGAGTGTTCACTGCCCTTCTGTTACAGGACTGATGTCAGGGCATAATTCCTATTCTGTTGTTCATTTCCAAGGCTCCACATACTATATACCAATTCTCAGGTTGTGTTATGAGGTGATTGATTGAGGTCTGAGAGTTTTAGGGGATAAGTTTATTGGGAAGATGGAAAAAGAAAATGTTATATGATTTGAACTTCACAGTAGAAGTTAGTCATCAAACTGCACAGCTGTTTTTCCTAGCTTAATCCACAAACTAGGAAGAGAAAAAAAAAAAAAACTGGCTTCAGAGAAAGAGGAGAGAAAGTAAGAAATTGCGATGCTATTTATGAAGCTGAAAACCTCCATGGTTAGGACTTCCATTTTTAAGACAGAGATTGAGAATATGAGGATTGGTATTCCATGTGTTTCTTATAGAAGGTTTTTTGGTTTATTTGTTTGTTGTTTTAATATATATGTTTGAATAAATGCAACATGGGTCCTGAAATTTCTATTTTATTCATAACTCTATCACCTCTACCTAGAACAGAGATTGACACACAATAGGCAGCAGATACGAATACCTTCAAAACCAGCTTCTACCTTTTGATTTAGATGGCTCTTTAGCTCCCTCATTACATTTGTGTTCTAACTAAAGGAAAGTAGAGAGAATATCTCTTCCATTCAAAGATGCTGGAATCTCAGTATCTTTTCAGTTGTGATCATCAGTCAGGACTTAGTCCCATGACTATTCTTCTGGTAGAGTGTGAAATTTTATTTATTCTGGAGATTAGCTAAAATTTGAAAGTTCTAATGCTAACAGAGGAAAAAAAAAATAGGAAATAACATTCTATGCCACAATAAATTTTCTTTTAAAAATTCAGCTATAAAACAAATATTAATCCTATCTTTCTTATGGAACGGTCACTAAAGGAACTGGGCATGGTTATTTCAAAACTGTTTGATGAAACAATGTCATTTCTACTTAATCAGAAAATATTTAAATAAGTAACATAATTTATTAATAAGTAGCTACTTTCTGTTTTATTTTTATATATAATTCAGAGATACAGTATTTTTTCTAGGAAATCATTATATTATTATAAACACTAAAAAATCATTAAGTCTTCTTGGTTCATTGTATTGCATTCTCATAAAATTTATATTCTTGGAAAGGTGAGTGTCTTTGAGATGATAAATATCTTCCAAATGCTAAAAACCTTAAACTACCCTATTTTTTCATCAAAGAAATCTGTGATAAAATTAAATATTTGAAGGTACTTGACTAAATTCCATACAATATAAATGATAAAAGGAGAATGGTAAGTGTAAAATGGATTAGCCAAGAATTAAGAGACGCAGTAGGAGGGATGAACTAATAATTTGGGATTAACCGATCCATACTATTACATATAAAATAGGTAAGAAATAGGGATCAACTGTATAGCAAGTTAACGGTATTCAATATCTTAAAATAACCTTTTATGGTAGAGCATCTGAAAAAATAGATATAATTCAAAAAAGAATCACCAACCTGAAACTATCAGAACATTGTAAATCAACTACACTTCAGATTAAAAAAGAATTGAGTGTATATATATACATATATATGTACATATATATATAAAGCAGTTTGTCTGGAAGGAAATTAAGGCCTGCTCATCAGAACTTCTCTGCAATTTAGGAAAACATTATTTTGTAGGATCTTAAAATTGTGCATATGCATAAAACATATTTTCCTGTTGTAAAAAAAAAGGTTGTTTTACAGCTAAAAAGAAATATTTCTATGTAGGCAATTTAACAGTTGAGTCTAGTAAATTTAAATAATGAGTCAACTCAACTCAAACAAAACAATAACAAATTCTACTGAAGTGATCAAATAGGATTCTGAATTTAATGCAATCAATGAGTTTTTAACATACCAAATTTCTTTACACCAATAGAGAAAAGTGTGAAATATAATGCTGATTTGTGGAATTTGCAATTTTATAGAATTTAGAAAAAGATATATTGGGGATATATCTCATGATATAAATAAAGACAGAAAATAAAGTTTACAGAGTAGGGCTGAACAGGCAGTGAAAAAATATACACAAGAGGAAAAGCCACCTAATTAAAATAACAATGAGTGATGAGACTGTCAATATACACTAATTTTTCATAAATTCTTTTATGCATTAGGAATTCTTATTCCAGAATTTTAATTGCTTTCTATTTTTATAATAATTGAAAACATTTAAATAAGCTTGCAGCATGCATATTTTAAAGTGACACTGAAATCAGTTCCCTGCATGAGAGTCAAGTGTATTTTTAAAATATAAAATTTCCTATTTATTTATATATACATATGCTACTGCTAAATCACTTCAGTCATGTCCAACTCTGTGCAACCCCATAGATGGCAGCCGACCAGGCTCCTCGATCCCTGGGATTCTCCAGGCAACAACACTGGAGTGGGTTGCCATTTCCTTCTCCAATGCATGAAAGTGAAAAGTGAAAGTGAAGTTGCTTAGTCATGTTCGACTCTTGGCGATCCCATGGACTGCAGCCCACCAGGCTCCTCCATCCATGGGAGTGGTCTTGCCTGGAAAATCCCATGGATGGAGGAGCCTGGTGGGCTGCAGTCCATGGGGTCGCCAAGAGTAAAACATGACTGAGTGATTTCACTTTTACTTTCATGCATTGGAGAAGGAAATGGCAACCCACTCCAGTGTTCTTGCCTGGAGAATCCCAGGGATGGGGGAGCCTGGTGGGAGGGCGTCTATGGGGTCGCACAGAGTCGGACACGACTGAAGCAACTTAGCAGCATGTATATATATATGAATCACTGAATCACTTGCTGTACACCTAAAACTAACACAACATTGTATATCAACTCTATTTCAATAATTTTTTTGAAGTGGAAAAGTAGAATTAAAAAATCTCTTCAAAGGCAAAGAAAATTTTTTTATATACAAAGAGAAAATGTGATCCCCCAAACTGGAGAAGTTTAGGTAATGAACAAGGACACTATTGACAGTTTTGCTGAAATAACCAGTGCTGATTGGGTCTGTCCCTAGCTAAGATATAAAGCCACCTTCATTTTATTCTAGTCTTCATGTTTTCTCTTTGGAGAATTTTCCTAAAGTAACAATCTTGGCCTTCTATAGACAGAAGTCAGAGGTGAGTGAGATTCTTCTAGATGTGAAACTCTTCTAGGCCTTATTTGGTCACTGGCAAATCTGTAATGAGCATATATATATATATATATACCCTGCCCACCCTCTGCCTATGGTAGAAACTCATGGGAATTTTTCTCCTTTGCCAATGATGAGAAAGATAAATCTGCCTAATTTAGGGGTGTCATATTAACTCACTTGTTCACAGTGATATATGTTATAATCTCTAGCTCAAGTTCTTGTGAACAATTAAGTTGACAGTTTTATCTCTTTTTTTTTTATCAGCTATTTTCAAATCCCAGTGTGGAGTATACAGAGACTGAGAGGAAGTGATGATATTTACTCTCGCTCTGGTATAATCTAATTGCTTGTAAATTGACTTTGGACAATATCAGCATTATCTGAAAGCACATCATTAGACACAATGCATAATGTGTGTGGGAGTAAATATATGCCCCCACTATATATGTATATGTATCAGTTAAGCTCAGTTGTTCTGTTGTGTCTGATTTTTTGTGACCCCAAGGACTGCAGCACACCAGGCTTCCCTCTCCATCACCAACTCCTGGAGCTTACTCAAACTCATGTCCTTCAAGTTGGTGATGCCATCCAACCATCTCATCCTCTGTTTTCTCTTTCTCCTCCTGCTTTCAATCTTTCCCAGCTAAAAGTTCTTTTCAAATGAGTCAGTTCTTCACATCAGTAGTAACAAAGTAAAAATAATCACCAGCAATTTAGTAGTGTACTACATTACCTTTAAATATGTCTTCATAGATGCCATAGGTTTATTCCATATACTTTCTTCTTTTAAGGACTCTGCTACCATACCATGGTTTTTCTATATCATGGCATTTGCAAATTGGTGTTTTTTTTGGAGGGAGGGTCAGAAATTATCTTACTTAAACTTATGAATGTTTCTTACTTCATTAGGTTCTCTCTGCAAGTGTCACAACCTCAGAGAAACCTTCCTTGACTGCTACCTAAAAAAATGCCCTGCTTACAAGACCATCACTTCCTAAACCTTTAACTTTTTTAGTTTTCTTTATTACACAAATAATTCTGTGAAGTCATGATATAGTTTATGTGCATTTTTAACCTTCTTTGCTAAAGAGATCTGTCTTGTACTTGCACTGATTTATGCTCAGGGATGAGAAAAGCATCTGGTATATTTTGGATACTTAATGGGTTGAATGAAAAACAGGACTACAGGCTGTGGGACAGCTATGGACAGAAATGGAAGGAATACACTACATTTACAAGAGAGAAACTGTACCATGCATGTTTTTGCTTGAGTTCAATTTCTTTTTTTTTTTTTAATCTAAAATATATTTACTTATTTAAAAAAAATATAGAAGTTATTTAAGAGGCTTGAAACAGTTTTCTATTTATCAAACAGCTTAATCTTGTGGAGCACATAATTCCATTTCATTCTAATGAAGTAACTGGTACCCTAGAAAACTTAAAGTAACTTCAATTCTTCCTGCTAATGCAAAACTGAACACTACCATAGATAACTTTAGTCTATAGATTTACAGAGAAAAGCTAGAGGTTTCCTGCTTAAATAATGTAGAATAGAAATTTAAATAAAAAGATTTTGGAGAAGAGATGAAGATGAGGGCAAGGCTCATTACTGCTATGTAGCAGTACATAACTTTTATACAACACTGATAACCTAGATAGCATATTCAAAGGCAGAGACATTACTTTGCTGACTAAGGTCCACCTAGTCAAGGCTATGGTTTTCCCAGTAGTCATGTATAGATGTGAGAGTTGGACTGTGAAGTAGGCTGAGCACTGAAGAATTGATGCTTTTGAACTGTGGTGTTGGAGAAGACTTGAGAGTCCCTTGGACTGCAAGGAGATCCAAACAGTCCATTCTGAAGGAGATCAGCCCTGGGATTTCTTTGGAAGGAATGATGCTAAAGCTGAAACTCCAGTACTTTGGCCACCTCATGCAGAGAGTTGACTCATTCGAAAAGCCTCTGATGCTGGGAGGGATTGGGAGCAGAAGGAGAAGGGGATGACAGAGGATGAGATGGCTGGATGGCATCACTGACTCAATGGACCTTAGTCTGAGTGAACTCCGGGAGTTGGTGATGGACAGGGAGGCCTGGCATGCTGCAATTCATGGGGTCACAAAGAGTCGGACATGACTGAGTGACTGGACTAAACTGAGCTGAACTGATAAGTTTCAAAGAATGTTCACCTTATATGGGAGGGGTTTTGCTGGTTTGTTTGCTTTATTTGTTTTGTTTTCTTTTAACATTCAGTGACATAAATGATTCACTCAATAACTCATAAATTAAATGGAATGCAACCCAGATCTTTTGTCTACAATAATTCTCTCCCTATCTTTTATTTTTTTAAACATAAATATTTCCTTCTTCATAAAAATTATTGAGTTCCTATTATACATTGTAGCAGATAGAAGTGAGTCTTCACCGAGTTCCTAGGATGGTGTCGGAGACTGGTGTGTAAATGAACGTGGGATATATGGTGCATGAGCGCATGCATGCCAATTTACTTCGGTCGTTATCTGACTCTTTGCAACCCTATGGGCTGTAGTCCACCAGGTTCCTCTGTCTGTGGAATTCTCCAGGCATGAATACTGGAGTGGGTTGTCATGCCCTCCTCCAGGGGATTTTCTGGACCCAGGGATCAAACCCATGTGTCTTATGTTTCCTGCATTGGCAGGCGGTGCCTGGTGATGAGTGAACAAATGGAAAACACAGAGTAAAGTTCTGTGGGAGCCATGAGGAGGGAGGACCTAATACTGACTAGGAAGAAAAGACAGGCATAATGTGGTGGGTGACATTTGACCTGTGTCCAGAAAGAACTCAAAGGTGTTATCATTAATATTTTATTTTTACCAGTGAGCATCAATGAGATGATTAAAATAGCATGCTTGGATTATAAATTACATTATGGGGAAACTTTTCTCCCTCTTTGGAAAGCTATAAGTAGATGGCTACACTCTTCCACTTCTGTCCATTGATATTTTCTGGCAATTTCCTTCACTGCTTGTATTTCATGTAAGATGATTCCATTTCCCAGTGGCTTTTGTTTGCTTGATCACATTCTATGAGTTCATGAAGCCCCGAACTCCTTTCATATATCACATTATCAATTTATTAATTCATTTTTTCAAAAACCTCACTATTCTGAATCATGGGATACAGTGGTGATGATGGCCAAGTCTTTGTTCTAATGGAGTTAAATGTTTCTGCACCCTGGACTCTGCTCAGCCAAGAAGTTCCTCTCTGTTCATGAGATGTCTTTTGGACACTTACTCACTCCTGCATTTGTAGCCAGCTGGCAACCTGAGTGGGATGAAGTGTCCAAGATAGTAATAGTTATCATTATGAATGTTTTGACTCGGATGTCTTTTAGGACTGGGACTGGGACTGGGCTGGGCTTCTCTCTCTCCAACATTCTTTTCTCTTTAGAATCTGTACATGTACCTGACCTTTAATTCTCAAGGAGATCTTCTTTCTCAATATTGCTTTGGCTATCTTTTTGTCTTTTGTGTCTCCATACAGATTTTAAGATTTTTTAAATCTAGTTCTGTTTAAAAAAAAAAAAAAAAAAAAAAGCTATGGCCTCTCATAATAGTAAGAGGAGCAGATATTCTTTTGAACTAAATAAATTTAATACTTCAATTCTAAGTCCTTTAGTTCTCCTTAAGAAAAAAAATAAAGGTTAAATGATGGTATGGTTTTATTATGAAAAACAAAATGTGTGCTAATAACTTAGGATGTTGTTAAATTGAAAATGTTACAATAGTAGAACTTCATCTGTATATAATTTGTGGTAAAATAAAGACACTAACAAAATTAAAATGAACTAAACTCAAAAAAATAGTTGGGATTCAAAAGTCTGCTTTATATCAAGTTCAATTTTACACAAGCACAAGCTGACATCATTGGGGGAGAAAAAAGAGCAAACGATTTTTAAAAGTTTGAGCAGTCATCAGAATAATTTTAAATATAATTAATTGTGAGTAAAAAAGAAAAGAACATTTATCGTATCTTAAGAACTCAAATACATTCATCAAACAGAATTTTGAGATTATCCTAAACCTTTGTCATGACTGAAACAATAGTGTAAACAAATAGGTAGCAGTAAGAAACAAAAATCAATTGATAAGGCAAGTTTGTAATATTTAATACACCATTTTCTAAACTGTTAAGGTCAAAGGACACTCCTAATAACTACTGTGGACTAATAACTGACTAATTTTAGAACTAAGAACTCTGTATTTAAGCATATACACATTCGTGTTAAAGAAACTTACTTTAAACTTTACAGCTTAGTATTATTTTTAGCTAAATGATTCTGACAATAGAGCAAATAGAGGGTATAAGAACTGGGATTTGGTTCAGTTCAATTGCTCGGTCATGCCTGACTCTGTGAACACATGGATAACAGAACACCAGGCGTCCCTGTCCATCACCAACTCTGGGATCTTGCCCAAACTCACGTCCATCTAATCTGTGATACCATGCAACCATCACATCCTCTGTCACTCCCTCTCCTCCTTCCTTCACTCTTTCCCACCATCAGGGTCTTTTCTAATGAGTCAGTCCTTCACATCAGATCGCCTAAGTATTGCAGCTTCAGCTTCAGGATCAGTTCTTCCAATGAATATTCAGAACTGATTTCCTTCAGGATTGACTGGTTTGATCTCCTTGCAGACCAAAGGACTCTCAAGAATCTTCTCCAACACCACAGTTCAAAAGCATCAATTCTTTGGCACTCAGCCTTCTTTATGGCCCAACTCTCACATCCATACATGACCACTGGAAAATCCATAGCTTTGACTATATGGACCTTTGTCAGCAAAGTGATGCCTCTGCTTTTTAATATGCTTTCTAGGTCTGTCATAGCTTTTCTTCCAAGGAGCACAGGTCTTTTAATTTTGTGGCTGCAGTCATCACCTGCAGTGGTTTTGGAGCCCAAGAAAATAAAGTCTGTCACTGTTTCCATTGTTTCCCTATCTATTTGTCATGAAGTGAGGGAACCGGATACCACGATTTTCATATTTTGAATGTTGAGTTTTAAACCAGCTTTTCCACTCTCATCTTTCAATTTCATCAGTAGGGTCTTTAGCTCCTCCACTTTCTGCCACAAGGGTGGTATCATCTGCATTAGAGCATATCTGATACACTTTATTCTCAGTATAGCAGTAGCTCTACAAAGCAACTTCATATTCAGTTAAAGCAGTTATGCTTTCAGGCCATGGGCTTCTGTTTAGTCTCTCTCATGTCTGACTCTTTGCAACCCCATGGACTGTGGACCACCAGACTCCTCTGTCCATAGGATTTCTCAGGCAATGATACTAGAGAGGGTTGCCATTTCCTTTTCCAGGGGATCTTTTGGACCCAGGAATCAAATCCACATCTCCTGCATTTGGCAGGCGGATTCTTTATCACTGAGCCACTGGGAAGCCCTCCTCAGGAGGGGAAGAATATAAAATGGGAGACTTAAGCAAGCCCTCTAGATAGTTTATGCTTGTAGGTAAAAGTCCCTATTTTATTTATTCCTCATAGAGTCACTGTCTGAATTACCTAAATGGGAAATTTAGTAATTTTTTCAAATTTTAATCTAGGCTGACTAGCGAAAAATGACACCCAAGAGGAGAAAAGCTATGATTTATTGTTTTTTAAAAACTCAGAATTTACTAACGTAATTATCAGTGAAAGGAACAGCGTATCTTTTATTTTTTAATTTTAATTTTTATTTTTTAGTTTGTTTTGCTTTACAATACTGTATTCATTTTGCTATACATTGACATGCATCAGCCACGAGTGTATATGAGCTCTCAATCCCGACCCCCCCCCCCACCCCACACCCACCATCTCTCTGGATCATCCCTGTGCATCAGTCCCAAGCATCCTGCATCCTGCATCGAACCTAGACCAGCAATTCATTTCACTTATGGTATCATAGATGTTACAATGCCACTCTCCCAAATCATCTCACCCTCTCCCTCTCCCACAGAGTTCAAAAGGCCTATACATCTGTATCTCTTTTGCTGTCTCACGTACAGGTTTATCATTACCATCTTTCTAAATTCCATATATATGTGTTAGTATACTGTATCGGTGTTTTTCTTTCTGGCTTACTTCACTCTGTATAATCGATTCCAGTTTCATCCACCTCATTAGAACTGATTCAAATGTATTCTTTTTAATGGCTGATTAATACTCCATTGTGTATATGTACCAAAGTTTTCTTATCCATTCATCTGTTGATGGACATCTAGGTTGCTTCCATGTCCTGGCTATTATAAATAGTGCTGCGATGAACATTGGGGTACACGTGTCTCTTTCAATTCTGGTTTCCTCAGTGTTTAATGCCCAGCAGTGGGATTGCTGGGTCATAAGGCAGTTCTATTTGCAATTTTTTAAGGAATCTCCACACGGAACAGCGTATCTTTTTCTGTCGAAAATATGAAAAATGTAGTTCCATTTGTTATGTATAATCTAAGGAATGATATATAAAAATGTCAGTAGTCACCCTTTTGACACTAAAGCAGTATTATATAATAGTTATTATTTTAACCTTTCCTTTGAGATTGACTTTTTAATGTTTGGTCTTCCTTCTCACATGTAAGTAACCCTGATAGAAGCAAATTTAAAATATAAAAAGGTCACTATCATATTGTGCTCATTTTTGCTATATTGGTCATTTAAAGGTATAATATTTCAACCTGGTAACTGAAATTGTAAAAAGGAATTTAAAATGTTACTAATCTATTTCTATAACAAAGAATGCACAAAGAAGAAAAAATAATATATATTTATTAATATATGTAATCCTATTTCTTTTACTATGTAGAATTAGAATGTTATTTTTATTGATGTAAAGAAGCAAAATTCTACTAAAATATATTTTAAAAAACCTAAACAGCATTAATGAAAACTCCTAAAGACTATTCATATTGTAACTTTAACTTCTCCATATATATAATATGTAATATATAATATAACATATAATATACACATGACATATCCTCAGAGTAAGATTTGTATTACTGTAGGATGAAATTAGTCCTTTTAATTCACTATGTTAATAATGTATTAAATACTAATTTTTAATTTTTTGTAAGTGAAACAGTGCTAAATTATTTTTCATTTCAATTTGTATTTAGCAAATTTGGTTTAGCCTAATAGCTTATATATGTATATAATTAAGATCATCAAATAAATCATTTTTCTATGATTTTCAATTATTTTCAATGACTAATTTCTATTTTACCTCTTTTATTAACCTATGCAGGAATATAAGACTCAAACAACAGTAGATTTTGATACTATCATTACTTAATTTCAGTTCAGAAGAGATCATCACTTTAGCTCAAGGTGTTTACTTTATATCACCCAAGAGTTTTGCATAGTGTGGTGAATCATCAAAATTCATGGATTATACAATTGTGAATTCTATTGGCTAAACTTTATTTGTAACCTCAAATCATTTTTTGGCCATGCATGGACATGTGCATCCCCAGATGAGATCAAACAAGTCAAGATTACCCCTTCTTATCTTAGATCTTACAAGTGCCTACAAAATCTATTTAGAGCCACATATTTTTGTGTCTTATGGTATGTGTGGGTGTGTAGTTTTGCTAATCAAAATGGTCACAAAGTGTAGTACTGAAATGCTGCTAAGCCAAAGAAGACTATGTCATTCTTATCAAGAAAATGTCTGTTAGATAAGCATATAGTGTTGGTAGCCATGGGCTAAATGTTACTGAATCAAATATATGGAAGTCTACACTTGGGTTTCCCAGGTGGCTCAGCGGAAAAGAATCTGTCTGCCAATGTAGGACATGCAGGTTTAATCCCTGGGTGAGGAAGATTCTCCAGGGAAGGAAATGGCAACTCATAAATAGTATGTTTGCTCGGGAAATCCCATGGATAAAGGAGCCTGGGGTCACAAGAGTCAGACACAACTTAGCAACTAAGCAACAACAGCAATAATACCCTAATATTATAACCAACCTAGATAGCATATTCAAAAGCAGAGACATTACTTTGCCGGCTAAGGTCCGTCTAGTCAAGGCTATGGTTTTTCCAGTAGTCATGTATGGATGTGAGAGTTGGACTGTGAAGAAAGCTAAGTGCTGAAGAATTGATGCTTTTGAACTGTGGTGTTGGAGAAGACTCTTGAGAGTCCCTTGGACTGCAAGGAGATCCAACCAATCCATTCTGAAGGAGATCAGCCCTGAGATTTCTTTGGAAGGAATGATGCTAAAGCTGAATCTCCAGTACTTTGGCCACCTCCTGTGAAGAGTTGACTCATTGGAAGACTCTGATGCTGGGAGG
>SJYA01001724.1:454842-497049 GCA_006410615.1 Neotragus moschatus
AACAAAGAATGCACAAAGAAGAAAAAATAATATATATTTATTAATATATGTAATCCTATTTCTTTTACTATGTAGAATTAGAATGTTATTTTTATTGATGTAAAGAAGCAAAATTCTACTAAAATATATTTTAAAAAACCTAAACAGCATTAATGAAAACTCCTAAAGACTATTCATATTGTAACTTTAACTTCTCCATATATATAATATGTAATATATAATATAACATATAATATACACATGACATATCCTCAGAGTAAGATTTGTATTACTGTAGGATGAAATTAGTCCTTTTAATTCACTATGTTAATAATGTATTAAATACTAATTTTTAATTTTTTGTAAGTGAAACAGTGCTAAATTATTTTTCATTTCAATTTGTATTTAGCAAATTTGGTTTAGCCTAATAGCTTATATATGTATATAATTAAGATCATCAAATAAATCATTTTTCTATGATTTTCAATTATTTTCAATGACTAATTTCTATTTTACCTCTTTTATTAACCTATGCAGGAATATAAGACTCAAACAACAGTAGATTTTGATACTATCATTACTTAATTTCAGTTCAGAAGAGATCATCACTTTAGCTCAAGGTGTTTACTTTATATCACCCAAGAGTTTTGCATAGTGTGGTGAATCATCAAAATTCATGGATTATACAATTGTGAATTCTATTGGCTAAACTTTATTTGTAACCTCAAATCATTTTTTGGCCATGCATGGACATGTGCATCCCCAGATGAGATCAAACAAGTCAAGATTACCCCTTCTTATCTTAGATCTTACAAGTGCCTACAAAATCTATTTAGAGCCACATATTTTTGTGTCTTATGGTATGTGTGGGTGTGTAGTTTTGCTAATCAAAATGGTCACAAAGTGTAGTACTGAAATGCTGCTAAGCCAAAGAAGACTATGTCATTCTTATCAAGAAAATGTCTGTTAGATAAGCATATAGTGTTGGTAGCCATGGGCTAAATGTTACTGAATCAAATATATGGAAGTCTACACTTGGGTTTCCCAGGTGGCTCAGCGGAAAAGAATCTGTCTGCCAATGTAGGACATGCAGGTTTAATCCCTGGGTGAGGAAGATTCTCCAGGGAAGGAAATGGCAACTCATAAATAGTATGTTTGCTCGGGAAATCCCATGGATAAAGGAGCCTGGGGTCACAAGAGTCAGACACAACTTAGCAACTAAGCAACAACAGCAATAATTGCCTAATATTATAACCAACCTAGATAGCATATTCAAAAGCAGAGACATTACTTTGCCGGCTAAGGTCCGTCTAGTCAAGGCTATGGTTTTTCCAGTAGTCATGTATGGATGTGAGAGTTGGACTGTGAAGAAAGCTAAGTGCTGAAGAATTGATGCTTTTGAACTGTGGTGTTGGAGAAGACTCTTGAGAGTCCCTTGGACTGCAAGGAGATCCAACCAATCCATTCTGAAGGAGATCAGCCCTGAGATTTCTTTGGAAGGAATGATGCTAAAGCTGAATCTCCAGTACTTTGGCCACCTCCTGTGAAGAGTTGACTCATTGGAAGACTCTGATGCTGGGAGGGATTGGAGGCAGGATGGGAAGGGGATGACAGAGAATGAGATGGCTGGATGGCATCTCTGACTCGATAGATGTGAGTCTGAGTGAACTCTGGGAGTTGGTGATGGACAAGGAGGCCTGGCATGCTGCGATTCATGGGGTCTCAAAGAGTCCGACACAACTGAGCGACTGAACTGAACTGATGTTTCTAAACCTCTAGTTTTGAAAAATAATTAAACAAAGAGGTCACTAGACTTAGGTAATTTTCACAGCCAAACCTAAGCAAGAATCAGTGCACTCAAATTGAAGAAAATGAAACTTTAGAAACACCGATTTCACTAGCTAAACTACGCTTTCCAGTCAACTGCTTGAACTATCCCCAGTCAGATACTGTCTTTGCTTTGCTTTGTTTCCACATCTTGTCTAAAAAACCCCTTCCCCTAGTTCCTGTGGTAGACGTCTCCTAACCATTGTGGCTTTGGTGCTACCAGATTCAAATCAATATACACCCAAATAAACACTTGGAAATTGCAAATGTGCCTCAGTTCACCTTCCAACAAGTATTTTCCATTAAAATCTTTCCTCAAAGAGCTTCCAGAAGAATCTATCTTGAATATATATTTGACAATGTCACTTTCTTGTTTCAATTCTTTGAGTGAGTCCCCATTACCTCTATAGAAGTCTATATAACAGGAATATTTACCTCTTGATCTTGCTTCTGCATAACTCCCTATCCATATCATTCATATGTCTCTCAACTTGTGGTTCAACAATACAATACAGTCTTTTAATTTTCCTCACATACCCTGCGGCCTATTATGTAAATGCATCTCCTTGTCCTGTTTACCTTCCTTCATGATGTTCATGTACTGCTTCAATTCTTTCCTGTGCTGCCCTCAATACTTCCAGGAAAATTTATTTTGATGTACTTTTTTGTTATCTCTGTACTCAATACAAAATATGTTAGAAATATTTCATTTTATTTTTTTGCACTCATACTCTATTTTTGCATTTACTTTTCCATTGGAAGCCTTATTCATCTTCACATCCTTCAGTTCAGTTCAGTCGCTCAGTCATGTCCGACTCTTTGCGACCCCATGAATCGCAGCACGCCAGGCCTCCCTGTCCATTACCAACTCCTGGAGTTCACTCAAACTCATGTCCATCGAGTCTGTGATGCCATCCAGCCACCTCATCCTTGGTCGTCCCCTTCTCCTCCTGCCCACAATTCCTCCCAGCATCAGAGTCCTTAATGAGTCAACTCTTTGCATGAGGTGGCCAAAGTATTGGAGTGTCAGCTTTAGCATCACTCCTTCCAAAGAACATCTTTAGACCTACCTAGATGTCTATGTGTTGAATCTAGACTGTCAGCAATGTGGCAGTGAACCTTCACAAGGACCTAATTCAGCTGAATTACTTAGTTCCAGAAATATATATTCCTAAGATCTACCTCCAAAATTGCTAATACAGTCATGCCTATGTAGGCTTTTTAAAACAAGCCCAAAAGGTTATTCATGGAGCACATATTAAAAAACATTAGCTTAGATGATCTTTTAGTCCCTCTTATATATAATAGATCAATCTACTGATAAGCAAATTTGAAAACAAATTCACATAGTAATAATTGCATTAAATCCTATTCTGAATAATTGGTATCATTTTATAGATGATATAGTAATGATGGAATGTTCCTAGGTGGGTCAGTGGTAAACAATCAGCTTGCTAATGCAAGCGATGCAGACTCCATCCCTAGTTTAGGAAGATCCCCTGGAGAAGGGAATGGCAAGCCATACAGTATTCTTGCCTGGAGAATTCCATGGTCAAAGGAGCCTGGCAGGCTAAAGTCCATGGGGTTGCAAAGAGTTGGACATGACTAAGAGACTAGAAACTAACAACAACACAGTAATGATGCGGTCATATGTCTTTCTATGGCATTGAAAATGAAAGTTAAAGTCACTCTGTTGTGTCCAACTCTTTGGAACCCTGTGAACTATACAGTCCATGCAATTCCCCAGGACAGAATACTTAGCCTTTCCCATTTCCGGATAAGTTCCCAACCCAGGGATCGAACCCAGGTCTCCCACATTGCAGGTGGATTATTTACCAGCTAGGCCACAAGGGAAGCCTAAGAATACTGGAATGAGTAGCCTATTTCTTCTCCAGCGGATTGGCCCAACTCAGAAATCAAACTGGGGTCTCCGGCACTGCAGGTGGATTCTTTACCAACTGAATTATCAGGAAAGCCCTTGTAGGGCATTAAGAGAATTAAAAGTTTAGAATGAATGTTCAAGGATAAGATAAGCATTCTTGTGGTTTGTGGTTGTTGTTTGTTATTCTTGATAATTTCTTTATGCAGAAAGCACTACTACATTACCCTACTTGTACATCTCTCTCTGGCTTTCAAACAGTAACAAAGATGGAAAGAGCATGTGAAAATGCATCTTTGTAAAGAAAGTTATGGCCAACCTAGTTAGCATATTAAAAAGCAGAGATATTACTTTGCCAACAAAGGTCTGTCTAGTCAAGGCTATGGTTTTTCCAGTGGTCATGTATGGATGTGAGAGTTGGACTGTGAAGAAAGCTGAACACTGAAGAATTGATGCTTTTGAACTGTGGTGTTGGAGAAGACTCTTTAGAGTCCCATGGACTGCAAGTAGATCCAACCAGTCCATCCTAAAGGAGACCAGTCCTGAGTCTTCATTGGAAGGACTGATGCTAAAGCTGAAACTCCAATACTTTGGCCACCTCATGAGAATAGTTGACCCATTGGGAAAGACCCTGATGTTGGGAGGGATTAGAGGCAGGAGGAGAAGGGGATAACAGAGGATGAGATGGCTAGATGGCATCATCAACTCGATGGACAAGAGTTTGGGTGAATCCCAGGAGTTGGTGATGAACAGGGAGGCCTGGTGTGCTGCAATTCATGGGGTCGCAGAGTCAGACACGATGGAGCAACTGAACTGAACTGAACTGAAAGATTAAATTTAAAAAAAAAAAAGGAAGCATTTTAAAGAATAGAGGAATGCATGAGTGAAATCACATGTACCAGAAATCTTCATTAAAATACCTTCAAAGACAATTTAACAGTTTCCCAGGGAACCATATTATTTTAACAAGTGTCAGGAAATTTAAACTCATTTTTAACCTAAACTTACCATACTAAAGCTAAACTTTTTTTTCATATCTAAAGCTGAACTTTTTTTCATATCTATGATTTTATAACTAGAGAAGACAGAAATCTGCTGTTCACTATGGGTATATACTAAACTCTCACTTTAGAAATGGATTTTTATTACAGTTACTCAGATTATTAATCTCCAAAATTATTTTTATAAATTCTATAATAAAATTTATTTTGACATTGTCTTGGAAGTCTATCTATAAAGTAATTTATACTAGTCTTTTTGCTTGCCAATGCAGATGCTTTTAATTTTATGGCTTCTTTCTCTCTAGAAGGAAAAGGACTGTAACCTTTTGGGGACTGGCAGATTTTTGGTTGTTATTTGCAAGCCTAATTCAATGCTATTGCCATTCTCTGAGACAATTTGTTTAAATGACAGCTGCTGTTATAAAAGCTGCTTTTAATTCCAGTTATACATGATTTTCATAGCCATAGCTGACCTCTAAAAGTGGGAAATAAACAGCAGAGTGGAAAATAAAAGATATAGTTTGAGTTACTACTATTTAATTTTAGCAATGTAGACTTGCTGCTAGGTGGACATTTCAAGGCCCTTTCAAGATTAGAAAAAGAACATAGTTTGCCAAATCAAAGGTATGCTGAACAATAAATCTTGTTTGCTTGTTGCATCTTTGCCAAAGAAGTGACCTTACCAAGAATGTATATTTTTTAGTTCAGAAACAGAAGCTATTGTTATCAACCAATAAGTTAA
The DNA here is from genome assembly GCA_006410615.1 of Neotragus moschatus. Classification (NCBI taxonomy): domain Eukaryota; kingdom Metazoa; phylum Chordata; class Mammalia; order Artiodactyla; family Bovidae; genus Neotragus; species Neotragus moschatus. Next base: position 460,271 of record SJYA01001724.1, read on the forward strand.
TAAAAACCAAAGGATTCCAACTAATTTCATGGCATTTTATGAAAGAACAGTATATATGCAAAAATGTATTCGACAACCCATTGCAGTTATATTTTCTAACAACGTTCAATGAAACGCTTTATCTCCATCAGATACTTGAAAAAAGGTCCATCCAATAGCCTTAGGGATAAATACAAAGACTTTGCTGTTCAAAGACTATAAATAATTTAAACAAGGTTAATTCTAGAATATTTAAAGAGACAGTTTATAATACGAAGACACCAAGCATGAAGAGCAAGATATCAGATTCTTCTATCCAATTGTTTAAATGTATCCTAATTACCTGAATAATTAATTCTCTTTTGGAAATGTGCAATATTTCCTGTTAAATCACACTGAACAATTGTGTCTGTGTGTGTGTTCGTTCTTTTGCAGGCTTAAAAACTCAGAGAAACAGTAGGTTAACATTTTGTGAATACTGTTAGTCCGAACAGACTTCTGTTGGATGACTGTAACACTTCAGGGCGGTCAGGGTGTGAAAATTCCACTGTTGGTTCTGGTGTCTGCATCTCGAGACACTGCAGAGAAGCATGGACGATGAGCCATCCTACATGGTTTAGACATGTGCTGCCCCAAGGGTGGAGTGAGGCACGGACCATTTCCTAAACTGCTGTCAAGCTCTGTTAATCCCTCCTTCTTGGGAGTGTATGATTTTAGAAATGGTAGACTCTGTAATTTAAAAGCGAAACGAAGGAAGAAAAAAGTAAAAGAACATTATTTTCCCAGTATTCTTTTCCCCTGGAGAATGAAATGGCAACCCACTCCAGTATTCTTTCCCAGAAAATCCCGTAGACAGAGGACCCTGGTGGGCTACAGTCCATGGGGTCGTAAAGAGCCGGACAGCAACTGAGCACATTCTTCTTTTCATGTGCGTGCCAAGAGTGGTGTCCAGCTGCGACCCTATGGACTGTGGCCTGCCAGGCTCTTCTATCCATGGACTTCTCCAGGCAAGAATACTGGAATGGGTTTCCATGCCCTCCTCCAGGGGATCTTCCCAGTGGGGTCAAAAGATGGGTCTTTTTCATCTCCTGCATTATTGTTGGGTGTTTTTTTTTTTTTTTTACCACTAGAGTCACCTGGGAAGCCCGATTTTCTTTTTATGTTCACTTATTTCACAATCTTTTATATCATTATTCTTATAGTTTCTAAATATTTTACAACATTTACTGTTTTTATTCCTCTTAGACATTTTCTATTCATGATAAATATTTTGAAGGTTTTCTCATGCTGAAATATTAACTGTTATGTTAGAAATAATAACAATAATTCTCATGAGGAGCTGACTTGCCATCCAGTGTAGCAGAATCTCCAGGGACTTCTTTCAAATCACATGTATACATTCTTTCTTTTCTCCCTTCATTTTCTGATGGTAGTGTAAAGAGAAATGTTACTGACAGAAGTGGACTGTGTGTAGAGTGTGCAGACAGAGGAAGCATTGAGAACTATGGATGTGAGTGAGCACAGAGTGAATGCTCCCTCCGGTTAGAAAGCTCAGGTATAGTGCAGGGCTGCAGCTGGCTACAGAGAAGGGAGCAGGAGGGCCCTTGTGGTGGGTATAATATGGTCATCTTGGAAAATGTGGTGCTAACTGTGCTTGAGACATGCTTTCTGCAGAGAGGTAAGTGTTTTCTAACTGGTCAGTAGGGCAGAAATATCCTTGCAAAAGACTGAAATCTACAGAAGCACCTCACCCATCTATGTCTGAAATTACAAGTTCCATTCCCAACAACACTTTTAATTTAGCTGTACATAACTGGAAAACATTTGGTGTTGTTTCTAAGACATAGCATTGGTTATTGAGCTCTTTCTCAGGAACTGTAAAGTTTACTTAGTAACTCACAATCCCTTAAAGTGCCATAAAACACGAAGCAAGCTTTTATGGAGAAAATGGATCCTAGATGAATGGATTGTACTTGAGATTAGTGTATAACATAAAGGCAAGTACCCCCCCCAAAATTCCTAAACTGTTGGTTTAATATCCATTAAGAGATAGTAAAGTGCTTCTGATGTGAAGAATGAAAGAAACCTCAGAGTTTTAACAACACCCACACTTTTGTGTGTAATGCTCATGGCAGAATTTGTGTCCTTATTTATGTAACACTTGCTGAAGAAGAAAGGTATTTGGATTTTGTTCAATCAAATCAAATTTTAGTTTTAGTTGTAGTTTGAGCTAAAAAACATAGTTTTAGATTATAATGCAGAAAAAATGTACTCTGAGTTTCGGCATGAAAATAATTAAGTTAGTCTCTTTGTTCATTGCTGTTTCAGTGGTTCAGAAGTTAGAGTTTACAAACCACCTTAGTAACAATATACATGAAGCTAAAATATCAAGAAATATATAACTTTTGAAAGAAACTTATTCATAAGGAACTTCCACCCTATATATGCAGACTTTTCAGACTCTAAGTAACATGATTTTGTCTTGATTGCAGGTATTAATTTCTTTTAGTTTTGTCCACCCAAACCTTAAATAACACTTTTTTCACTCAGTCCCTAATTTCCCATCTCCAGTCACCCCACCTTCCATCCTTACTCAAATAGAAAAATGATTATATATATCAATTAAAAATAATTGATTAAATCTATTTCACAGGGTAAATTTATAAGTATTGAAATTCTAACTATGCTTATTTTTACTATAATTAACACAATAATACTTTGCACCTAACAATGTAGTAAGGCCTTTATGTACTGTAACCCACTTAATATTAAAAACAACACTTTAAAGTACAAAAATATTCCGCCCATTTTATTGATGGCTTCTGGAAGTTAAGAGACTTTGCCCACATTTACACAGGGAAAAGAAAATGAAATTAAATATCCATACCTGCATATGTAACTAGTATGCGCTTATCATCATTATCATTATTTAGTACAATTTGTTCTTGCACAATTGTACTTTACTCATTGAATTCAATAGCATTTTGACATTTAAAAAATGTTAACTGCGTAAAATAAAACTGAATTCATCATTTCTTTTGGCTTGCTTTAACATCTATAGACACAATTTCAACAACCCTTGAGGCAGAATTTAATGAACTGTATTTGCTGCCTGAAGTGCAGGCAGTAGTCAGGGTTTTATCAGTTAATCTGCTAAGAGCTGCAACCAGTGCATGGTGTCTCTCTTTGGGAGCTCCAGATTGGTCATTTAAGTACATGACCAATACATTTGGGATATATTTAAGTACATTTGGAAAACTTGCCGTTTTCTGACATAATGTCAAGAAACCACCCAGTGCTTTTAGAATAAAATTCAAATTTCACATCCTAGCTCACAAGGACCTTAACCTGATGAGTTCCAATCCATTTTTTTCCACTATCCTCCTTTTATCTGAAACACTTAAGTGTCTACTTGTTATTTTTGAGCCTGCAGTTTTCATTTTTACATTTCCATGTTTACCTCTAAGAGGTGTATTTTAACTGTTCTTTGCAGTCCTCATTTACCTTCAAGAACAACATGTAAAGATGCTTGTTCTGTAAACTGTCTTCTGATCTAAGAGTGAATATTTAACTTTTTATTTGTTTCCATGATACATTATTAGGAGAATAATGTAGTCACTATTACACTGCAATTTATTTGTTTCTATCTTTTTCCATATATATTTCTCCCTTACTAGGCTATGGAATTCTTTGAAAGAAAATGGTCCACATATTTGATACTCATTGAGATTTAATTTGTTGAATAATATAAAATCAGGAATTTGTTCATGACCTCTAACATACAAATTTATTTTAAAATTTATTCTAAAAAATTTTTCCCATTATTTGTAAATGCCACCTCTAAATATAGGCATTTTAAGGTTTGACATACTTATGGTGATAAATTATATTTGCAATGCTTTTATTGAACAATTGCAGCTTAGTGATTAAAAGGGGAGTATTTATTAGTATTCAGTATTTGTGTAATTTGTCACTTACTGTATGGGAGTCTCAGTTTTTAATATGTAAAAAAGGGATAATTGTTAATAATTCTGTTTTATAGGCTTGTCTAAAAGGTTAAATGATGTGTTTAAAGAACATATTACGATATCTTTCAGATTAAACACTGAAAAATAGCATGAAACTATCAGATTGTAAACTCTGGGAGGATAAGGATTTCTCATACTTGTATCCCCAATTCACTATTACAGTTTCAGACACAGAATCACGGCTCAATAAATTTACTCCATTGAACAAATGAATTAATTTCAAATACATTAATCTTCCCTAATATTTCTAAAAATGTCACATTTAACTTGGTTTTGAATGTAAGGTAGGAAAAGGAGAAGGAGGCAAATTGAATGTTCAGTGAAAGGAACAAGATTATGGCTATAACCATTATCGATACCATCAATTATCATGATCGGGAATATCAGGCACCAGGTTAATGAGAAGATAAGGGAGACGGATAAATGAGGATATAATACAGTTATTTAGGAGCCACTATGTGTAGCATTGCATATGGTAAAGTCACAGGTTAGAGTCATTCATTGGTTATTAATGGATTGATCAAGAGTCTAATAAGAGGAAGATTTAAGAGTGAGCTCTGTAGATACACACACACACACACACACACACACACACACATAAACACACATGCATACCAAAGTAGATTATAAAGAAGAGACAGTTTGTCTAATAAATAATGATCACAGAGTAAGCACTAAGTGTGAGATACCTGTGTGAGACAACCAAGTGAAAATGTCCAACCATCAATTACACTTATTCTGGAGATTTCACATACAGATGCAAAATTAAATCATAGAAGTTCACTGACAAAGATGAACTTGTTGAGCAGGGGAATAAGAACAGAAAACTAGCAAAAATGTATATTTTAATGTGCTGAAGTGAAAGGGTAGAGTGTGCTTTCTCAAAAGCAGTGGGAGAAGAGATTGACCAATACAATTCTGAGCCACAGAGGAATTAGGAAGACTGTGTATTTTTGACAGTTTTTTTTTCTCTTATGCATATTTTTAACTATTTTCATGGGAGTAGGTATTATCTTGTGTCCATAGGGTTGTAAGAGTCAGACACAAGATAATGACTAAACCACCTCCACCAATGAAAGAATAGGCCATATATTAATAATTTTAATACCTACTCCCATGAAAATAGTCTGGAGTAGGTTCCCATTTCCTTCTCCATTCCTTCATTAACAAAATACAAAATCCCTGGTTAATGATTCTGAAGGTACAAACAATTCAACATGTCATTACGATATAAGAGACACTTATAGGCACTGATTCTTTATTTAATGCTTTTGAGTTACCAGACAGAATATGGGTTTTTAACTTTCACACCCCAAAAATCTAGTAAAGAGGACTGTTATTTTCATTTTCCCCAGATTTAATGGTAAATCACAAAACAATTTATATTTCCCATTCAAATGATATTTTTGCTAACTTCTTAATCTTGTTAACATATTTTGTTCAATAATGATATTATCTTTACTATTATAGTAGGGCAACAAATAGATTTAGTTATGGAACAACTCAAATATATAACAAAAATGCATCTTCAAATATATCACTGATCTAATTTATCAGGTTCAGAAGTGCATATCATTGTGAATTAACACCATTTTCAGATTATTTTGATTAGGGACTTAGTGTTGAATGATCCGCTTTCTCTTGGATCCATGCTCAGTTTTTCAGATTTTCTCTCCTGCAATCCTGACCACAGCAATATACCTGGTGTATGTTTGAAGACTGCCTAATGACACTTGGTGGAAATGGATGAGGCTCACTTTAAATACTCATATACAGTTTTTTATGCTATCCATAAATAACATCCTCTGTTAGGTGACAAGGTCTGACCTGAACATAAGCATAAGGGTGCAGCTGCTTCAAAAGAGCCTTTGAATTTATTGTGCTGGTTGGGTCTGTGGATCCCAGTATTTTCTTCTCTTCATAAAGTTACTGAATTTTTTTTACTCTTGTTTTACACTATTCCTTTCTAGGTCAGCCAGATTTTTAGGAGTCATTTGTCTCATTGCCGGGGTTTGCGTACATTTCTGGACCCCACTATTATATGCCTTGACCATGGAACTCTGGAGCATATCCTCAGATGATTTGTCAGTCAGTGCCATGAAATATCTGCTGGGCCAGATGCAGACTGCAGCACAGATCTAAGCAGAACATCTCCTAGGGCTTTGCACCTTCCCCCAGCTTCGACTTTGTCTACCCTCAGTGCTTCTTGTTTATGTTCCAGGTTAAAAAAAAAATTAAACATAGTAATCCCATGCAACTTTCCATCTTAAAAGGAGAAAAAATCCATCAGTATAAACAACTAAAGGGAAGAATAAAAATGGATCTGTCCCTGAGGGGGAGGGCAGATATAGTGTTATGGGTGTCCTGGAAAGAGAGATTAGAAAAAATGTCAAAGGCAGTGAGCGCTGAACTGGCCTTCATTTCTGAAGTAAGTATTGAATATGAAGAGAATTTGGCAAGCAGCTGAGGGACTTAGGTTATTCCAGGAAAAATAAACAATTTCAGGCCAGACTCAGAGAGAAGCAAAGGACTGGACCTGTATGAGAAAAGAATTTAACTGGCTGAAGGGAAGTGACTGTGAAGTAGAATATAATACAGTATAGATGGAAAAAGAAAACACGCTCTAAAATTTCCTTAGTGCCAGACAGGAATTTGGTAATTTTTCCATACACAGCTAGTAACAGGTGAAGGTTATTGAGTGGGGTTGGAGTCTGATCAGAATTTTGTTCCAAGTGATTCTGTTTGGACATAGGAAGTGTTTAGAAGTACTGAGCCAGTGGGGGTCCATTTCCTTTTACTTTGTTTACTTTTCAAGAACTAATCTGTAAGCTTGTGTTTGTAAATCATTAATCTGCCTCACACAAAACTAGTCATAGACTTGTTGTGAAATAGAATTTGTTTTGACTACTTATTGCTTTCTCTTTTGCTCAGTTGTTGCCCACTGATTTCACACATTAAGATCACTCTTCTCTTATTCTCATCTAATGGAAATTTCCTGCTCTATTTTTGATTCCACTGTGTTCAAAGTCAGTGATTTCAGAAAAGACACGTATGTTAACTGTTTTCTATATTATTTTTATAAGGATGGCTTTAGAAATAGCAATTTTACAGTCAGCAAGAGTAAAAAGAGTGGGCAGAGATGTCATAGCCTCTCATAGAAAATAGGTAGCCAAGTGAGGAAATATTCCAAAGTTTAATTCTAATCAATTAATACAACATATATATAATGCATATGCGTATTTTATTGTGTCTAATTTTCTAAATTAATGAAATAATTCTCTCCTTCTCTGTCATACACACACATACACATACATACATACATACATGCATGCACATTGATTTAAAGGTTCATTGTCCACAGTAACTGCTTGATTGTGAAAATACTGTTGAAGATAAAATCATTTATGGTAGTCTCTGTCTACTCAATATAATAATTGGTAATACTAGACATTGTGATTATACTTCTCATTTAAAATTATTACAAAGGATAGATGATTGATCAGTAAAGAATGACAGAATGCTTTATTTTCAAGTGTAATATTCAGTTGTGAATTACATTATATCTTTTCTTTTAGAATCAGAGGAACAGTCATTCAATTTTATTAAGCTAAGTAACACTCTATCAGATTCTACTAATTGCTTTCTTGATTCCTGCTTTCTTCCTTCCTTTTGATTACCCTGTTCCATACTAACTTAATCACTTTAACTGTCAAAGAATGAAATAAACAAGAAGGTGCTTTTAGCAACAACTTCATTAGTTATGAATGGTTCTATTAAATTTTTACATATTGAAAAATTAAATTCATCAGTTTAACAGTATTGCTTAATTAATTCAATTCATGCTTGCTATAAACTACTCTGAAATATAAAGTACAGTTCTTAAACTTCTGACAAAATTAAAATCCATTATCATGGTTGTACTTTTACACTAGTTGCATTTACAAAATATATACAGTGTTTTTCTGTAATTTATATATATAGAAGAAATACATGCAGAAACAAATTATACACATAAATAAACAAGAGTTTGGAGAAGGCAATGGCAGCCCACTCCAGTACTCTTGCCTGGCAAATCCCATGGGCAGAGGACCCTGGTAGGCTGCAGTCCACGGGGTCGCTAAGAGTCGGACACGACTGAGCGACTTCACTTTTACTTTTCACTTTCATGCATTGGAGAAGGAAATGGCAACCCACTCCAGTGTTCTTGCCTGGAGAATCCCAGGGACGGTGGAGCCTGGTGGGCTGCCATCTCTGGGGTCGCACAGAGTCGGACACGACTGAAGCGACTTAGCAGCAGCAGCAGCAGCAGCAAACAAGTTTGTCACAAAATATGAAATAAAAGAGAACACAGCAATAGAAGATGGAACTGATATATCTATGTGAGTAAATGTGTAAATATAGCATTTAGCATTTCCATAAAAATATACAAAAAGTGACAAAAGAGTAAAAGAAATGTAATGCCAAACATCAGGCCTGAATATGGTTGCTTTGCACTCAGTTGATCCAGTTTTACTTAGAGATCTAATTTTGAGGATTGGGAAGAGTAAATTGAGCACATATTGTCTTGCCTGCACATAGGTAATCTTAAATAACTAATTTTAAAGATTATTTTAATATATATAATTTATGGAAAAGGAAATATGTTATATTGCATATACACACACATATACAAACTTTAAATGAAGTGAATGCCTCTATATGCATCATCCAGCTTAAGAAGGGAAAAATAAACAAAAAAAATGTAATCAAGATCCATACAGTTTCCTTCTGGATCAAATCAATCTCATCAGTGTGGATAAGCACTATTCTGACTTTTGTGTTTAACATTCATTGTTTCTCATTTGAATTATAAAATTACATATATATTCTGTGTTATAAATCTATGTCAATATGGAATTATGTTTGTAGTATATCTCATAGGTGTTCTGTTGTATAAATAACAATATAATTTTTAATTTGAGTCCTTATCATGAATAATCTTCTATAACTCATTTTCCATTGAAATTTTATGTTTCTGAATTCATTCATGTTAATTTCCCTGGGGGAAGTTTTTTAATTCAATTGTTGGGTAGAAATATATTGTGTGAATTTACCATAATATATTTATCCATTCTTCTGTTTATGCACATTTGTATTATTTTTAAATGTTCCCCTCTGTATATGCTGTTATATAGATAATTTTGTACATGTCTTCTGTTATGCATGTGAAGAAATTTATGATATGTAGCAGAACTCAGCAGTTCACTTCTCTCTCTCTCTCTCTCTCTCTCTATATATATATATATATATATATATATATATATAGGAACTCCTGAGCCATAGGGTACATCAATCATTTGTTGTTGTTTTATCAAGTATCACCAAGGTCTCTGTGAACCAATGTACAACATAATTTACAATCTATCCAGCATCATATTCTAAATTGGTTACTATTCCTTTAATTTCTGACCAGAATGTAGAAAAAGATCTTACTTTTGGTTGATTTTGTGTATCCCTAAGTACAGATTATGTTGCACTTCTTTTCATTGGTTTATTTATACTAACGTTGCATTTCTTAGAAATGTGTGTATATATTTTTCAACAATTTTCCCAAGAAGTATTCTTTCTTTCTTATTGATTATAAGAGTTATTTATTTATTTTAGGATCACATACTAGCTGTTTACCAAAACATATTTCTTTTTTCCTCCTGTATCAGTTCTTAGGCTCTCTTGCAACCAAGTATTAATATATCATACTGCTGAGTTCTTGTCATTGGAATGTGAATGGAAATGACGTGTGTCCCCCAGGACAGATAGCTACCATCTTTTGATGTATACTCACTGGGAGTGCTTTCCACATCTGCAATTTGTAGCAGGGACCTGAACACAACTTTGGAGCACTGAAGATTCTGTCCTGAATAATTCTGTGAAACAAATTTCCTCGATCCATGCACCTATCCTTGTCTTCCCTCAACAGCACCTGTTGCTGCTGTTGTTGTTCATTCACCCTGTCATGTCAGACTCTTTGCAACCCCATGCACTCATGCACACCAGCTCTCCCTGCCCCTCACCATCTCCCAGAATTTGCACAAGTTCAGGTTCAGTGCATTGGTGATGCCTTCCAGCCATCTCATCTTTTTATGTCCTCTTTTCCTTCTGCCCATGATCTATCCCAGAATCAGAGACTTTTCCAATGAGCCGCCTGTTCATATCAGATGACCAGCATACTAGAGCTTCAGCTTCAGCATAACTCTTTCCATTGAGTAGTCAGGGTTGATCTCCCTTAAGACTGAATTGTTTTATCTCCATGCTGTTAAAGGGACTTTCAGGAGTATTCTCCAGCACCACAATCTGGAGGCATCAATTCTTTGGCTTTCTTCCTTCTTTACCTACCAGCTCTCACAACCACATATGACCACTGGGAAGACCACAGCCTCGACTGTGTGGACCTTTGTTGGCATAATAATGTCTGCTTTTCAACACACTGCCTAGATCTGTCACCGCTTTCCTTTCAAGGAACAATTGTCTTCTGATTTCCTGACTGCAGTCACTGTCCACATGATTTTGGAGCCCAGGAGGAAGAAAGCTATTGCTATTTATACCTTTTTCCCTTCTATTTGCAAGCAGTAATGGGGCCAGATGTCATTCAGTTCAGCACAGTTCAGTTGCTATGTCATGTCTGACTCTTTGCAACCCCATGGCCTACATCAAACCAGGCTTCCCTGCTCATCATCAACTCCTGGAGCTTGCTCAAACTCATGTCCATCTAGTCAGTGATGCCATCCAATCAGCTCATCCTCTGTGCTCCCCTTCTCCTCCTGCCTTCCATCTTTCCCATATCAGGGTCTTTTCCAATGAGTTGGTTCGTCACATTAAGTAGCCAAAGTATTGGAGTTTCAGCTTCAGCATCAGTCCTTCTAATGAATATTCAGGACTGATCTCCTTTAGGATGGACCGACTGAATCACTTTGCAGTCCAAGGGACTCTCAAGAGTCTTCTCCAACACAAAAGTTCAAAAGCATCAGTTCTTCAGCACTCAGCTTTCTTTATAGTCCAACTCTTACATCCAAACATGACTACTGGCAAAACCATAGCTTTGACTAGATAGACCTTTGTTTCCAAAGTAATGTCTCTGCTTCTTAACATACTGTCTAGATTGGTCATAGCTTTTCTTCCAAAGAGCATGCAGTTTTTAATTTCATGGCAGTAGTCATCATCTGCAATGATTTTGGAGTCCCCAAAATAAAGTCTTTCACTGTTTCCACTGTCTCCCCCTCTATTTGCAATGAAGTGATGGGACCAGATGCCATGATCTTAGTTTTCTGAGTGTTGAGTTTTAAGCCAACTTTTTCACTCTCCTCTTTCACTTTCATCAAAAGACTCTTTAGTACTTTGATTTCTGCCATAAGAGTGGTGTCTTCTGCATATCTGAGGTAATTGATATTTTTCCTGGCAATCTTGATTCCAGCTTGTGCTTCATCCAGTTCTGCATTTCTCATTATGTACTCTGCATATAAGTTAAACAAGCAGGGTAACAATATACAGCCTTGACATACTTCTTTCCTGATTTGGAACCAGTCTGTTGTTCTGTGCCCAGTTCAAAATGTTGCTTCCTGACCTGCATACAGATTTCTTAAAAGGCAGATCAGCTGATCTAGTATTCCCATCTCTTTAAGAATTTTCCACAGTTTGTTGTGGTCCACACAGTCAAAGGCTTTGGCATTGTCAATAAAATAGAAGTAGATGTTTTACTGGAACTCTCTTGTTCTTTCAATGATCCAACGTATGGTGGCAATTTGATCTCTGGTTCCTCTGCCCTTTCTAAATCCAGCTTGAACATCGGGAAGTTAACAGTTCATGTATTGTTGAAGCATGGCTTGGAGAATTTTGAGCATTACTTTGCTAGTGTGTGAGATGAGTGCAATTCTGCGGTCGTTTGAGCATTCTTTGGCATTTCCTTTCTTTGGCAACCCACTCCAGAACCCTTCCCTGGAGAATCCCACTGACAAAGGAGCCTGGTAGGCTACAGTCCATGGGTCACAAAGAACCGGATACAACTGAGAAACTTCACTTCATTTCTTTGGGATTGGAAGGAAAACTGACATTTTCCAGTACTGTGGCCTGCTGAGTTTTCCAAATTTGCTGGCATATTGAGTGCAACACTTTCACAGCAGCATCTTTTAGGATTTGAAATAGCTCAACTGTATTCCTATCGCCTCCAGTAGTTTTGTTCATAGTGATGCTCCCTAAAGCCCGCTTGACTTCTCATTCTAGAATGTCTGGCTCTAGGTGAGTGATCACACCACCATGATTATGTGGGTCATGAAGATCTTTTTTGTTTAGTTCTTCTGTGTATTTTTTGCCACCTCTTCTTAAATATCTTCTGTTTCTGTTAGGTCCATACCATTTCTGTCCTTCATTGTGCCCATCTTTGCATGAAATATTCCCTTGGTATCTCTAATTTTCTTGAAGAGAACTGTAGTCTTTCCCTTCCTATTGTTTTCATCTATTTCTTTGCATTGTTCACTGAGGAAGGCTTTCTTAACTTATCTGAGTTAAATTATCCCATTCTAATACATTTTAGTTCACTGATTCCTAAAATGTTCACTCTTACCATCTCCTGCTTGACCTCTTCCAATTTGCCTTGACTCATGGACCTACCATTCCAGGTTCCTATGCAATATGGCTCTTTACAGCATCAAACTTTACTTCCACTGCCAGTGACATTCACAACTGGATGACATTTTCGCTTTGGCTCTTTCTCTCCATTTTTTCTGAGTTATTTCTCCACTTTTCTCCAGTAGCATATTGTGCACCTACTGACCTGGAGAACTCATCTTTCAGTGTCATATCTTTTTGCTTGTTCATGTGGTTCTCAAGGCAAGAATATTGAAGTGGTTAGCCATTCCCTTCTCCATTGGACCATGTTTTGTCAGAACTTTCCACCAAGACCCAGCCATATTGGGTAGCCCTACATGGCATGGCTCATAGTTTTATTGAGTTAGACAAGGCTGTGGTCCATGTGATCTGTTTGATTAGTTTTCTGTAATTGTGGTTTCATTTTGGCTGCTCTTGAGGGATAAGGATAAGAGGCTTATGGAATCTAATTGATGGGAGAGACTGTGGGGGAAACTGGGTCTTGTTCTGATGGGCAGGGCAATGCTCAGTAAATCTTTAATACAATTTTTTGCTGATGGGCGGGCCTGTGTTCCCTCCCTGTTATTTGACCTGAAACCAAACTATGGTGGAGGTAATGAAGTTAATAGCTAACTCCTTAAAAATATCCAGTACAGGCACTGCCACATTCAGTGCCCCTAACCCTGCAGCAGACCACCACTGACCCATGCTTTTGCCAGAGACTCCTGGACATTCACAGGCAAGTCTTGGTCAGTCCCTTGTAGTGTCACTGCTCCTTTCTCCTGGGTCCTGGTGGGTACAAGGTTTTGTTTGTGCCCTCCAAGAGTCTGTTTCCCAGTCCTGTGTAAGTTCTGGAAGCTCTCTGGTGGGGTTAATGACGACCTTCTCCAAGAGGGCTTATGCCATACCCAGGTCTACTGCACCCAGAGCCCCTGCAGCAGGCCACTGCTGCCCCTCGCCTTCACAGGAGACTCTCCAACACTAAAAGGCAAGTCTGGCTCAGTCTCTGTGGCATCTCCTGGTGCACACAAGGTTTTGTTTCAGCCCTCCCAGCATCTCTGGTGGGTATCAGATTTGATTTCAAATGCAATTTCACCCCCTCCTATCATCTCACTGGGGCTTCTCCCCTGCCCTTGGACATGGGATATATTTTTTTGGTGGGATCCAACATTCTCCTGTCACTGGTCATTCAGCAGGGAGTCGTAATCTTGGGTGCCATGTTAGTTTTTTTTCTTTTTTCTTTTTTTAATATTTAGTCTTAAGCTGGCTCTTTCACTCTCCTCCTTCGTCTTCATCAGAGGTCCTTTAGCTCATAGTGCATGCCTCCTCCCCCTAAACACACACACACATTGCTAACTTAAACCAAAGCCAAGACAACTCTGCTTGTGGTGAGAATTTTTTCCAATGTATTTTCTAAATGTTCATGTTTTTACTGACTAATACTCATTCTCCTGATTGGTATATGGTAGGATATAATAATCTGTTTATTAATTTCACATATATTCATCCAAGTGTTGTTTTCTTGGATTTAATTTTAACAGATTCATTATGTCTTCCATTAAGGTATATATATATAATTTTTTGACTTTTAAAACCATTGACTTGTTAAGGTAATAAATGTATGCCTCATATTTCCTTCCAAAAGGCTTAATATTTTTTCCTATAAGAGCCTTTAAAATATTATGTAAAGATGATAAATAATTGTTTTCATATAGATAGTTTGTCAGAACTCAAGTTTCCAGCCAAGAAATTTGTTCCCCAATGATATCCCTTTATAATATATCAAATTTTACTACATGTGTAGGTCAGTTTCTAGGTCTCTCTCTAGCATTGCTATCACTATGTCTTTCTTTTTTTAATAAAGTTTATTTTTAAAAATTTTATTATTGGAGTATAATTGCTTTACAATGTGATGTTAATTTCTGATGTACTACAAAGTAAATCCATCATGGCAGTAGATTAGTTGCTAAGTCATATGCAACTTTTGTGACTGCATGGACAGTAGCCTGCCAGGCTCCTCTGTCCTCGGCATCTCCAGACAAGAATAGTGCAGTGGGTTGCCATTCCCTTCTCCGGGGGTTCTTCCCAAACCAGGTATAGAACCTGGGTCTCCTGCATTGCAGGTAGATTCTTTACCAACTGATCTTCAAGGAAAGCCCAAATCAGCCATATATATGCATATACTCCTCCCTCTTGAGCCTCCTCCCACTCCTCCATCCCACCCGTCTAGGTCATCAGAAAGCACCGAGTTGAGCTCCCTGTGCTATATGGTAGCTGTCTGTGTTACACATGGTGGTGTATATATGTCAAAGCTACTCTCTCAGTTCATCCCACCTTCCCCTTCCCCACTTTGTCCACATGTCCATTCTCCATTATTGCATCTCTATTCCTATTCTGCAGATAGGTTCAACTACCATTTTTCTAGATTCCAAATATATATATTAACATGCAATAGTTGTTTCTCTCTTCCTACTGACTTCAATCTGTCAGTGCTCCTTTCGCATCACTGCAAAAAACCAATTTTGTTTCTTTTTACGGCTGTGAGTAATATTTCCTTTTATGTATGTACCACATTTTCTTTATCAGTCCTCTGTTGATGGACTTTTATGTTGCTTCTATGTCCTGAGTATGGTAAATAATGGTGCATTGAACACTGAGGTACATGTGTCTTTTAGAACTATGGTTTTCTCAGGGTATATACCCAGCAATGAGACTGTTAGCTTTTTATGGAACTTCCATACTGTTCTCCATACAATTTACATTCCCGCCAACAGTGCAAGAGGGTTCCCTTTTCTCTACATCCTCTTTAGCATTTATTGTTTATATATATTTTTTGATGAGGACTATCCTGACAGTTGTGAGATATCTCAATGTAGTTTTGACTTGTGTTTCTCTTATAATTAGTGATGCTGAGCATCTTTTTATGTGTTTATTAGCCATCTGTGTGTCTTCTTTAGAGAAATGTCTCTTTAGGTCTTCTGCCCAACTTTTACTTTTTTTTTTTTTTCCTATTGAGCTGCATAAGCTATTTATATATTTTAGATACTATTCCTTTGTCATTTGCAAATATTTTTTCCCATTCTTAGGGCTTTCATTTCACTTCGTTTATGGTCTCCTTTGCTATGCAAAAGGTTTTAAGTTTAATTAGGTCCCTATAGAAGTTCATCCAAATAGAGGATTTTCCTGCATCTTATAAGGAGTGCATAGGGATTTTCATGGACAGAGCCATCATTTCTTCAGAGAACATGGCTTTGCACATTTTAAATCCTCTTGGTGAGTGGTTGACTGATGTTTTAGTGTTCTCTGTCATACAGTGGATAAAGAGCTGGAAATCATCACCTAGCTGTCTTAACTGTAAAACAGATTTATTATGACAACTAAGAAATATCTTGTTTTAATGGCAACTTTGTGGACCCAGCAGGATGAGTTATTGGTAAAATGAGCAGATCAATGAATAAACTTTTCAGATGAGTTTGTACTTTAATACACACTGGAGCAGTAGTAAATGCTGTCCTAAGAGTATCATTTAAATTTTGTTGGATTGTTATTCCTTCTAACATCAAATAATTTTAAAAAGATAATCTCATTAAATGTTTTTGATTTGGTTGCCATATCATGATAGTTAATCTAAAAGATGAACCTCCAAATCCAATGACCCACACTTCCCAATATGCATGTCCTTTCATAGGCCCCTCAATCTTGACTGGCCCTGTGTATACAAAACCAGAAATACTGGTTTTGATCTTTCTGATTATAAGATTATAAGAAACCTTGTTACTTCTGCCTGAATCTCTTGAAATCTTTGCATTGGGGAAAGCAGGTCACTGTGTAAGAAATGACTATCTTGAGAATATCGTGTTTTGAAGAATTCAACATGGATGTTTACATAAAGAGAGAAATGCTCATCAGTTTACTACACACCATGCAGTCTATTATTTTAAAATTCAATTTATAAATGGAGTGTGTAATATTCAGTTGTGTATATGTACATGTATATTTTATTCACATATGTATATTGTATATATTCTTTATATATGAATCATGTACATTAAAAATCTTAAGTAGCTCTTTCATACTTAAATAAGAATGCTAAAAATATCAAAGTGAATTGTGAAAACTTTTGTTAAATATGACAGACACTGCAAAATATGGCATGTACATTTCAATGAATACATTATAAATGTTTATAAAATAAACTGGAAATAATCATGGAATATTATAATTTTGTGAAGGAAATGCATGCTTACAAAATAAATTTAGCCTGTTGGAAATTCTCATTTTTCCTTTGTTTATTTCAAGCTTAAATATGAGCTTTCTGGCATGCAACAGAAACAACTGAGGGAAACAGGGTAAGGGTTAGGTCATCCTCAGCCATCATGTTCTGAATTCTTTTTTTGTTTTACTTCCAACATTGAGTTCGCCTTTTGGTTTTTTCTCTATTCTAAATAACCTCATTATTTCTATTGAGTGGATTTTCCACTCTGTAATACCAATTTAATAAAAAATATATAGAGATTCAATTCATGTAAATATCTGCTAAAAATTCTCAGGTAAGTTTTCTCAAAAATATTTTAGTTTCATTTACAAGTTAAATAATGTATAAATACAAATAAATATTTTATAAAACTATATATTTAATGCTCACTTTTTATATTTATTTTAGTACTGGGAAAATAATACAAAACTATTCAATTAAAATAATTCATTTATAAAAAAGAAAATGGAAGAATTGAAAAGGGTTTTACATTGCTAAACATCAACATTTCTGAAACATTATCAGTAGATGACTCAAAAGGAAATTTTGGATTTTTTAGTTATGTTACCACTGTCTGTTATATAATTTTGATTTGAAACTTGCATAGCAAAAAAAGTACGACCAATTATCATCCTAATCACAGTGATTTCATAAACAAGTTTAGCATGTCCTTTCTCTTTTAATAAAGTAGCAATATTATTTCAAAACTTACATCACAGTTTAGCACAAGGAACTGTAGTCAGTGCTCGGTGGTGACCTAAATATGGAGGAAGTCCAAAAACAAAGCGATATGTATACATATGGCTGACTCACTTTGCCGTACAGCAGAAACTAACACAATACTGCGAAGCAACTATACTCCAATATGTTTTTTTAACAAACTCATATTACTTACTTAAAAGACATTTTTAAACATGTTGTTGATTACATGAAAGTATTTAACTATAAAATAAAGAATTTGAGTGGTGTTATTTACTTAGTCAGAGGAAGGAAAAGAAAAATACAGCTACCTAGTAGCATTTTTCTCACAAGTCAGACTTGTTGGGCATGTTGATTTTTGTTGTTGTTACTAAAAAGTGGTTTGTAACAAGATTTTAATGAAGTTGTTACATGCTCTACTCTATTTCCAAAACATGTGGTCTCATTTAGAACATCCTCTTTTTTCCTTAGGTCATTTGGCAAACTTCAAGTGTTTGTTTTTAATCAAGAAAATGAGACACATTTGTTAAATCTTTTGATTAATCGGATTTTGACTAATATCCTTGAGCAATTAAGATTCTTAATCCTTAAGCCTAGCTGAATTTGGGATGTTAAAAAAAAAAACTTTTATATAATCCAGATTATTTTATGGAAGAAAAATATCAGAATGATAAAAAATTTTCAGTAAAAGAAAGGAAGATAAAAATAGCTGTGTATGCTCAGCTGGTTCAGTCATGTCTGACTATTTGCAACCCTATGGACTGTAGCCCGCCAGGCCCCTCTGTCCAAGGCATTCTCCAGGCAAGAATACTGGAGAGGGTTGCCATGCCCTCCTCCTCCAGGGGATCTTCTGGAGCCAGAGATAAAACCCAAGTCTCTTATGTTTCATGTATTAGCAGGAAGGTTCTTTACCACTAGCACCACCTGAGAAGGCCAATAATAAATATAACAAATATATTATAAAAAATTCTTAAAAATATATAAACAGGGCACTCAAAGCCAGTGCACTGGGACAACTCTGAGGGAGGGGGTGAGGAGAGAGGTGGTAGGGGGGTTCAGGATGGGGGACACAAGTACACCCATGGCGGATTCATGTCAATGTATGGGAAAAAACACTACTATATTATAAAGTAATTAGCCTCCAATTAAAATTAATTAATTAAAAAACATGATATTTCAGAAAAATATATGTACATACTTATATGTGTGCTTATATTCATAGAATTTATGTAAGACCATACAATGTGATAAACTTTAACTCACAAGGAAGGAAGGTTATAATGTGACTATTTTAAAGAAATATAATTTAAAATATTTGAAAGGGAAAGAATAAGCCTTTTAGAAGCAGCATAAATAATCATCTTAAGATTTTGATTTCAGTTACAGAAAATAGGATTGATGTTTATCATTTTATTTTTTGTATATATATGCTGGAAAATACATTTTTATACAATTTAAATATTATAAAGATAAAAATTTCTTTAATATTGAAAGGCATGATCAAATAATTCTTTCTTATATATTTAGAAAGATTTGCTTGATATTTCACAGTGAAATATATTTACAGGAAATGACAAGTTTTGAAAAAAGGAAGACCTATATATTTTCTAAAATTATGATTATTTATTCATATCTATATGCATATATAGTACTATATGTATATTCCCATGGTATATGTCCTAGATATAGATGAGAAATATATATCACATGATTTACAGTATATATCATCCAGAGTCATTGTTGTTCAGTCACTAAATCATGTCTGATTCTTTGTGACCCCATGTACTGCAGCATTTCAGGCTTCTCTATCCTTCATTATGGCTCAGAATTTGTTCAAAATCATGTCCATTGATTTGGTGATGCCATCCATCCGTCTCATCCTCTGTTGAACCCTTCTGTTCCTGCCCTCAATCTTTCTGAGCATCAGGGTCTTTTCCAATGAGTTTACTCTTCACATCAGGTAACAAGTATTAGAGTTCCAATGTCTCCAATGTATATCCAGGGTTGTTTTCCTTAAGGATTGACTGGCTTCATCTCCTTGCACGCCAAAGGACTCTCAAGTGTCTGCTACAACACCACAGTTCAAAAGCATCAATTCTTCAGCACTCAGCCTTCTTTATGGTCCAGCTCTGATATTATACATGACTATTGGAAAAATCATAGCTTTGATTATGCAACCTTTGTTGGCAAAGTGATGTCTCTACTTTTTAATATGCTGTCTAGGTTGGTCATAGCTTTCTTTCCAAGGAGGCAAGTGTCTTTTAATTTCATGGCTACAGTCACAGTCTGAAGAAAATTTGGAGTCCAAAAACATCAAATATGTGACTGTTTCCTCTTTCCCCTTCTATTTGCCATGAAGAAATCAGATCGGATGCCATGATCGTATGAAAAATACACTGTTGTCCAAAAACTATCATAATTTATCTTTACAAATATTGTCCTATGTATACTGTGTTCAAGCCTCTATGCTGGATCTTCAGGATGCACAATGATAATAAAAAGCAGCCTTTGCCATGAAGATATGCAGATGGGAGATGGACACATGTAGATAGTCTCAACATCTTTGGTAATTAGGGAAATGTAAATGAAAAACACATTGAGATATTAGTACATCTTTACTAAAACGGCTAAGTTCATAGTATCTTTATCTTTTATAACAACACCCTGGAAATGTCCATCAACAGGTGAATGGATAAATATGTTGTTTTATAGCCATACAATGAAATATTCTTCAGCAACAAAATACTTGCAAAAACACGGCTGCATCTGAAAATATGAATGTTACATGAAAGAAGCCAGACCAAAAGAGTGGGTACTATATATTTCCATTTTTATCAAATTCTAGAAAGTGCAAACTAATCTACTGTGACAGAGAAAATCAAGGGTCGCTTGAGATGAGGCTGGTGTTTAGGAATGAGAAGGAGGGAGTATACAGAAGCACAAGAAAAAAGTTTGGAATGGTGGATATATCCATGATCTTGATTGTGGTAATGATATCATGGGTATATGCATGTGTATGTATGTGAAAGCTATCAGTTGTACACTTGCAATATGTACAGTTATTGTATGTCAATTATACCTCAATAAAGCTGTTTTTAAAAACTATGCTTTGGGGCTATCATTAAGTTAAATAAAAAATAAATGTAAAAAGCAACTTGCCCTTACACATCATATATTCCATTGAAATCTGATGGTTGCAATAATATAATTTCTTTGTAGTTGTGTATATCACTATAGATTTTAAATCAGCATCTTCTTCCTCAATTGTATTCACTTCCTCAAGGTCACATAGCTAGAACAGGGCATAGGCAGTACTACAGCCCACAAAAACTAACTCTGAGAACAAAGTGCATTCTATTAAATCTGGTGATTCAAGTGCAAAAGTGACTGCATAGTAATTGTTTCCCTCATGGTAGACATGAATACAACATTGCAAAGAAGGTATAGCAAATGTTGGCTGATAATTACCTATGTGAAGATAAACATCACGTGAGGATGTATACCCATGTGAGGATACACACCTATGTTAGGATTTACAGCATCATCTATAAGATTCTGAATATTTATCCAAATAGCTTTGTCTGCATTTTCTATTTCATATGATCAAGAAAAATCCAGTTTTAAATGTGTTCAAAAGAACAGTGATTTCTTTAAAATATTACAATATTATTACCTTCAATGGGCATGAGTTTGAGCAAGCTCCAGGAAGTGGTAATGGACAGGCAAACCTGGTGTGCTGCAGTCTATGGGATCACAAAGAGTCGGACATCACTGAGTGACTGAACAACAATTACCCTACTCTCCAATGTCCCAACTAGATGCATGAGTTCAAAGTTATAGTTACTCATTGGAAGGAAAGCTATGACCAACCTAGACAGCATATTGAAAAGCAGAGACAATACTTTGCCAACAAAGGTCTGTCTTGTCAAGGCTATGGTTTTTCCAGTGGCCATGTATGGATGTGAGAGTTGGACTATAAAGAAAGCTGAGCACCAAAGAATTGATGCTTTTGAACTGTGGTGTTGGAAGATTCTTGAGAGTCCCTTGGACTGCAAAGAGAGTCAACCAGTCCATCCTAAAGGAAATCAGTACTGGGTGTTCATTGGAAGGACTGATGTTGAAGCTAAAACTCCAATACTTTGGTCAGATGCAAAGAGCTGACTCATTTGAAAAGACCCCGATGCTGAGAAAGATTGAGGGGAGGAGAAGGGGATGGTTGGATGGACAGAGGAGGAGATGGTTGGATGGGATTATCAACTCAATGAACATGATTTTGGGTGGACTCCAGGAGTTGGTGATGGACAAGGATGCCTGGCATTTATGGGGTTGCAAGGGGTTGGACACGACTGAGCAACTAAACTAAACTTTGCAAAAAATTTTTGGGAAATAAAGAGGAAACCAAGAAGAGCTTTGTATACTATTTCCATATACAAGTTTTAGCCTTCCTATCAGCTTCTTGACATTATTACAATATGATACATCACATATTTACTTTAAATTAAATCTTCAGAAAATATTTCTTTATCTTTGTGATGGATGTTTTTTCTTAAAAATTGATAGTAGTCTGGAGGGAAATTTAACTTCAAATTTGGGTTTTCTTTTTCTTTGATTTTTAATCAGTTCAGTTCAGTTCAGTCATTCTGTTGTGTTCGACTCTTTGCAATTCCATGAACCTTAGCACTCCGGGCCTCCCTGTCCATCAGCAACTCCAGGAGTTTACTCAAATTCATGTCCATTGAGTCAGTGATGCCATCCAACCATCTCATCCTCTGCTGCCCTCTCCTCCTCCTTCCTTCAATCTTTCCCAGCATCAGAGCCTTTTCAAATGAGTCTGCTCTTCACGTCAGGTGGCCATAGTATCGGAGTTTCAATTTCAACATCAGTACTTCCAATGAAAAGTCAGGACTGATTTCCTTTAGGATGAACTGGTTGGATCTCCTTGTAGTCCAAGGGACTCTCAAGAGCCTTCTCCAACACTGCAGTTCAAAAGCATCAATTCTTCAATACTCAGTTTTCTTTGTAGTCCGACTCTTATATCCATACATGACTGTTGAAAAAATCATAGCCTTGACTAGATGGACCTTTCAGGCTAGCACATATCCCAATAGCATTGAACATTAAGTTTTCTTTTGCTAACACTCAATAAATCATATAATTATTCAGTAAAATATAAGAATGTTCTTAAAGGGGGTAGAGCTGACATGTTCAGTCTGTTATGTCTCCTATTTCTTGGCTTATAAAACTGAAATGCTTCTGTTGATGTTAATTAAATCCATTTTTTCCCCCAGGCCTGGCAGTCCTAAAATATTTGACATAAATTTTTCACCTTTTCTGTAGTTAAAACTTGCAGGAAAAAATCAAAGTTTTCTGTAATTCACAGTCCATATTTAGGAAGAAGAGAGCTTACAAACATCCCCTACAGTTAAATTCTGTAAACATCTCTATGTAAATATTTTATATTTATCACTTAATTAAGCTGTTATGAACATTTCCTGCTCAATGAATTCATGCTTAAGCAATAAATGTTTTCTAAGATGAACAGAAATAATGAAACATTTAAAGTGATAACTTTTAAATATAAATCTTTATTTTATATATCATATTATGATATATTTGGTCTTGATCATTTAAAAATACTTCAATAAAAACTGATGTTATCTTGAAGGACTGAAGAGAAGTTTGGAAACCTCGACAATATCAATCACTTCTAAAGCACAAGCAGTACTAATATTCTTTATTATTTATTAAGAGACTTAGAGAAATAAAATAATGTTTAGAGATCTAGATCCTCATGTTCATTTTAATTTTACTAAAATAGTGTGTATCTTCAAACTATGGATGTGGAAACAAAATCCTCTAGAAATATAGATTAGAATTTAGTTGTGACTGAAATTAGATTCCCTTAAAAAACCTTTATATATTTCGATGCTATAATTATTGAACTATAGATAATGTTCTAATGGAAATGATAAATGCAAGGTACTTAGCACATTAAATTACACCTCACTTTATCCCTTAATACAAAGAAGTCTTTCAGATTCATACTGAAGAACAGTTTTTAATAAACAGTTTAATAAATAGTGGGATCTTTGAATACTGACATCCAAGAAAGAGAAGTAAACGGAGAAGAAAAATGGCAAAGAACAGAAAGTGTGAGGGCATACAAATTACGGTGTTTGCCTCCAAATTTATATCAGGTTCAGAGTAACTGCACACTCAGAGGATTACTTGAGTATGTGACCTTCTTTGACGCTTTTTCAAAAGTAGTCCTAGCTAAAGTGTATTGTTATGAATCAAACATTCACAGCAAGGTGTACATTCTTGTCAAGGGAAGGATATCCAGGACTCTACTGCACCGTGAGAAGAAATGCAATGAATAAATTAATAAATTTTTTTATGATGAAACAATACAAGTTCTCTGTATTTATGTGCATTTGCACAAGCTGTGCATTTCACAAATCCAGGGGTTGCCATTCATGGACTCCTGCAGTTTATTAATATAATCTATGAGCGGCTCTGTTCAAGTACATGTTAAGTAAGCAGATAGATGTATTACTCCACAAAGACTTAGAGCCAACTAATTATTTTCTTATCTCATCAAAAATTTCTGACTTGTTGTTGGTCTTTTTTTGTTTCATGTAAACTTGGGCACTATGCTAGCCCAGAGTTTCCCTGTTGACTCAGACAGTAAAGAATCTGCTTCATATTCAGAGACACAGGTTCAATCCCTGGGTCAGGAAGATTCCTTGGAGAAGGGAATGGCTACCCATTCCGGTATCCTTGCCTGGAAAATCCCATGATGGAGTAGCCTGGTGGACTACAGTCCATAAGGAAGCAGTCATACATGGCTGAGAGGTTAGACCAAGCTGCTTTAATGTATCAAAAAAGGAGTCTGGCCCTCCTTCTTTCTTCTTGCACCCTCAAAGTTGGGAAAAGACGGAAGAACAGACAAGATGAAAGAGGAATAGGATATTCTTTGCAAATGTAGAACTGGGATCCTATCCTCTTGCACCTGTCGGTTTCTCTGGCCTTCTAGATGAGGCTCTAAGGTTCTTTCCACACGTCCACCTCAAATTCTTCCACAGGAAAAAGCCTTTCTCGCTTTAATTCTCTCTCAGATTTGATCTCTGATTTGGCTTTCTGCCAGCAGTTGGAGAAAACACTCTCCTTTAAAATGACTCCTACAATTAGGTTTAACTCACCTATGAGCTTCCCATAGATGCTCAGTGGTAAAGGATCTGCCTGCCAGTGCAGGAGACAAGAGTTCCATCCCTGGGTTGGGAAGGTCTCCTGGAGAGGAAATGGCAAACCACTCTAGTATTCTTGCCTGAAGAGTCCCATGGACAGAGGAGTCTGGTGGGCTATAGTCCATGGGATCACAAAGAGTTGGACATGACTGAAGTGACTTAGCACTCACACACACACATGTAACCTACTGATGCAAAATTCAACTGAGTCATATCATGTAACCTAATTAATCAATAGGGTGGGAAATCGTGGGCCATTTTAGAATCCTAGAAAGACAGAAATCTTCTTACTGAGGTGTGAAAGGTTGACATTAGACAAACAAATCATTATTAACTATTTAGGTTGTTTTCTATAAGACATTCTTGGCCACCGCCCCTGACCTCAGACACAGGGTAGCTCCTCTCAGCTGCCGCCCCTGAGCACTGAGCACAGGACTGGAAAAGGTCAGTTTTCACTCCAATCTCAAAGAAAGTCAATGCCAAAGAATGCTCAAACTACCACATAATTGCACTCATCTCACACACTAGTAAAGTAATGCTCAAAATTCTTCAAGCCAGGCTTCAGCAATACGTGAACCGTGAACTTCCAGATGTTCAAGCTGGTTTTAGAAAAGGCAGAGGAACCAGAGATCAAATTGCCAACATCTGCTGGATCATAAAAAAAGCAAAAGAGTTCCAGAAAAATATCTATTTCTGCTTTATTGACTATGCCAAAGCCTTTGTCTGTGTGGATCGCAATAAACTGTGGAAAATTCTGAAAGAGATGGGAATACCAGACCACCTGACTTGCCTCTTGAGAAACCTATATGCAGGTCAGGAAGCAACAGTCAGAACTGGACATGGAAGAACAGACTGGTTCCAAATAGGAAAGGAGTACATCAAGGCTGCATATTGTCACCCTGCTTATTTAACTTATATGCAGAGTACATCGTAAGAAACTCTGGGCTGGAAGAAGCACAAACTGGAATCAAGATTGCCGGGAGAAATATCAATAACCTCAGATATGCAGATGACACCACCCTTATGGCAGAAAGTGAAGAGGAACTAAAAAGTGTCTTTATGAAAGTGAAAGAGGAGAGTGAAAATGTAGTCTTAAAGCTCAACATTCAGAAAACAAAGATCATGGCATGTGGTCCCATCACTTCATGGGAAATAGGGAAACAGTGGAAACAGTGTCAGACTTTATATTGGGGGCTCCAAAATCACTGCAGATGGTGAATGCAGCCATGAAATTACCAGATGCTTACTCCTTGGAAGGAAAGTTATGACCAACCTAGATAGCATGTTCAAAAGCAGACACATTACTTTGCCAACAAAGGTCCATCTAGTCAAAGCTATGGTTTTTCCATTAGTCATTTATGGATATGAGAGTTGGACTGTGAAGAAGGCTGAGCGCTGAAGAATTGATGCTTTTGAACTGTGGTGTTGGAGAAGACTCTTGAGAGTCCCATGGACTGCCTGGAGATCCAACCAGTCCATTCTGAAGGAGATCAGCCCTGGAATTTCTTTGGAGGGAATGATGCTATAGCTGAAAATCCAGTACTTTGGCCACCTCATGGGAAGAGTTGATTCTTTGGAAAAGACTCTGATGCTAAGAGGGATTGAAGGCAGGAGGAGAAGGGGACGACAGAGGATGAGGTGGCTGGATGGTACCACCGACTTGACAGACATGAGTTTGAGTGAACTCTGGGAGATGGTGATGGACAGGGAGGCCTGGAGTGCTGCAATTCATGGGGTCACAAAGAGTCGGATACAACTGAGCTACTGAACTGAAATGAACTATAAGGCATCAGTTAAAGAAGTACAGAGTTTTGAGACTTCATATGGCAGACTTGATGTTACATGGATAGGTAAAATTATTTAAAGTCATAGAATTTTCTGAAGTATAGAATATTGAAGAAGTATAGAATATTAAAGATAAGCTGGATTTATGTGGATAGGCAAGGATGCTGCTTAAACAAAATGAACAGGAAATATGAACAGGTAGTGGGAAAGTGTAAAAAAAATGCAGTTAGGCAGAAATTAGACAATATGTCTAAAGTGTAAAAGATGGAATTTTCTAGAGCTAGGATGGGGAGAGTGGAACATTCCAGACTTTAGTTAACATTTATTCTAAAGCAATAGACATTGAAGTCAGAATATTAAAAAGTCAGCTTCTCTGATCATGTTAGTTTCCCAGTTCATGTTAAAATTTTGTTAAGACATTTTCCAAATTCATAAAAATGTCCATGCATAAATATATTTAAAAAAAAACACAAAATGTTTTTTTGTGAGGAATAGAGTAGAATAAACTGCTTCTTAGTCATGAGTGTGATAATCTGATAGTTTTTCCTCTATTTCCTATTTCTTCCTTAGAAACAATATATAACACAATCCTATTAGAAGTTATAATTGTCTTTTACATGTAGAAAAAAATCAAAAGAAATACAATCTAAAATCCAAGTTAATATAGAATGTTTTAGGTTAGCTTATAAAAAACTCTCTGAGTAAAAAAGTATCAGAAACATGCAGGGTTTTAGACAGTTTATATATTTGAATAAATACTGTTCTTGAAACAAAGACATCTAAATCACTGGGCAGGCAAATCATACTATTTATATTCTTCCATCAACTATGATTATTATCATAGCTTTAGTTCAAAGTAGTTTTGTACTAAATACAGAAAACTTTTATGTCATATTTAAATACTTTAGTGTCCCTTACCTAGCTGAGCATGACAAATAGACATTGTTTTGAAAGTTTATGTTTCCTAAGAACATGATTTATGTTATCAAGCACAGAAATCACAAACACTGTGACTTCCACCTTGACAGAACATTAATCAAGAGATAAAACCATATTAAAGCAAAGTTCCAGATGGGCAGGAAAGTAACAGTATAAGCTATTTTCTATCACACAATCATTTTATGATCCATTTTTACATGAAAACAATGGAATAAAGGAGATGTACTATTCTTCAAATTACAAAGTAAAAAACAAGATAAATTAGTTTTAAAATATATTAAGTCACCTTAGGCTCTTTCCAGAATCACACTATAGAATTAAATCAGCTACGTTATTTCTTGTAGGAAAAAGAGTGAGGATTGTCATCTTTTATTGAAAATGCATGTGTGTGTGTGTGTGTGTGTGTGTGTATGTGTATAATCAAATTGTATTGGTAGGCTACCCATATTCTGAAACTTTTGGTTATTACAGCTAAAATAGGTATCATGTTGTAACAACACACTGTCATTTTAATGTGGTTATTATTTACAAAATTGAAATAGAAAAACATATATGCCATAAACTGAATGTATATCCTCAAGAACCATATGTTGCAGTCCTTATGCCCAATATGATGAGGCTAGGAGGTAGAGGCTTTGAAATGTTAATTAGGTCATGAAGCGGAGGCCTGATGTCCAGATCAGCACCCTTACAAGAGATCTCAGAGAGCTTCTTCACACCTTCTGAAGTGTGAGGATGTAGTGAGAAAACAGTCAGCTATCCATGAACCAGGAAGCAGGCCCTCACCAAACCTGCCCGTGCCTTGACACTGGACTTCTCAGTTTCCAGGACTGTAAGAGTTACATTGTGGCAGTTTATAAGCCACCCAGTCTATGCTATTCTGTTCCTATAGCCTGAATGGACTGAGGTGATACATTTTTTCTGAATTATATTAGAATAAGTATCAGATAATTATTTAAAGATCAAATATTTGG
This sequence comes from Neotragus moschatus, assembly GCA_006410615.1. Taxonomy (NCBI): domain Eukaryota; kingdom Metazoa; phylum Chordata; class Mammalia; order Artiodactyla; family Bovidae; genus Neotragus; species Neotragus moschatus. The sequence goes on from SJYA01001724.1 coordinate 488,793, forward strand.
CTAACTGAAGTTTCCTGGTTTGCGCCAAATAAAAAGAATGAGGATGAAGTATCATAGGGTAGTTTAGAAAAAATACACAATATACCCTTCTATTGGAGATCATCGTGGCAAGTAATCATTTTTGTAATGTTGTTGGAGAGAATTTTGATGGGATAGTATTTTTGGTGTCACTTCTTTCTAGAAATGGTGGTCTTCTCCCATCCTCCCTCATATCTTCATGACCACGTGGCTATAATGTAGATCAAACTTCCTCACATGACCCCTTTTTTCTGGCTTCAGTACTGGTGTATGGATAAGAGATGGACACTAACACAGTCCCTTAGAACAGACACTCAAACTGCAATTGAGGAAAAGTCCCTAGATAACAAAATTTTTAAGATGACAATAGTTTGGACTGCTCTGTTCTTAGAAAACAAAACCAACATGCTGAAAGATGTGAGAGGCAAAGTAAAAGAGAAACTACAGAACAGAAACTGGGCACTAGCTATATCCAATCTTTACTTACAATTGACCCTTAAGCCAACTTCTTTTGTGGTTCTTTAAGGGCTGACATCTATGGGGTCTCACAGAGTCGGACATGACTGAAGCGACTTAGCAGCAGCAGCAGCAGCAGCAGCAAGCAGCAGCAAGATTGTTTGCACTTCAGTGTATTCAGTATCTCAATATTCTTTCAATAAATTTCTCTTTGGCTTTGTTTAAGTTGCAACCAAAATAACCCAGTCTGGGCAGGCTTTCTCTCGTAGCTTCAAAGATGACATGTATACGTGTGTATATTTGTGTTTGCGGGATCTGTCTGTCCTCGTGTGTCTCTTTGTGTATTATTTGTTTTATGTCCATAACCCACAGATTCTCCCAGTCCTGCCACTTTGTCTTCACTGGCAGGGTATTCTTTCATTGCTGCTCTTTAGTCACTACGTTGTATCCAAATCTTTTGTGAACACATGAACTATAGCCCACCCAAATTCCTCTGTCCATGGAATTTCCCAGGCAAAAATACTGGTTTGGGTTGTAATTTCCTTCTCTGGGGATCTTCCTGACCCAGGGATCAAATACGCATCTCCTGGATCGCAGGCAGACTTTTTACCACTGAACCATTCATACAATCAGCAATAAACAATAAAAAATGTGAGCAAAGAAAGAAGAATTTCAGATAATGCTAAGTGGTAAAAAGAACTCTCACAGAAACCTGATAGAAAGTTACAGAGTCATTGAGGATGAGGGAAATTTTTAGATAAGAAGGATAATAAGTCCTCTCTGAGGAAGTATCATTGGAACTGGGACGTAAAGAACAGGAAGAACAATGCAGGAGAGGAACAGAGCTGACACAAAAGCTCTGTTTTCAGAAGAGACCTGATGAGTTTTTTGAGGATTCATCAAATCAAGACTCTAGTGATTGGGTGTAATGAACAAGGCAAACAGAAGTAGAAAATGAGGTTGGGAGAGCCCTTTAGTAATAGGAAGTCATTACAGGGATTTTAGCTCCATTGTGACTTGGTGTGATTTATATTTTCCAGGTACTACACTGATTATGAAAGTCAGACTTGTAGCATAAAATGAGTAGAATGAGAGAAATCAGTGAGGAAGCCTTTGTAGTAGTCTTGATGAGAAGTAAAAGTGATTTGGAGTAGATTGATATCAAGAAGAATAGACATGGGTGCATTTGGGATATAGTGGAAAGGAGAAGGCACTTGCAATAAGTTAAGCAGAACGTCCATAAACTGAATATGTGGAGGAGCATAACAGAAACATATTATTTAAAAATAATGTAATGATTTCTTTTAGCCACCGAAAGGATGCTATTTTAATTTTCTGTGATAGGGAAGAAGGGGCGGTAATAGTCTCATGGAAATCAGTGTCATCAGTTACGGCCCCACCTTCATTACCTCGTTTACCCTTCATTGACTCCTTACAGTCTGTTCTCCAAATAGACTCACACTGAAGTTTAGGACTTCAACCTATGGATTTGCAGGGGCAGAATTCAGTCCATACAGTGAAGGAACCAAAAGAAAAAAATAAAATGAAAATCCTACAAATTTCCAAAACACTAGGGTAATTTGATCATTTTGTTCACCAGATTCATATCACTGTTGAATGCAGAGGAAAAATAATAGCCTAAGAAAAAGTCATTAAGATTATAAAAATATGAACAAAATCACACAAATAAATAAGGACTCCAAGAAGTTCCTGGACTATACACTTTTATTTTCTCCTTTATACAACATTTCAAAAATGATGTAAAAATAGAATTTCTTTTAAAATTATAAACAGTGAATGGAATGTGTTCTATAGAACTCAGTTTGGGAGACCTGATATAAGAAAAATATCATGTGGATACAGATAATATATATTTTGCATATATATTAGTGTCTATACTTAATATCTGTACTTCAAAAGTCTTATTCCTAGTTTCAGTCATAAACTATGTATACTCAAGAGGTTTTGGGCTTCACTGACAAAATATATTTCTATTCTTATTAGTTGTATCAACCAGCTATTATTATAATAATGTTATATAAAAAGAAACTTCCCAATCTCTATGATTTATATTAAAAATTACTTCTTTAGTTCAATCCTCTGAAGGGTTGGCTGACAGACTTTTTTTTTAAGTTTTGTCACTTCTGAAATTTGCAAAAATGAAGATTCATCCAGTTAAGAATGAGCTGAGAACCTCACTACCTTTGACTACAACCTCAATTCATAGCAGTGGTGGACATGAGACCCCTGGTGCTTTTACTCACTGAGGAGTCCTAGTGTTCAATCACTGAATGGAGATTAGGTAATTAATTGAATCTCTTAAGCATTGTGTTTGTTTTCCTAAAAATACAATCAATTTTGTGATTTTTTTTGTTTAACCTGCTTTCCACTGTATTTGGAGAAAATTTTTCTAGCATCAAACCTCTTCATTACTGTATTGTCTGCTTGTCTAGTAACATAGTATATTTTTGACTATAAGAAAAAAATTGACAGTGAAGGGACTGATAAGTCAGTCATTGATCTGGCCCCAAAGACAGGTAAGTTCAGGAGTTTTCTTCTTGAAATGATGGTTTTTGTTTTGTTTTGTTTTGTTTTAGACAAATTATGTCCAGGATCCCCATTTTAAAAACTTTCTCAGGACTTCTCCCTACATCTTATTTTTATGTCCATGAAAACTACTTTAGTTTCATTCCCTCCCCATAATCAGGAGGCTTTGTCTAGACACTGACTGGTAACTGGTCTTTGACTAAGCTCTGGAGAGGTGAACTATAACATATATCATCCATAAGACATAATGTAGCTCTCATGGAATCTTTGTCAATGGAAATTCATGATACCTCTGGGCCAACTGTCTATTTTATTTGCTTTCTCACTTTAATACCAACTCCTGAGCAAATCTTTCTAACTAGGAAAACGTTTTCCAGGGATGACCTAGAATTAAAGATCACATACAAGTAAGGAAATTTTATCAGAAAACTCTGCCCTTTCTAAAACCAGCTTGAACATCTGGAAATTCATGGTGCACATACTGCTGAAGGCTGGTTTGGAGAATCTTGAGCATTACTTTACTAGCGTGTGAGATGAGTGCAATTGTGAAGTAGTTCGAACAGTCTTTGGCATTGCCTTTCTTTGGAACTGGAAGGAAAATGGACCTTTTCCAATCTTGTGACCACTGTTGAGTTTTCCAAATTTGCTGATGTACCGAGTGCAGCATTCTCACAGCATCATCTTTTAGATGTTACAGATGTTCAAGCTGTCTTTAGCAAAGGCAGAGGAAGCAGAGATCAAACTGCCAACATCTGCTGGATCATCAAAAAAGCAAGAGAGTTCCAGAAAAACATCTACTTCTGCTTTATTGACTATGCCAAAGCCTTGACTGTGTGGATCACAATAAAATGTGGAAAATTCTGAAAGAGATGGGAATACCAGACCACCTGACCTGCCTCTTGAGAAATCTTTATGCAGGTCAGGAAGCAACAGTTGGAACTGGACATGGAACAACAGACTGGTTCCAAATAGGAAAAGGAGTACATCAAGGATGTATACTGTCACCCTGCTTATTTAACTTTTATGCAGAGTACACCATGAGAAATGCCAAACTGGATGAAGCACCAGCTGGAATCAAGATTTCCAGGAGATATATCAATAACCTCAGATATATAGATGATACCACCCTTATGGCAGAAAGTGAAGAACTACAGAACCTCTTGATGAAAGAGAAGAGTGGAAAAATTGGCTTAAACTCAACATTCAGAAAACAAACATCATGGTATCCAGTCCCATCACTCCATGTGAAATAGATGGAGAAACAGTGGAAACAGTGGCAGACTTTATTTTTGGTGGCTCTAAAATCACTTCAAATGGTGGCTACAGCCATGAAATGAAAAGACACTCCTTGGAAGCAAAGCTATGACCAATCTAGATAGCATACTGAAAAACAGACACATTACTTTGTCAACAAAGGTCCATCTAGCCAAGGCTATGGTTTTTCCAGTGGTCATATATGGATGTGAGAGTTGCAGTATAAAGAAAGCTGACCGCTGAAGAATTGATGCTTTTGAACTGTGGTGTTGGAGAAGACTCTTGAGAGTCCCTTGGACTGCAAAGAGAGCCAACCAGGACTGCAAAGAGAGCCAACCAGTCCATCCTTAAGGTAACGAGTCCAGAATATTGATTGGAAGGACTAATGTTATAGCTGAATCTCTAATACTCTAGCCACCTGATGGGAACAACTGACTCATTGGAAAAGACCCTGATGCTGGGAAAGATTGAAGGCGGGAGAAGGGGATAACAGAGGATGAGATGGTTGGATGGTATCACCGACTTAATGGACATGAGTTTGAGTAAACTCCAGGAGTTGGTGATGGATGGGGAGGCCTGGCCTGCTGCAGTCCATGGGGTCGCAAAGAGTCAGGCATGACTAGAGACTGAACTGAACTGAATCAGAAAACTAGAAGGTAAATCTCACAAATTATCTAAAATTAACAGATACATATATGTATATAAAATTAAGTAACATGAACTAGGTAAATGAGAGCGTGAAGCACACATTTGCTAGTTTCAGAGGCATAAAAGAAATGTTACTTGCTAAGTCAAGATTCAAAGAGTTATACAGAGCTTCATGATGGCCTAATTTGACTCCATATATCCCTGCTGTACCATTACTGCGGGAGAATTGAAATGATCTCTCTGTGACCATACAGAGCTCTGTCATCCCAGAGATCTATGTTGCCTTGCTATGATTTCAACCTCACTATCCCAAGCCCAGAATTTCAAGAGGAATACATGACTCTTCACAACACACAGACATAATACCACTGAAAGTGTATTATAAAACAGGCCTTCAGAGCTCTATACCTTTCTATACTTAATCAAGAATGGGAGGTGGGAGGGGGTGAAAGGGGTCAAAAAATATAAACTCCCAGGTACAAAATAAATAAGTCAAGAGGATGTAATGTGAAACATGCTGTCTCTGGTTAATTATACTGCTGCATATTTGAAAGCTGCTAGAAGACTAGTTACTAAAATTCTCATCAAAAGAAAAACTTGTAACTATGTATGATAATGAATGTTAACTAGAATTATTGTGGTGATCATTTTGTAATATATGCAAATATTAAATCATTATACTATACAACTGAAAGTAATACAGTGTTCTATGCCAATTATACCTAAACTTTAAAAATGGATGTCATATATATGTAGATTCAGGTATATAAGAAGCTATCCTACGAACAATGCATATAAAATGCTCATTTACTTTCTCTTAAACAGTCATTATAGGAATTGCATTATCCATCACGTAGTAAAAAAAGATATGAAAAAGAAAATCGGTCAGAAAACAAACTGAGAAGCCTTCTTCTATCTTCTAGTTTTTTCATTCTTTTATGCCTAAATAGGCAAATAAATAGGCAAAATAATCAGTTTTTTAAAAAATTTTCTAACATATAGAGAATAATGGCCCAAGTCAGCTGAAGTAAGTTTCTTATTCCAATAAGACTTCATACAAAGTCCAAACTAGCTCAATGTTTTATATCAAGATGAAAACTGAGTGAAGATGACAATTTGCACATCAGTAATCCCAGAGATTAAGAATTTAAGCATTCCTTCTAACATATGTCAAAGATAGTCCACAATTCTTCAGTTATACTTTGTATCTTTGGTCATAGAAAAAAGTTAGTATACAAATGAAACAAAATTATTCTTAGAAGATGGAAAATATTCAAGATTAAAAATGGAAATTTAAGTAGTATTTTAATAGCTACTTTATTAACAAATGACATCAAGAGTTTAGTACTGTTATAACATGATAACAGTACTAAACTAGTATGAAAAGTTATTTCCAACTTTTTTACAAAATGCTGCTTCACATTCATTGTAAATTGGGGGGGGGAGTCCTAAAACAGAAGATTGTTCAAGAGAATTTTGATGTTAAGAGAATCTTAGGAACTCCAGGAGGAAGTACAAAAAGGATTAAGTATGTTGAGAATATGGAAGGTGGAGATCTGAAGCCTAGATAAATGAGTAGCTTTTTCTGCCCTTTCATTCAGGGAAAATTGCTTATGAAAACCATGAATATTTATTTGCTCTGCTGATTCTTCTAAAGTTTCTCTTGACTGAAAAAAGCTCCTGGTGTGATAGTTAGTTTTACATATTAACTTGATTAGGCTAAGGAATTCCCAGATAGCTGGTGAAAGTATTTCTGGGTGTTTCTCTGAGGGCATTTCTAAACAAAATAAGCATTTGAATCAATGGGCTGAGTTAAGAGGTCAACTCTCACAATTGTGAGTGGGGACCATTCAGCCATTGAGGTCCCTAATAGAACAAAATTAAAGGAGAAGGGCAGATTCTCTCTTCCCCTCTATTTCTCTGTCTCTTTATCCTTTAGTTGGGACATCCATCTTCTCCTGCCCTCCACAATCAAAGATTCTTTTCCTTGGGCCTTTAACTCAGATGGAATTCTATCAGTGGCTTTCCTGGTTCTCTAGATTGCAGATAGCATATCATGGAACTTCTTAGGCTCCATAATCATGTGAACCAAATTCAAAAAAAAAAATCTCTTTTTATCTTTCCATCCTGCTGATCTACTCCAGAGAACTTTGACTAATACATTTGGCAAAATTAAAAAAAAAAATAATTATGGTCTATTCATCCCATTTAATTTACCAGGTAATTATATGTAATATGTAATATATACTTGTATGTGTATATACTCACATAAAATAATCATATGTGATCACACATACACACACTTCCTAAAATATCCACCTTCACAATATCACAGAGCAAAGTTCCCACAGTAGAAGATATGAAGATAAATTATTTTTAGGTCAATGTGATAATTAAAAATCACAGTATCACATTAAGTAAATTTTAAGTTCTCTTTATTTAGCAAAGATTTTCTACTATGAATAAGGAATTACTTTAGATACTGGGTTATATGAGTTAAATATATATATTAATAAATATATTTACTGAGAAAGCTTTTCCCTCTATGAACCTTAATTTTTAGTGAACAAAATCTTCTCAAATAAAATCTTTTTTAATCTCTAATAATCATTTTATTGCATTATAATTAATGTTGAGAAGTGTCTTGCCATTTTTGAAATTTGGGAACTGAGACTTAGCTTTTTAAGGAATAGAAAATAAGTGCCTACAAAGGTTCCTGGCTTACATCTCTTAAAACTACACATATTTCTTTTTTTTCCTCATTAATCCACAGTTTCCAAAAATAATGTTGTACTAAATCTGTCCAGTAATAGAATCCCAAGGAAGAAAAAAATAATAAAAATAAACTATTTTTTAATTTCCTACTAGCAAAATTTTCATTTATTTTTTAAGGTAGCATTGGCTTATAACTATATATTTCATGCATACATTATATTTTTACTTCTGTATACACAACATGCTGACCACCAAAAACTCAGTTTCCATCCATCACTATATAGCTGAACCTCTTTACCCATTTCAACCTGCCCCTAATCCTTCCACTCAGAATCACTTCTCTATTCTCTGTCTCTACATGTTTGGCTTTGAATTGGTTTGTTCATTTAGTTTGTTTCTAGAATTTCTGAAACACAAGCTTACTGGATTCACTTCTGTTCCTTGAAGGCATCTCAGATAGCAAGCATACTCTAATTTACCCACTCCTACCACTATCCTGCTGTTGGAGAGAATACATAGCTTTCCCCTACCTAATGGAGAACCTGATGCTTGATACTTCAGAGAATAAAATCTCATAATGGCACTAGTTTTTTTTTTTTTTTTTTTTTTTTTTTTTTTT
>SJYA01001724.1:497164-594641 GCA_006410615.1 Neotragus moschatus
TTTTTTTTTTTTTTTTTTTTTTTTTTTTTTTTTTTTTTTTTTTCTATTTCTCTTCTGGGCTCCAGGCTGGCTCTGAAAGACAAGGGCAGAGCCATAATCCACATGAATCCATAAGGATGGATTTCTCCTGCACATTCTTCAGTACTTCCACCATTCTGCCACTTACTCTTCTCTGCAGACATGCAGTGCATTTCCTTGTTGGGGTTTTATTTCATAAGCTCAACTGACTGAGACTAATCTGTCACCAGTCTTGGGCACTGGAGACTGAGTGTCTCTTCTCTATCTTCTACCACTGTTCCAGCTGGGTCAGTATACGTGCTGTGCATGCTCGGTCATTAAGTCATGTCTGCCTCTTGCTGACCTCCGTGGACATTAGCCTGTCAGGCTCCTCTGGCCATGAAATTTTCCAGGCAAGAATACTGGAGTCAGTAGCCATTTCCAACACCAAGGAATCTTCCCTACCCCAGGGTCAAACCTGCATCTCTTGTGTCTCCTGCAGAGAGATTTACAGGCAGATTCTTTGTCACTGTGTCACCTGAGAAGCCCTCAAGTACATCTGTTCTGCAGTTTTAATTCTTCCTTAGGTGTTCTAGTCTAAGGACAAGATGCAAGGTATAGTTGTGCCTGCCATGTTAAGTCGCTTCAGTCCTGTTCCGCTCTGTGCAACCCTAGGAACTAGAGCCTGCCAGGCTCCTCTGTCCATGGGATTTTCCAGGCAAGAATACTGGAGTGGGTTGCCATATACTCCTCCAGAGAAGGTATAAACAGTAATGACACACACACAAAAGATGCTCTCTAATCTAACTTTATTTATAATGAAAGGTGTTACAAATCTGTTTGGGGAGCTTAATTTCCCAATTTCTTCAAAACAAAGGCAAGAAAGAGCAGTGCTTTAAATCAGCTTTGTAAACCCACTACTTCTAGTAGGTGTACTGGGAAAGAACATATGGACATGTTTTTAGTGAAATCAGAGAACATAGATTCTTTGGTATTGAGGAGTTTCTTTGATTTTGTTAATGTCTCTTGTAGAATAGCTTTTGAGTACATTTAAAGATAAATTGGTGGATTTATTAATCTTATACTTTATGCTTCGTCAAACTAATGTCTAAATCATTACAGGATATGTTGGTTTTGGGTCTAAAGCACACAAGGCATAGGAAGTCCAAGTAGGTCTTACAATAATATCAGTGTGATCTTTTATTTTTTTCCCCATTTTCTCTGAGTGCATACTTGCCCAGCATGGGCTAATGTGTTTACTATTCTTGGGAAAGCAGAGAATAATTACTTTCAAAGATATGCAACAAATTTTATAAATATTACTAAATATATTAAAAGTGGACATCCCTACCAAGGAAACATAACTAACACTTAAGAGAAAATAATGGAAAGAACTCTGACATACTATATTGAATATATATGAATATACATTTATAGATATGTATAGAATGTATACGGTGATAAAATGTGGCAATATAAAAAGTTTAAGAAAAACTTATGTTTGGAATGTCTTAATCTTTCAGAAGGAGTGTGGCCACTTTAGGCACAAAACACTATTTTTTTTGTTGAGCATAAGACAGAAGTATAAATAATAGTCTTAGCTCTAATTGACAGATGATGAATGATAGATAAATGATGATTTGGGGAAATACTCCATGAAGTAGAAGAAGCAGGCACTACATCAAAAAAATCTGAAGCTTTATGAGCCAAACTATATAATTTTTAAAATGGGGGGGAGATAATTAAAATATATTCAAATTAATTGTTGTTAAAGATAAGTCATTTGAAAAAAGAGGCGTTAGAGGTTATTAACTCTAGAAAAGAACCAGTAGCCAATGGAAACACTGGGAAAGAAATAGAGATATCTAAGGAAGCAGAACTCAATAACTCAGTTTCAGTAGGAAGTGGGATCCTGGAAACCACAGAGAATGTTCCTCTCAAAATTATATGGATTTCGGAGTCATTAGGCAAGGCATTTTAAAGACTGGGAAAACTATAGCAAATGGTTGCATAAATTATGGACAGATATGAAAGGGAAAGTAATCTAATCAGTCATAAATATTCAAGAATTTATGAATTTATTTCTTTACTTCATTGAATAATCTCCAAGGTAACTTAGTTATTGTGGACAGAGATGCAGGCATTGAAGAAATGTGTTTCTAATATTTGGGAAATTAGAAAACTAGAGTAAGATGCAAGCAAAATGACTCAAGCAAGGAAAACTAGGAGGGTCACAATAGGTATAAGCCTAGATTATAGACAATGGAATGAAGAAAGAAAAATTCCATGAAACTAGATTATGCAGAGTGGGAAATTAGTTGGGAATTCTAAGGAGTGGTTATTCCTGAAAGACTCAAGAATAAACTATATTTCTTACTATCATATAAACTACACATTTATTTGGAGGACTTGATAGACAAACGTATTAATCCCTATGCAGAGACAAAAAGAGAACAGTTTAATGCCCAAGATTTGGAAAAACAAAGATATAGAACATAGGGACGAAGAAAAAGGAGAACAAGTAGGGGAGCGGGAGAAGGAGAAGTAAGAGGGAAGGGGGAGGATGAGCAGGGGAAGGAGGAGCAGGAGAAGAAGGAGGAGGTGGGGCAGGAGAAGGAGAAAAAATCTTGTATACATGCACAGAGAGAATGAAGTTACTAAAATTTTAGGGGCCTCAGGAAATTTAATTGACCATACCTTAATGATATCAAGGGCTTGTTTGAAGAACATATTATTGGCATTGTCCAGCTTATAAAGTTATGAGGTTTTTCAGTTTATTTTCTGCTTTTAATGTGATATAAATCACTCTAATAACTATGTGGATCACAATAAACTGTGGAAAATTCTGAGAGATGAGAATATCAGACCACCTGACCTGCCTCTTGAGAAACCTATATGCAGGTCAGGAAGCAACAGTTAGAACTGGACACAGAACAACAGACTGGTTCCAAATAGGAAAAGGAGTATGTCAAGGCTGTATATTGTCACCCTGCTTATTTAACTTATATGCAGAGTACATCATGAGAAACCCTGGACTCGAAGAAACACAAGCTGGAATCAAGATTGCCGGGAGAAATATCAATAACCTCAGTATGCAGATGACACCACCATTATGGCAGAAAGTGAAGAGGAACTAAGAGCCTCCTGATGAAAGTGAAAGAGGAGAGTGAAAAAGTTGGCTTAAAGCTCAACATTCAGAAAATGAAGATCATGGCATCTGGTCCCATCACTCCATGGGAAATAGATGGGGAAACAGTGGAAACAGTGTCAGACTTTATTTTTCTGGGCTCCAAAATCACTGCAGATGGTGACTGCAGCCATGAAATTAAAAGACGCTTACTCCTTGGAAGAAAAGTTATGACCAACCTAGATAGCATATTCAAAAGCAGAGACATTACTTTGCCGACTAAGGTCTGTCTAGTCAAGGCTATGGTTTTTCCAGTAGTCATGTATGGATGTGAGAGTTGGACTGTGAAGAAGGCTGAGCGCCAAAGAATTGATGCTTTTGAACTGTGGTGTTGGAGAAGACTCTTGAGAGTCCCTTGGACTGCAAGGAGATCCAACTAGTCCATTCTGAAGGAGATCAGCCCCTGGGATTTCTTTGCAAGGAATGATGCTAAAGCTGAAACTCCAGTAATTTGGCCACCTCATGCAAAAAACTTACTCATTGGAAAAGACTCTGATGCTGGGAGGGATTAGGGGCAGGAGGAGAAGGGGGCGACCAAGGATGAGATGGCTGGATGGAATCACTGACTCAATGGGCGTGAGTCTGAGTGAACTCGGGGAGTTGGTGATGGACAGGGAGGCCTGATGTGCTGCCATTCATAGGGTCGCGAAGAGTTGGATACGACTGAGTGATTGAAATGAACTGAACTGAAATAGATTAGAGACTTTAAAACTGATCAGGAAAAATGAGAATAAGAAGTGGTAGTTTGTAATCTCTTCATTGTGATAATATCAATCATCTACATGGTAGTGTTGGTTTAGTTGCTAAGTTATGTCTGACTATTGAGACCCTATGGACTGAAGCTCACCAGGCTCCTCTGTTCATTTTTCTAGGCAAGAATACTGGTGTGAGTAGCCATTTCCTTCTCCAGGGGATCTTCCCAACCAGGAACTGAATGCAGGTCTCCTGAAGGCAGATTCTTTACTGACTCAGCTACCAGGGAAGCCTGGTAGAAGGGGATCAAAATCAGCACATCTGCTCAGGATTTACTTCAGTGGCATCTTTGGGAGGAAATTTTGCACTAGATGAAGCAAATGAGTTTTGGCCAGTATGTCTTCAAGAGTGCTTGATTACAGAAATAAATTCATGGGCAAAGTTCCCAATGTGTGCAGTCTATTTTAATGCTCTATGTTTTGACTAATGTATCCTCCTCCAGTGAAGTGGACATAAGCAAGATGTCATCAGTATCCTGGACAATTTTATCACTTGGTTTATCTTTCCTAAGCTAATAACCATTAAAATAGCAGAAACGAAATCTGCAGTCATTTAGAAAAGGGGTTCTGGGACATCAGTATCAAGGACCAAACACAAGTAAACATGAATTCTTACTATATCTGGGATTTGTAAATGTCCAGGGTGTTGGGTCGCAAACTTAGGACACTTTATTTACACAAAAGATACTAAAAATATTATGGCTTGAAAAAGATGTTTTTGAATCAGTTTTATTTATCAACTTTATTTATGCACTCTTCTGATCCATTTCAGAGCTTTGAGGAAAAGTATTCACTAGTATTTCTTTGTTAGCAGTTCCAGGTCAAAGCTCAAAGGAGCTACTTATGAATGTGAGAGCAGGGCTATACTCATGAATGACCATTCTTCAACTGTGAGGCAGAGAGCCACATTCATGACTGATTATAGAATTAAAGGTACAGTTTAGGGAAATCAAGGAAGAAAGTCTAGGAATGTGTTTTTCCCAGAGCTTATTTACAGAGAAAGAGGAGTTTACTTTAAATTCTGGTATCTTTTCTACCTTGTTACTCCTCCTCAAATCCTCTGATTACTAAATTAATATATTTTGTTTCTTTTATCAGTTGGATGGAGCTTATCTTTAAAAGGACTTGCCTTGTGGCTCAGTGGTAAAGAACCTGCCTACCAGTGTAGAAGACACAGACTCAATTCTTGGGTCAGGAAGACCCCTTGGAGAAGGAAATGGCAACCCACTCTGGTATTCTTGCCTGGGAACTTGTCCGCAGTTTTCTATTCCAGGTCTTAACTTAATGTAGGGTGTGGGTAGGAGTTACACTAGGAGTTAGTCTATGTTAATCATGTTCTGGTCTAACCTAGATGTATTAGTAATTGTGATGATGTTTTGTGTTCCATTCACTGGTGTTTTGTTCTTTTATTTCTCAATAGATTCTGAATCCAAATGAGTAAGAGTCTCAGATGGTAAATAATTTGCCTGAAATGCAGGAAACTCAGGTTCAGTTCCTTGGTTAGGGAAGATACGCTGGAGAAGGGAATGGCTACCAAATCCTGCCTGGAAAACTCCATGGACAGAGGAGAATGGTGAGCTACAATCCATGGGATTGCAATTAATTGAATCCTTAAAATCAAATTGACAGAATATTTATTTCATAATTTTGAGCAAGGATATGGCATGTCCTTCATGTCGATATATTATATGCCATCTAAAATAAATATCTGTAAAACATTTATACTATCAATCCTTCCATATAGTGATTATTTACCAGCATGGTAAGTGGATAGATAGACAGATGGATAAAAGGAACAAAAAAGAAAAAATGTCTCTTTCTTTAATACTCAGGTAACTTCAAGCAATTTAACATCAAGAGATCATATCAAGTTAGGGTTTGGAGTTTCTATAGTGAGCCTTGATTTCAGTTAAGTCAGAGAGGAGAGATCAGATAAAAAATAAGGCCAAAGTGGATTTGTGATATGTGACTATGAAGCCAGTGAGAGTGGGCAATGTGATAGAGGGTTAAAAGGAGACTAGAATTGTCAACATGCTTCAGAAAAGGTCAATAGCCAAAACTGTTTTACTAGGAATATTTTAGAAGACCAGGAAAATAAGTGGGCACCAAATCTGATTCCATTCACCACTTGCCATCCACCTTCTATAATGGTCATACAAATTAATGTACTTTAAGAATCCTTGTCTCAGCTCTTATTTATATAATTATTATCTTTATTAATTGATTGAATAAATTTGTTAAAATAATTTTCTATTAATTTGTACTTAATGAAGTGTTCAGTTGTGTCCGACTCTTTGCAACCCCATGGACTGTAACCCACCAATCTCTGTCCATGAGGTTTTCCAGGCAGGAATACTGGAGTGGGTTGCCATTTTCTTCTCCAGGGGATCCTCACAAGCCAGGGATCGAGCCCCAATCTCCTGCATTGCAGGCAGACGTTTTACCATCTGAGCCACCAGGGAAGCAAAAAAAAAGCATGTAAACCTAGTCAAATCAGACATCAGATAAAACTATGTAAAAATAATGGACATAAAATAATATTTTTCAGGAATAATTTATAATTTTTTTACCCTATTTCATAAATGGTTGAAAATGAAGCAGTCTTAGAAATAACTTGTTGCTTTTATGTTCTATCTTTTAATTTTGAAAATCTGGGTAAATATTAATATTTGAGAATATATAAATTAATTTTGCTAGTAAATACAAACCACTTTAGATTTTCATTAGAAAATTCAGTCACCAGGTTTTTAACTTTGAAATTATATATTTCTATTTTAGTATTAGCTATATGTAGAATGAATCTAATTATTGTTATAATACATTACTTTTAAGGCTATATATTCACTTGAAAAGGAAATTGTTATGGAAAGTTCACTAACTTCAAAATCATTCAAGTAATGGGTAATATTCTTTGTAAGGTTGTACTAAGCGTGGATTGTTATAAATATTTGATTTACTTTAGTGGAACAAATGTTTAAATATGCCTTTTTTCCAGGAAGCCACTAAAGTGTTCCTGGCTAACTGGGAAAAAATTGCAGGGAAGCTGGAGTAGCAGATGGAAAAACAGTTGGCTAAGCCTATTGCCCATCCTACACAGTTGCCAAAACCCTTGAAAGTAATAGTCCATTTTGGAAACATTTTTTTGGAAGAACAAATGTTTGCTACTGAAACATAACATTATGGCTATTAGGAAATACTCAAATAAAACATTTTCTTAGCAGAAATAAATATTTTACTTGAGAATTCTACCAGTGTAAATATGCTATTTCAAGAAAAAAAAAGTTATTGTGGACAGAACATAAAACACATAAAAAAATGGAGAACTAGTATTTGTTATTCATTTCATTTACCTTTCAATGTTGTTAATCTTATGATTGATATTTTAGGAGCATATTTAAATTGGGAAAAGTTCATTTAATAAAAGAATGGGTATGCTTCTACTATGTTTAGTTTATTGACTTTAGCTGTAAAAGAAGTTGAAAATCATAAAAATAAGCTAAAAATAAGGCAAAATCAACAACCATCAAGCGTTACAAGTAAAGGGCTATATTTTAATTCTGAATGTTTAAATATATTTCTTTATTATCTGATTGGATTTTCTTAGAAATTGTCTCAAATATGCATATTTTAATGTATTTCTCTAGGGCATAACAGGGAGAATTTTTAGTTAAAACTAGTTCAACAATCTTGATGAGCATATTAAAATGACTCAAATAATTGGTATTTCTGTGGGTCCTTTTTACATAAAGAGGGCTGCATTTAATGACTTTATCTTTGTGTTAGGTTACATCTTATATAGACCTCTTACTCTTTTATGAGAAGTATAAATATATGGAATTTTGAAGGTAATGAAGGGATTTAAAAGCAATCTATTTCAATCTACTTACTAATTACAGAGGAGCAAATTGAGTTCTAGAAAGGTTAAGCTATTTGCCCAAATCATATAACAAATTAGTCACAAAGCCAGGATAAGACTTCCAATCTCCTAATTCTTACAGCAGAATTTTAAAATTAAAGTTGTATTTTCTCATTTGGCTCTTTGTCATTTTCTCTATATGTCAGGGGATCAGGGTCAAATTTCATGTGATGAGACATAAAAATTTAATGTGTACTAGTTCATTTATTTTCCTTATCATTATCTACTTTATGTATAAACTGAAGGAGAGTTAATGATGATGGTGATATTATCTACCAATTTTCTTATTTAGCACTGCCAAGGAAAAATAATGATGCCCCTGGTTTTAATAAAAATGTATTTTTTTTATATTGTTCTCCATGTTATATAGCCATAGAAATATGTGATTCTGTAAGTTTAAGATTCTGTGCAGTCAAGCATTAATTTTGCCAAGGAGAGATCTAGCTTTCCCCCTCAGCTCCCAGGATGTGGCCTCTAAGAGAGCAGACTGTTTAATCTGGTGATTGTCTTTGTTTACCATAGGAGTTTTGGGGCAAACTGAATGCACTATGCTACTCATGTGATTAAGGCAGGGCTGTGGACTTTGTGGTGTCACCTTGGTTCTGGAGGAACTGGAGACTAAAGTTTGTCATGCAGGTTGTCTAGCACATTTTTGTGACTATCAATAAAAGCTTTGGACTCAACATTCAGGTGATCTTCCCTGATTGGCAGTGCTCCACACTTATTACCATATATCATTGTGGGGAGAAGCAAGGACAGTTCGCATGGATGCACTGGGAGCTTCCATGAACTAGAAGCTCATACTTAGAACTTTCCTGGACCATGCCCTTAATCAGTATCCTTTCACTGCAATATACCATCACCACAAGAGCTTTGAAAAATTCAGTGACACTTTTTAGAAAGCTATCAAACCTGAGGATAGTCTGAGAACCTCTGAACTTGAACTTTATTTCAGAAGTGAGAGTGGTCTTGTGAACTGCTGCACTATTCAATGTGCAACTTTGTGTGCTAAGTTGCTTCAGCTGTGAACAACAATTTGCGACCCTATGGATGGAAATAGCCAGACTGCTCTGTCCATGGGATTCTTCAGGCAAGAATACTAGAGTGGGTTGCTATCCCCTCCTCTGAGGGATCTTCCTGATCCAGGGATTGAACCCCCACCTCTTACATCTCCTGCATTGGCAGGCAGGTTCTTTATCTCTAGTACCACCTGGCACTAAATATAAGATGCCCAACTATCTTCAAATGAAAAGTCTATCTATAGGAATAAATGGATAAATATAGACAAGAAATAAATATTTAAGAGTGTTAAGCAAGAATAGTTTAAACTGATTTAATCAGTATCTGATTCATTGACAGACATTAATGAAATTCAAATAGGCTTGGTAGTGCTCTAGCAAAAATTCCATGATTGGCAAATAAAACTATATATTATATAGTATATTAGAAATTTGGACCTCTATGTTCCTTTGATATCACTTTTAAGAAATAGATAATTAAAATGGATGTGTTCATAGAAGCAGAGGGTCAATCAAGAAAATTATTCATCATCATTTTAAACATTTAACCACATTTAAATATATCCCCATGGACAGTAGCAATATCTAAAAAATATTTAGAATCCAGGCAGTTACACCTGAATGCTCCCAAAATCTTTATGACTAGCTCAAACAAATTTCCCTTAGATCAGCTATAATAAGGTTCATCTTTTTGGTTATTTTTTAGAGATTGCTTTATGCTGCTTAAGTAATTTGAAGAGTCCCGTGGCAAATTAACAATTAGGAAACATACAATGATATGTAAATTTAACACACATGCTGATAATTAAGTACAATACATTTGCACATGAACATCAGTATACAAAATTATAGAACTGGTAAGAAATTCTCCTTAATAATTTGTGGTTAAAATTTATTTAAAAAGTGTTTTATTACTATGGAATAGTTCACATACTCTTTTTGAATTTTGTACCAAAAATGCATCTCTAGACTTTATAATAAGCATCTCTTCTTGAATTAATTCATGAATCATTGTCCCAAATTCAATTTGAACAGATCCATCTAAAAATAGCTTTTTTTTTTCAAATTCTTATCAAGCATTTGTAAAGATTTCTACAAAGATAAGGGCTAGTTTTGCATAAATTCAAGTTTACTGTCAAATCCAAAAATATGACTTTTTATCATATAAAACATATGGCTATAAATGACACATATTGAAGTCTATCTGTACACACAGAAAAATAGATTGATATATACAAGTCTAACTTGATATATACAGGTAGATATAGCTATAAAGAAAATAAAAATATGTAAAACTTTTTTTGGAAAAGGAAATGGCAACCCACTCCAGTATTCTTTTCAGGAGATCCCACAGACAGCTGAGCCTAGTAGGCTACAGTCCATGGGATCACAAGAGTCTGACACAACTTCACAACTAAACAACAACAATACTTTCTTTTAGTAGTTTTTTTTACCCATCAAAGGCAATGCCAAAGAATGCTCAAACTCCCGCACAATTACACTCATCTCACATGCTGGTAAAGTAATGCTCAAAATTCTCCAAGTCAGGCTTCAGCATTACGTGAACCGTGAACTTCCAGATGTTCAAGCTGGTTTTAGAAAAAGCAGAGGAACCAGAGATCAAATTGCCAATATCTGCTGGATCATGAAAAAAGGAAGAGAGTTCCAGAAAAACATCTATTTCTGCTTTATTGACTATGCCAGAGCCTTTGACTGTGTGGACCACAAGAAACTGTGGAAAATTCTGAGAGAGATGGGAATACCAGACCACCTGATCTGCCTCTTGAAAAATCTGTATGCAGGCCAGGAAGCAACAGTTAGAACTGGACATGGAAGAACAGACCGGTTCCAAATAGGAAAAGGAGTACATTAAGGCTGTATATTGTAACCCTGCTTATTTAACTTCTATGCATAGTACATCATGAGAAACGCTGGACTGGAAGAAACACAAACAGGAATGAAGATTGCTGGGAGAAATATCAATAACCTCAGATATACAGATGACACCACCCTTATGGCAGAAAGTGAAGAGGAACTAAGAGCCTCTTGAAAGTGAAAGAGGAGAGTGAAAAAGTTGGCTTAAAGCTCAACATTCAGAAAACGAAGATTATGGCATCCAGTCCCATCACNTGGGGGCAGGAGGAGAAGGGGATGACAGAGGATGAGATGGCTGGATGGCATCACTGACTCGATGGGCAGTTCTTAGATGATTGAGATAGATTTGCTAATATTAAACTGGGGATACATAGTTTTTCATGAGATGATGACTAATAAATAATGGTGAAGGATAGAGAACTAAAAAAAATATTTCCCTGATATCATGCACACATTGCAATTGGGCCCTGCAGCAGATGATATTTCAAATCTCTAAGCAAAGGTAAGAGTGACTTTTATAATAATGTTTTTGAAAGATTTTTTGATTAAATGTACTTACATCTATTATTTCAGCATTCATGAATCTGAACTTGGCTTTGGGCTCTTGGTTTTTCTGTCAGTTTCTTGAAGTCAAATTTTGAAGCTAGAATTTACCATGGAAATATCAGGAAGGTAGGATGATGTAAATTTAAAATAAGACATACTTGAATTATTCCAAAGGATTTGTTTTTTTTCCCCTTAACCTTGCCATATATATATATATATATATATATATATATATATATATGTATGTATGTATATGAATATATGCAGCAATCTTTTCTTAATCTGGTTATTTATTTGCTGAATTACTGAACATAATCCAGACTCAGACATTTTGAAGATACAGTAGTTTCCAGAACAAATAGTAGAAAATTTAAAGTAATTAATACTTTATTTAGGATATACTAAATATTGTTTTTCTGCCCCAAATCCATTGCATAGGCAAAATGGATTGCAGTAATCTTGGGCCTCAGGCCAACCTCCTGAATCAAAACTCCTGAGTGTAGGATGAGAATATAAATGTTTAAAGAAACTCTTGGTAGTTTTTATACACATTCAACCATAAGAACAAGTGTTGAGCATTCAGTAATTAGAATAAGGGTTATGTTGTGTGACATCCTCTGGTGAGTGACTACAATTTGAGCTGGTTTTGTTCAGCTCCATTCAAACACAGGTGCTCAGAATTTTTTCCTTCATGCTATCAGGTCACTAAATGTTCCATTCAATCTCAGTGTCTTAGTGTCCTCAGCTAAGAAAGAGAGAGTATCATCTACAGTCTGTCTTTGCAAGGGTGCAGCGCTTGAAGAGATATATGGACACTGTTTTTCTTGGATTGTAAAAGGTGATTTACTAGGTACTTTGAAGGAGGGTACAAATGGAAAAACAATTAAGGTGGATTTTCAGCACATGTGATATGTAGTAATTCCTTAAATGGAATACCACATGTACAGTGTGTTTGTACATGACTCCAACCAAGGATTTAAGAGGTCTTGACAGATAACTTAGTCTAGATGTCCCAATCCCAAATTAAAGACGCATTGACTGCCTTCCAAAGGACCTTCTAGATATGACTTGGTTTACCAGATAGCTTTACCTTAGGTAAAGAATGCCAAAGTACTGTTCTGAAATCTTCAGTGACTCCAGATAACACTCCTTAACTTGAACATTTCATATTTTCCACAATAGAATTAAACAAAAATTAATTTAAATCTATCTTCCATTTTTTCTTATAAAAATCTTCTGTCTCAGCCAAGCAGATCTTTTCACTGTCCCTCTATATTCAAACTGATATCATCAGTTTTTCTTAGGCTACCTCCTGTTCTCCTATCCAAGATTCAAGTTCAGCTTTCAAATGTCAAGGAGCCTAC
Organism: Neotragus moschatus; assembly: GCA_006410615.1. Lineage (NCBI taxonomy): Eukaryota > Metazoa > Chordata > Mammalia > Artiodactyla > Bovidae > Neotragus > Neotragus moschatus. The sequence goes on from SJYA01001724.1 coordinate 509,821, forward strand.
TTCCTTATTTTTTCTTCTATGAATTTTACAGCTTCAAGTTCTACATTCTTTAATCCATTGTGAGTTGATTTTTGGATACAATGTAAGACAGTGGTCCAATTTTATTATTTTGCATGATGGCTGTCCAGTTTTCCCAACACCATTAACTGAAGAGACAGTCCTTTTTCCATTATATGTTCTTGGTTCCATTACCACAAATTAATTGTCCCCCCAAAATTAATTGTCCGTATAACCATATACCATCTTCTTGATGGTAGAAATTCCCCAACTGTACCCAGACACAATGTCCTTCATGTTAGAGGGTTGTTTGAGGTCAACTATGACAAAGGTCTGCTTGATGTAAGAAATCTCTCCTCAATTTTACTCATCCTTTTCAAAGAGCTTCAGACTGTGTACTTTCAATAACAAGAGCTTCAGTTACTAATAACAGATAATCTCATGCCATTGTGTGACAGTTTTTATTTTTTGGAAGTTCTGTAATTCAAATAAATTTTCAATCTTATATTTTTCGCCATTCTTTTTTGCATCTGTATTAATCAACAAACCCTTCTCCATGTGCTTAAAATGTAACAAAGTGAGAAGGATGACTCAGCAGAAAATTACCAAAGTCATCTAATTTAGATTTTTTTTTTCCCCCTGGAATTTCACTGCTTTAGTTTAGCCTTTTCATTATTAAGGGAAACATATTATTTTGAAGGTTGACTTGTTAAATTAAAAAATATTCTTTAGCATATTTTCTTCCTTGTGCATAATCATATGACTTCTTTATCAGGTGTTCAATCATGATTGTATCAGATTTTTTTTTAATATAGTCAGTATACTAACAATACCTAGAAGATTTGATTTAAAGCTTACAGTAGTTAAAAAAGAAAATATATACATAGATGACTAGACTATAGAGCACAAAGACAAATATATATTATATAATATATATTTCTTCTTTCTGTTCGTACAAATATTTAAACTTAGAATAAAATAATCTTTGTTTTGATAAAATATTATACTTTCTTTTTTAAGAAACTATATTATTATCAAATGACAAATATATTTTTAATTTTAAACCCTATTCAATAATAAGCCAATGAGTGATAAAAATATTTCAGAAAGCAATTTCTCACAATTAACAATGAACTATATATTAGTCAAAAAGAGTTCTCATCATGGGAAAGAATGGTTAATTGACTCTGAACTGATGTGAACTTTCAGATTCAGTATTTTATAGCCAATTCAGTTATCCCAAAGGATTATGTGATCTCATTTGACATGCAGTGAGACTGCAGGATGAATGTAACATGCAATTTATCTAATTTTAGCACAATAATTTCTTGGAATTTAATAAAAAGCATTCTTGTGTATAACTTGAAATAAAACTGACTTCAGGGAATGAACCCCATTAAAACAAATTGGGTTGAAAGATGGTTAAGAAAAGTTGTAAAGCTGATTATTCTAGTCGTTCTATATGTTTACTTGTAACGTGAATGAATTAAATTTTAGAAAACTATTGATTCTGATTATATAGTTATGATTTTTAAATTGACTTTTCAATAATAAAGTATTAGGGTAAGATATTTATTTACTATCTGTTTTCTAAAAATGCTTCCATTGACTGTATATGGATATATTCTTATAATTTTTAATCAGCAGAGACAAACAGATTGTCCTCTTAAAGACTTTTTATAAACAATTTTTTGTTCCAGGAGTAGTCTGAATTTTATGGCCAATTACTGCTAACAAGCCATTTCATTAATGATAATAGCCATATAAACACATATTTAGAAACATAAAAGATGTTTTGTAAGGTGTGTTTTACAGAAATAGAATGCTTTATATCTATTTTCTGCAACCTGCTTTTAAAAATTAAAACATATCTTTGAACTTATATGCAAACTAAATTTTCTTACAAATAAATGAATGAACATATCTTGTTGCAAAAGTAGATGTTTAAAAAGTGAAAGAACAAAATATGAAATAATTTCATATCCTCTGAAAAAATGGTGACATTGCAACCCTATATTCATATATTATATATGTGTACATTTCAAGTGGTAATTTTTGAAAGTTATTCAAATATGCTTAGTCGCAATAAACTTTTAAATTAATATCCTATTAGCAATTAATTACTAAATACTCTTTTTTTCATTATTGTTCTGGAAACACCCAAATTGCTTTGGTAGAAACTTGGTCTTGGAGATGGTAGTAAAATCTGGCTATTTTGGAGCTGCACTGATTTAGGCTTATATCTTCAGGTTTAGAAATGAAAAGAAAAAGCCACGTGTAAGTTCAAACCATTGAAGTACGTAATAATGAAGAATTACGACTGTAATTTATAATGTTGACTTGAGAAGTTCCAGTTCTCCCATAATGCGATTATGATCCTTAATCATAAACTATAATCCCTTTAAAAATTAAGTACAAATAGAAACAAATAAGGAAAAGCAGTGGCTGCACTTTGAAAGACAGAAATGTGAGTTTACCATAAACTGGGAAATGGAGTCATGGGAGGCTCTTCCATGTATAAACCAAGAAAATTATCATACATTTCATAAGGTACATGCTCTTTACATTAAATTCCACCTGGTCAAATATTTGAAATTTGATTTTACCATCAGGTAATGTATAGTAGAAAATGTCAACACAAAACAATTTCATTTAAGGCTTTCCTGTGCCCAAGAACAGTCATTTATTCCAAGTTTTTGTTCTTTAAAATTGATACTTTTTATATTGAAAGGCAGCAGTTCTAGCAGCAACCTCTGACACTTATTTTTTAAAATATAAAATTACAATTATAACCTACTTATTGTCCTGGAGGAGAGCATGGCAACCCACTTCAGCATTCTTCCCTGGAGAATCCGGATGGGAGAGAGGAGCCTGGAGGGCTACAGTTCATGGGGTCGCAAAGAGTCTGACACAACTGAGAGACTAAGCACACAGATTATTTTTAAAATAAAGTTATGATCGCAACCTATTTAGTTTCCTTTTTTTAATTATAAAATTATGATTAAAACCTACTTATTGTACTCTGCTTGATTGGAGAAAAAAAAAACAGTTCTAAATAAAGTGCAACAGATGGCTATTATAATGGGTTTAATATGATATACAAATAAAGGGCCAGGCAGAGCATGCTGTCTTCTCTTGCATGTTTTCAACAAGACCCTAAACCTCATGGAAGTATGTTACAAGAACCCAGTGAAAGCTACTAATTGAGTTGCAGTTCTAAAACCATTTATACTTAGACTGCTTACAATATTCTACATTCAATTAACAGCTATTTTTTCGGAGGACATAGGTATACTGTATGTTTGAGAATAGCTGATGTCTAACATTTACTTAGAATATTTTTACAAACATTTATATTTATTTAGAGTAGCTATATTTTTCCTGTTTATATTTGCTTGTCATTGTTAGGTTAAAAAGGTGCAATCTTGTGATTTATTGACAAAATCAGTAGTCTTAAATCTTAACTATTCATTCTTCTAGAGATGCTGGACAGAGAAGGCAATGGTACCCCACTCCAGTACTCTTGCCTGGGAAATCCCATGGACAGAGGAGCCTGGTAGGCTGCAGTCCATGGGGTTGTTAAGAGTCGGACACGACTGAGCGACTTCACTTTCACTTTTCACTTTCATGCATTGGAGAAGGAAATGGCAACCCACTCCAGTGTTCTTGCCTGGAGAATCTCAGGGACAGAGGAGACTGGTGGGCTTCCCTCTATGGGGTCACATAGCGTCGGACACGACTGACGCAGCTTAGAAGCAGCAGCAGCAGAGATGCTGGAACCTCACAATAAAGGATATTTTACAGATCAATAGAGTCTAGCAAGAAATCTTACATCTCAACGTTTAAGTTATAAAAATAGAGTCAGGCGATTTTCTTCAAAAATGCATCTAGCCAGGACATAAAAAATACTGGGTCATTACATTTTTGAAAGGACTTTTTCTTCCTGATGATTGAGATAATAAGATACTATTATAGCCTCAACATTTGATCATCACTTTTTATCAAAAATAAGTTTGAGTTGTATCAGGAAATGAAAATTAAGGAAGCAGGCTTTGATATGGATATTACAACTTCCGGAAAAAAACTCTGTAATTTATTTCTGTAAGATAATGCCATGTGAAATTGAAGCAGGAAAATTACAAGTCAAAAATAACCCTGCTAGCAATCCACTCCCAAATGAGTAGAAATTTAAGATCAGATTATTCAAAGACTTAGAAAGTTTGTTACAGAAAACTGTTAGAAGTTTTATGTAAGTAATACTTTGTTTTATTTGAAAATTCAACAGTTACATTGATTTGGTAAATAATTGCAATTACTAATATAATACATGTAATATATTTAAGTAGAGTACTTTGAAAGTACAAAAACACTTCCAAGGCATTTCTTTCCATTTTCTTCCCTGAATACACATATTTCTTTCATTTTACTTTTTTAAAATCAAACTAAGGACATCTAAGTTCTAAAAACATTTGTCTTTTTTTTTTTTTTCAGAAGCCAGGTTTAATTGTTTTTGTGAAAATAATATAAATAGGACAGACTTCTCAATGCATATTTTTCAAATAATTGTTAATAATTAATTTGGAGAATGTGAGCAAAATGCATGGAGTATATTTTAAGGTCCAATGAAGCAATTCTCTAATACTTTTTGAACATGATGCAAATCTTGATAGTATACTATAACGTTTTTTTGTATTGCACCCAATCTCTAATTTCTTAGGTTAGATTACCTCTACCTTACTAAAGTGGAAATTCAAAGTGAAAATATTTTACTTTTTTTTAAACTGTTTCTTCATTTCCCAAAATATGTTCTTTTGGGATAAGGGTTGAACACAAGTTTTGCTTACCAAGTCTTATGTTTATATGCACTTTGCATGGTTTTATCAATGATAAAAAGATATCTTTTTCTTTTTTTTTTTAATATTAGTGTTTGTTTGCTTTGCCATCAGTTTTACTTACTTAACATAATAAGATCATATATTAAAGATTTGGACAAATTCAGCAATAGTAGTTTACATTAACAGATTTTCAGGCATACATAATAACTTTCTGGCTTTATAAAAAAGGTAGATATGTCTAGTATGATTAAAGTGGTTTTGAAAAATGAACAGATGAACACAGAGTGGTAGACAAAAACATGCTGATTGAAAATGACAATGAACCTAAAAGCAATAAACTCTATGGTGTCCAGGATAAGTATATTTCAGCAAGATCTTGGCTAACAGTAGTACCTCTGGAATTAGGCTTATGGGATCTCTAACAAGGAAACATCATTATGTCATCTTTCCTAAAATCCCATTCAATTATATTGTATTTTCACACAAAAGAAAGAAATCCAATAGACTGAAATATTTGGAATGTTAATGTAGTTTGAGGACTGATTTTTCTAATTACTGCTGCCGCTGCTGCTAAGTCGCTTCAGTTGTATCTGACTCTGTGCGACCCCATAGAGGACAGCCCACCAGGCTCCGCCCTCCCTGGAATTCTCCAGGCAAGAGAACTGAAGTGGGTTGCCATTGCCTTCTCTGCTAATTACTGCAATGCTTATCATTTTTAATAAGAAAAGTTTATTTTAGACTTTGTTTCACCATAACTGTAATCAGCTGGATCAGTTTTCTCTGTCATTGAAAAGTTCGATAGTGACTAGTCAAGTACATAGTCAATCAGCTTAAATCAATTATACATTACTTTCTGGACATTTATATTTTACTGTGCAAAACAGGGAACTCTAACCTTGATAGTATAAAAAAATAAACTGAACAGTACAGTTACTTATAAATGAGAAAGTTTAGATTTGCAAAAGCTTTGCAACTTAAAGTATATAAAGGTTATTGCTATATTTAGAATTTGAAATTTGGCAAGTTTGCTGGCCCTGTATATAGAGTCAGAATAGTTGCAAGAAAAATCCATTGGGGAGACTTTAAATATAGTTAGAATTCATCTTTTTTGATATATAGATATTCAGAAAAATATTTTCTTTCTTCTCTTTTTATTATCCATCTTTTTAAATCTTTGGAAGAATTTCATAGGATTGATTTTGAAACAATAATACTAATTTTCATGGTTCAAGTTTAACAGAATTTTTAAAATTCAGCTCCTAAAGAAATGAGCTCAAGACAAAGACAAAATAAAAACAAATAAATAAATTTAACAGCTCCTTCTCAAAAAAACTATTGCTTTTTAAATGCTCTTTTGATATACTTAGTAAACGATATTCATTCTAGTCACTAATATTCGAACTAAAATAAACATGCTCTTTGAAGTGATAAGGATCATTACAGCAATTTTTCAGATAAACTATTTCATATAGATCTGAAAATGGAACAAACTAAACAAACAGAGCAAAAGAGCAAAAGTAATTATTGATGGGTCAGCCAGTTCAGAGATGGGTAAACTTTTTCTGTAAAGCACAAGGTAGTATGATACTTTAGGTTCTGTGGCCCAGTCTCTGTACAGTATAAGCTACTTGAATGAAAACAGTCATAGACAATCCATTATAAACGGCCTTGGCTTTGTTCCAGCAAAACTTATTATAAAAAAAAAATTGATACATTTGTCCTGTGGCCGTATTTTCCCAAATCCTGTACATATCTATTAATCAGAAATAAATAATACCTCAGGGATTTAAGTTACTAAATTGCGTTTGTTTCAGTTGACAATTATACCCTTTTCCTACCAACTTCTTCTAAGGTTTTTTTTTTTTTTTAACTGCAGAAAGTCAGGAGTAGTTCACCTTTTAATAAAACTCAATTACTTGTGCTCCTGATTCTCCAGTATACCACCAAGCTAACCGATTCAGCATAAGTGAAGTGAAGTCGCTTAGTTGTGTTCGACTCTTTGCGACCCCATGGACCGTAGGCTATCAGGCTCCTCTGTCCATGGGATTTTCCAGGCAAGAGTGCCGGAATCAGCATAAGCACTTACCAAATTCCTTATCTTTTGAAGAATATTATCCCTCCAAATACCATTTAATTTATCAAATAATTAGACGGTGAAGAATCTGCCTGGAATGTAGGAGACCTGGATTCAATCCCTGGATCAGGAAGATCCCCTGGAGAAGAAAATGGCAATCTTCTCCAGTATTCTTGCCTGGAGAATTCCATGGACAGAGGAGCTTGGTGGGCTACAGTTTATGGGGTCGCAAACACTTGGACACAGCTGAGCGACTAACACACACACACACACACACACCATTTATAATTCACAATATAAACATAAAAAGAGAGCAGCTTATGTTTTGGAGAGTCATGTAAAAAAATTCTCAAAAACTTCTTTTAAACTCTATGTGTTTTTTGACTTTCCAGTAAACTTATTTTTCTCAAATTCCTACCAAGTTCTCCATCTAAATGTTTTAAAATCTATGATACAGTATATCAGTTTCCTGTTTCATAGTTTTACAACTTTGATCCATTTATGTTCGACTCTTTTATTAATAGCTATTTCTGTTATTTTGTTTCTACATTTTTAAATAATTTGTTTACACCAACATGATTGATAAGTTTATGATCTTACCTATTTGCTTGCTTAGTGGCAATTTAGCTACTTTAAATTCTTCACATGGCTTATCCTTTTGATATCTTACCCTATATTTTTACAAAAATTCTTGTTATATTAGAGACATTATACATAGTATTTTATAGACATTTGATGCTTATATTATTATATACAGTCCATTTGTATATTTTTCAACATGTGTTTTTGTTCCTGAATGATCATATACATTTCTAAATATTCTGAATCAATTCCTTTGTCTTTTTCTCCCAGCATTTTGTTTCTGCTCTTTTCTGCTATGATTGTTTTCACGCTGATGTTTTCCTTCTCCAGCAACTAGTCTTCTGCTCTCAAACAGATTGGCTTTATTTTAGTCTGTGCACTGAATTTTAGTGTAAAAATTCCTTTTTACTCAACAGATTTTCTTTTCTTTCTTGATCATATATTTCTCCTTTCACAAAAATTAACTCTCTACAATAGTGAGGTTCAAATTTTAGTTCCTTCCTAGAAAAAGGTATAGGTGGACAATTTTACTTCTTTTCCTTCATTCTATAAATGTTTTTATTATACTTTCAAAGAAGATTAATAATAGTTTATTTCAAAATGTCTTTTACTCAGAAATTTGATAAACTACTTGATTATCTTCTATAATCTAATTCTGTATTTGAGAATATTAATGACATTTTATTTTCATTCCAATTATTATAAAAAAGATTTCCAAGGAAAAGTTTCCAAGGAAACTCTTTGACCATTTTATAATTACATATACAGGAGTATGTCATTCTAGTCATCATTCATTATTATGAGCCTCTTCATTCTAGAAATGATATTTCCATGTATTATTTCTTTGATTATTTTTTGTATTGTTCTTTCCGAAATTCCTAATTTCCCATATATCTTTTATTATAGCAATCTATTAAGCATTTTTTTGGCAATCTGGGAGTTTTCCACATTTTTATTTCTATTCTCACCACTGAATTTGTTTCCTTCTGTCATGATAACAAAATTTAAGCACTATATCATGTTTCTTGATATATCTTAGCTGCTCATATCATATTTATATTTAAAAATTCTATATTAGAAATTTCAAATGCTTAAACATATTCAGGTGTCCTTACTTTTCAAGTCATTGGGAAGATTCTCATTTCCTTTGAAGATATGTAACACCATGTGATTAGATCTTTCTAGTGGGTATTGGCGAGGGCTACTATGTTTTCCCTTTGTTTATGAGCACTTAGTTATTGATAAAGAACTTCTCAGCATTGTCATTTCCTACCCAGGTGATGAAAAGTCATGCGTATCCAGGTGGTGCAGTTATAGAATGACAGAACCTCAATCAACATGGGTATTCTGTGGCTTTGGGAGCCATCCACACCCAGACTGAGTTTGCAAGCAAAGCTGTATTACTACTACTATCAACACCACAGCAATATTAAATAATAATCATAAAGTAAATATATACAGTTTCATTTGCTTAAGCCACATTAGTCTTTTCTGTTTGCCTACAACAGTGTTATCTAGTCTCTCAAGTGATTCACATTCTGTATTGTTTATCTCACCTGGGTTCAATCCCTGGGTTGTGAAGATCCCTTGGAGAAGGGAACAGCTACCCACTCCAGAATTCTGGCCTGGAGAATTCTATGGACTGTGTAGTCCATGGGGTTGCAAAGAGTAGGACACGACTGAACAGCTTTCACTTTCACCAGAGAAGCCATGTTACTAGCCATTATGTTAGTAATACTTAAAAGGGAAAATAATAACTGTTCTCATTCACACAAATATTGCTCTAAATTTCTGAAGCAGTCCCTTTCTATATCTTTACATTTTCATTGTCATATTCTGGAAGCCTATTTTTCAGGTTGAAAGACAATACTAATACAAAAAAAATGATAACTATGATTTATTGAAGGCTTATCAATCTACTTTCAAAAATATCTTAGATGTAATTCATTAAGTAATTTTTGTCAGTCAGGTAGAATTTCTGCCACTTTATATATCAGAGTCAAGTAATTTATGCAAGATTAAAGAGTTAGTAAGTATAAGATAAACACTGCTGCTAAGTCACTTCAGTTGTGTCCGACTCTGTGAGACCCCATAGACGGCAGCCCATCCCCTGTTCCTGGGATTCTTCAGGCAAGAACACTGGAGTGGGTTGCCATTTCCTTCTCCAATGCATGAAAGTGAAAAGTGAAAGTGAAGTTACTCAGTCGTATCCGACTCTTAGCGACCATGGACTGTAGCCCACCAGGCTCCCCTGTCCATGGGATTTTCCAGGCAAGAGTGCTGGAGTGGGGTGCAATTGCACACACGTCTGTACAATTCCAAGACTTTCAATCTTTGCAATATGTCAGAGCTAGTAAAAACAACACTAATGGTAAGTGATGTATTAACAGAGGAATACTTTCTGTAAGAACAACTTGGTGAACCATATTGTCAATTATTTTACTTAAAATGCTCAAAGTCTTATGGAAACATGATATATCAGGAGTTGAAAAAGAGCTTCACTTGTTGGCAAAAGAAAAGTTACCTGTTAAATATGCAAAAGCTTAAGACTGAAGATTTGAAATAAACAGTGAGTTGAATATTTGTTATAAATGTTAACTAAAGAAATCACTGAAGTGATAACAGATTATTAGTTAATATTTTCCTGAAATAGGAAACTTTAGTTTTCCATCATATTTGACAAGGTATTCATCAAGAGATCACAAAAATAAGGAAATTGGTATTCTATAAGCAAAAACATATAAACACACACAACCATATTAACACAGATGAAAATAAATGTTTCATTCTCACAGAATTCAGGTAATATGACATTATAACCATTGCAGTTTTATTCTGTGTTTATCTTAAATATTTTCCAAAATTGTACAGATATAAACTTTGATAACACTAGGAAATTTGGCTAATATATATTTTTTATAAAGATAATAACATTCCTTTTTAAAATTCACTTGAATAGTATGGCAAACTTTATTTATTGGTATCATTTTACTTAACTAATTATTAACTTATTTTTTTCCTATTTGGACAATGATTATAATAGTGCTTACAAGCAAAGGCTTTCTTTGTTTCATTAAAAGTGAAGAGATAGTGTCAGGAAATTTAAGAAAAAAGGGACAATTATCCTGAAAGGAAATCAAACTATGCTATTGTTTGGTGAAATGACACTCTAATCATCCAACCATCTCTTCCTTTGACATCTAGAAGTCTTCATTGTATGTCCAATGATGAATGGTTTGCTCAGAATGAACATTTTATGCTGCTGTAAGTAAAGGCATCTGCCATTTTTATGCTTATGTGGCCTTACACAAAACCCCTTCTGTTGTTTGCCTGACAGAGAAGCATACATCTCCTCTTTCAGCAGAAAGCCTCTGTTGAGAGTTTTAACTTCAAGTCTCTTTGCCAAACAATGCCTCATCCGTGATCAAAGAAAAGCAAGGGCTTAACATTCAAGTTCATGTTCAGCACACATAGCTAATATTGAAAAGAAAAAAAACTTTAATTCTGAAGAAATAATTTGATTAGTATCTGGAAACTGGCATTTTTCCAAAAACTATGTTGTCAATGTCCAACAATGCAAAAAAGCAGGCTTTATTTTGACCTCCCCTTTATTTTCTGCCATTCCTGTTTTCTCATGAATTTATCAAACATACAGCTTCTTCATTATCTCTGAGGATATTTCTTTGAGGATAACTTTTCTTCAAGTTATCCCTTCAACTCATTAAAAGTTACTCTATAGGTAGTTCTTATAACTTTCTCAAATTCTTCATTTGCTAGAATTAGATTTAACCACCATGGTTCCACAGAAATTGCTCATGTGAAGGTTGACATCACTCTAGGTAGTCAAAGCCAAGGGGTATGTTTTTGGTCTTTATACACATCTCACAAGCATGTGAAACACTGCATATATTTTACCATATTAGAACCTATATCACATTTTATTATATTATCTATTCATATCTATTTCCCTGGAGCAAGCCCAGTATTTACCTCTTATCAAAAACACCCAGCGAAATTCCTGGTGCACACTTGGAACACACTAGAACATCAAAAACATTTAACAAAAGAATGTATGGTGACATGAAGTATAATAGAACCTCTTAATGTTATTGATTCTCCCTGCTGATTGGGCATTGCAAACTTTACATTCCCAATGCCTCCAAAGTTAGGTGTGCCCTGTGATGGATTCTAGCCAATGAATTAGTAAAAATTTTGAGGGTGAATTTGGGGCAAGGCTTTCAATTGCCATTGCCTGTGGTGTTTCTCTTTGCCCCTGCATGTGTGGAGAGAATATACTACATGAACAAAGGAGCCAGAAAAGCTGCTAAATAGAGGACGATGATCCTGAAGTTTTACACATCTCATAAGACACAGGGATTTAGCAAGAAACAAACTTCTGCTTTATTATGCCAAGATAGTTATAAGAAAAGAACACTTCAGGGACAAAAACCACTCACTATTCAAATATTATAAGTCTGCAGAACAAGAGATAGAGTCAAGTTCCCTAGACCAGATATCACTAGCATGCGATCTGCAAATCCCCAGTTGTCAACTGGGCACTCATGGGGGTATGAGGTCAAAACTATTTTCCTTCCAATAGTCAGAAAATATTTTTGTTTCCACTGTTGACATTTATACTGACTATGCATGAATAGTGGAAGGTAAAACTGCTGGCAGGCAGCTTAGCAGGTATTAAGCCCATGAAACTAAACTCTTATACTAGCCATTGTATTATTTTCTCTTCAGCTGTCCAGGGGGAAAATTCTTGTTTCAATGAAGAGAGGTCTTAGTGAAAATCTATTAAGTGAAAACATGTTAACTAACTATTATTTTTTATTTAGTTTCATTAATTCCTGATCCCTGGGTAAACAATATTTTGATATTTTTTGTGTCAAAAGGAGAAGTCTGGGTAAACCTTTTCACTGACAAGAAGAGAACTTGTATGATGCTTTGAATTGTGAGTTGAACAGCAGCATTTTCACAAATTATCATTTTTCACTGGAATAGACAATGTAAAAAATGTGACTTGTGCATTTGCATATTTCTCAATAATGAATAAAGTGAGCTTATCCCTTCAAGAAAAGCAACACAGAGTAACAGGTAATTAAAAGCATGCCTGTGAGGGCATTTTTCTAAAAAAGAGGATCAGAAGCTAGGTTATATAATATATGAAAACAGGAGCATTTTCTCCACCCAATTTAAGCTTCAAATTGAAAGGATGAAATGGCAAATCTTCCAGAGTATTTTTAGATTAAAGAACAATAAGGGAATAAACTTGACTAGCTCATTACTTTAAGAACAAAGCAACAAAAATGCATTCAGGGAGGTAGAAAATAAGCCTAAAGCCACTAATTACTGGAAGAAGAAAGCCCTTTATAGTTAAGACTGTATTCTTTATATAGAAAATCATGAGTTGTTAAAAGTTTCCTTAATGAATGAAACATACATTTTGAAATCCTAGTTTGTGTGTGGGGTGTGTATGTGTGCATTTGCACATGAATATTTATAGAGAGGGAAATCAACATGATTTTGTCCAGAAATATTTATCTCTAGTATTTTATTATAGAATGCAAAGAATGTTGCAATACTTCTATTAAAGAATATAATGAAATCAGCAAGCAAAATTTAAGAATAATACTAAAAAGGGACATTAATTGTTGGACATCAGTTAGTTAAATTGTGCCAGGATATTAGATATAAGTCATACACCACCACCGCCAAGTCGCTTCAGTCGTGTCCAACTCTGTGTGACCCCATAGACGGCAGCCTTTCAGGCTCCCCTGTCACTGGGATTCTCCAAGCAAGAACACTGGAGTGGGTTGCCATTTCCTTCTCCAATGCATGAAAGTGAAAAGTGAAAGTGAAGTCGCTCAGTCGTGTCTGACTCTTAGCGACCCCATGGACTGCAACCAACCAGGCTCCTCCGTCCATGGGATTTTCTGGACAAGAGTACTGGAGTGGGGTGCCATTGCCTTCTCCACTAAGTCATACACACTACATAGTTATTAATAGTCTGTGGGAAGATCAGACACTGAGTTAGTGAAGAGACCTTTCTTTAAACAGACCAGTGACTGAAAGACTATTTTGAAAGTCATTAAAAACTATGTCTCTTTAACAAGTGGTGCTGGGAAAACTAGTCAACCACTTGTAAAAGAATGAAACTAGAACACTTTCTAACACCAGACACAAAAATAAACTCAAAATGGATTAAAGATCTAAATGTAAGACCAGAAACTATAAAACTCCTAGATTAGAATATAGGCAAGACACTTTCCAACATAAATCACAGCAGGATCCTCTATGACCCAGCTCCCAGAATACTGGACATAAAAGCAAAAATAAACAAATGGGACCTAATTAAAATTAAAAGCTTCTGCACTACAAAGGAAACTATAAGCAAGGTGAAAAGACAGCCTTCAGAATGGGAGAAAATAATAGCAAATGAAGCAACTGACAAAGAATTAATCTCAAAAATATACAAGCAACTCCTGCAGCTCAATTCCAGAAAAATAAACAACCCAATCAAAAAATGGGCCAAAGAACTAAACAGACATTTCTCCAAAGAAGACATACAGATGGCTGACAAACACATGAAAAAATGCTCAACATCACTGATTATCAGAGAAATGCAAATCAAACCCACAATGAGGTACCATTTTACACCAGTCAGAATGGCTACAATCCAAAAGTCTATAAGCAATAAATGCTGGAGAGGGTGTGGAGAAAAGGGAACCCTNAGACATTTCTCCAAAGAAGACATACAGATGGCTAACAAACACATGAAAAGACGCTCAACATCACTCATTATCAGAGAAATGCAAGTCAAAACCACAATGGGGTACCATCTCACACCAGTCAGAATGGCTGCTATCCAAAAGTCTACAAGCAATAAATGCTGGAGAAGGTGTGAAGAAAAGGGAACCCTCTTACATTGTTGGTGGGAATGAAAACTAGTACAGCCACTATGGAGAACAGTGCGGAGATTCCTTAAAAAAGTGGAAATAGAACTGCCTTATGACCCAGCAATCCCACTGCTGGGCATACACACCGAGGCAACCAGAATTGAAAGAGAAAAGTGTACCCCAATGTTCATCGCAGCACTGTTTACAATAGCCAGGACATGGGGGCAACATAGATGTCCATCAGCAGACGAATGGATAAGAAAGCTGTGATACATATATGCAATGGAATATTACTCAGCCATTAAAAAGAATACGTTTGAATCAGTTCTAATGAGGTGGATGAAACTGGAGCCTATTATACAGACAGAAGTAAGCCAGAAAGAAAAACACCAATACAGTATAGTAACGCATATATATGGAATTTAGAAAGATGATAATGATAACCCTGTATGCAAGATAGCAAAAGAGACACAGATGTATAGAACAGTCTTTTGGACTCTGGGAGAGGGCGAGGATGGGATGATATGGGAGAATGGCATTGAAACATGTAAATTATCACATGTGAAACAGATCACCATTCCAGGTTCGATGCATGAGAAGGGTGCTCGGGGCTGGTGCACTGGGATGACCCAGAGGGATGGGATGGGGAGGAAGGTAGGAGGGGGGTTCAGGGTGGGGAACACATGTACACCCACGGCAGATTCGTGTGAATGTATGGCAAAACCAATACAATACTGTAAAGTAAATAAATAAATAAAACTGAAAAAAAGAGAAAAATCTGAATGAACTTTTTGGCCAGCTAAATATATTCAGAGTTGGCTAATGATTAATACAATTTTAGAACACTTTTATCACTCTGAAAAGGAACTTGGTGCCTATTAATAGTCATGTTCCATTCTCCCCATCCTCTCTCCTCCCTCTCCCACAGCCCTCAGTTCAGTTCAGTCGCTCAGTCGTGTCTGACTCTTTGCGACCCCATGATTTGCAGCACGCCAGGCCTCCCTGTCCATCACTGACTCCCGGAGTTCACTCAGACTCACGCCCATCGAGTCCGTGATGCCATCCAGCCATCTCATCCTCGGTCNGATGTCCATCAGCAGATGAATGGATAAGAAAGCTGTGGTACATATACAATGGAGTATTACTCAGCCATTAAAAAGAATACATTTGAATCAGTTCTAATGAGGTGGATGAAATTGGAGCTGATTATACAGAGTGAGGTAAGCCAGAAAGAAAAACACCAATACAGTATACTAACACATATATATGGAATTTAGAAAGATAGTAACGATAACCCTGTATGCGAGACAGCAAAAGAGACACAGATGTATAGAATAGTATTTTAGACTCTGTGGGAGAGGGAGAAGGTGGGATGATTTGGGAGAATGGCATTGAAACATGTATAATATCATATAAGAAATGAATCGCCAGTCTAGTTTCAATGCAGAATACAGCTTGCTTGGGGCTGGTGCACTGAGATGACCCAGAGGGATGATATGGGGAGGGAGGTGGGAGGGGGGTTCAGAATGGGGAGGGAGGTGGGAGGGGAGTTCACGATGGGAACACGTGTACACCTGCTGTGGACTCATGTTGATGTATCGCAAAACCAATACAATCTTGTAAAGTAAAAAAAATTTTTAAAAAGAATTTATAAAAAAAAAAAAAACTATGTCAACAGATCCTATTCCCCAAGCTAATTACGATAAACAGACAGCATTATATCATTTGTCTATGAGACTGTTTCTCATTTTATAAGGATACATTAGTATGGCTATATTTGTTTCTATTTATCTTTAAGACAATATTCCATAGGCATGAAAAAAAGAGGGGGGAAAAGTCATATTTTCTCCAATCTAAGGAGAGAAAATAGCTCCCAATTCTTTCCCTGGTGTGTTTATCTGCAGTGCCATCACACAGGGACCTATGAATGAAGAGTTGCCAGTCATATTGGCTTAAAGGATTGAAAATGTCTTTTTAAAATTGAAGGAAAGGCTACCCACGCCAGTATTCTGGCCTGGAGAATTCCATGGACTGTATAGTCCATGGGGTCACAAAGAGTCAGACACGACTGAGCAACCTTCACTTTCACTTATTTACGTTAATCCCCATCACTACATGGCATCTAAAAATGGTCTTCTATGAATGATATCTTTATCATACAGAATCCAAGGGTCAGTATTCCAGGATAAACAGTAACAGGAAGAGAAAGTGAAATCACTTAAAAAGAAAATCCAATCCTGTCTTCATCTTCACAGGTGTGACCAGAGCACGTGCAACCGGGAAATGAGTCAAAAGAAGGTTATTGCTAGAAACTGAAAAAATAGAATTTACAAACCAAAACAATGTCAACTGAGAACTTTCTGCTACAATGGTCTCACATCCTTTACTCAATTGGACAAAATATTTTCCATCATTGAAGTAGGCTATGCGATCAGGACAATACTGTAATCATAAGGTAAATGACAGCCTAGATCCTGAGTATGTAAGCTAAAACAGTCCAGCAATCCAACAGAATTTCCCTTTCTTTTTAGGAAATGTTTCCATACGTTAGTGATGATGTAACAATGTGGGGTTTTAGATTCAGTGCCCTACCCTTTGGTTAGAAGTATGAGAACTTGACTCAGGTATTTGTAGTAATGAATACCTCTGGATTAAAAATTGGACCAGTGATGAAATTTTACCCCCTTTTTTTGTTGTTACTTGGAGGTAACTTTGTTGTCACTTAGAATATAAACATTACAAAGACAAAATTTTAGACCAGCTGAGTTTTATTTTTAAATTTATTTTTTAATTGAAGAAAATTGCTTTACAATGTTGTGTTGGTATCTGCTGTACAACAACAAGAATCAGCCATGCTGCTAAGTCACTTCAGTCGAGTCTGACTCTGTGCGACCCCATAGACAGCAGCCCACCAGGCTTCCCAATCCCTGGGATTCTCCAGTTAAGACTACTGGAGTGGGTTGCCATTTCCTTCTCCAATGCATGAAAGTGAAAAGTGAAAGTGAAGTCGCTCAGTCATGTATGACTTTTAGCGACCCCATGGACTGCAACCTACCAGGCTCCTCCATCCATGGGATTTTCCAGGCAAGAGTACTGGCGTGGGTTGCCATTTCCTTATCCAAGGATCACCCATAATTAAACATATATTGTGGACAGGAGAAGGGGAAAACAGAGGATGAGATGGTTGGATGGCATCATCAACTCCATGAACATGACTGAGCAAACTCCAGGAGACAGTGAAGGAAAGAAATGCCTGGTGTGCTGCCATCCATGGGGTTGCAAAGAGTCGGACACGAATGAGAAACTGAACAACAATGTACATATATCCACTCCCTCTTGAGTCTCCCTTGCCTCCCCCCATCTCATTTCTCTAGGTCATCAGAGAGTGCCAGGCTGGGCTCCCGTGTGTTATAAAGCAACTTCTCACCAGCTGTCTATTTTACACATGATAGTGTATATATGTCAATGCTACTTTATTTATCCCACTCTCTCCTTCCCTCACTGTGTCCATAGGTCCATTCTATACATCTGTATCTCCATTCCTTCCCTGCAATAGGTTCATCAATATCATTTTTCTGGATTCCATATATATGTATTACTATACAATATTTGTTTTTCTCTTTCTGATTCAGTTCACCCTGTATTACAGGCTCTAGATTCATCCACTTCACCAAAGCTGACTCAATTTCATTCCTTTTTATGGCTAATATTCCATTGTGTGTGTGTGTGTGTGTGTGTGTATAGTATCACACCTTCTTTATTCATTCATCTGTAGATGGATATCTAGGTTCCTCTGATGTCTTGGCTATTGTAAATAGAGCTTCAGTGAACATTGGAGTACATGTTTCTTCTAGAATTTTGACTTTTTCACAGTGCCCAGTAGTGGGATTGCTGGGTCATATGGTAGATTTTTGTCCTCATTGTTTAAGGAATCTCCATATTTTTCTCCATAATGGCCACATCAATCTACATTCCCACCAACAGGGTAGGAGGGTTCCTTTTACTCCACATCCTTTCCAGCATTTATTGTTTGTAGATTTTTTGATGATGGTCATTCTGACTGGAGTGAGGTGACACCTCATTGTAGTTTTGATTTGAATTTTTTTTAATAATTAGTGATGTTGAACATCTTTTCATGTGTTTAGTGGCCATCTGTATGTCTTCTTTGGAGAAATGTCTGTTTAGGTCTTCTGTCCATGTTTTGATTGGGCACTTTGTTTTTCTAATATTGAGCTGTATGAGCTGCTTATATATTTTAGAGATTAATCTTTTGTCAGTTGTTTTGTTTGCAATTATTTCCCCCTATTATGACGGCTGTCTTTTAATCTTGTTTCTGGTTTCCTTTGTTGTGAAAAAACTTTTAAGTTTAATTAGGTCCCATTTATTTTTGTTTTTATTTCCATTATTCTAGGAGGTGAGTCAAAGAGGATCTTGCTCTGATTTATGTCAAAGAGTGTACTGGCTATGCTTTCTTCTAAGACCAGATGTTGTTTGATTCTTCATTTTGAAAGCCTTTCTAGCACATCAAAAAGATTCTGGTTATCTGGAATTCTTTGGTAACAATTTAATTATTAATTTTATAATAAATGAATTACCCCTTTGAGTGTCCACTCCATGATGGTATTGAATTGGCAAGGAAGTGAGGATATTTCACTAAGAAGAGAGGTAGCTGTGCCTTTCACAGAAAGGCTGTAGCAGAGAGTATAGTAAGAAGCCTCAGCATTTTTGGTTAATGTTAAATGAAAAACTTAGATGTATATAACTTTTTGAACCTTACACTAGGCATACATATCAGAATGCTATTAATTTTGTCTACTATCTAACATCAGGGAGGAGAAGAAAGAATGAGATATTCATGATCAGATGTAATTTTTCAATCTTCAAATTCAGTAGAAGAATATGTCATCCTGTCTCACTTCTTCCAAGGTAAAGAGCTCTGTTTCCATTGCAACTAATATGGGAGGAAAGTTAATCCTAAGATATTTCCCATAATGGACTCATTATGCTATAACCATACAGTATAGGCATATGGAATAGGAGTAAGTTTCATCTGCATATTTAATATACAAATATCTATATAATAAACAGCAAACATAATAACATCAGAGGCAAAAAGAGCAAAAGATATGTGTACCTTTTTTTTTTCATGCAGTCTTTAAAAGCATGTAAAACTAAATATCATTTATGGATTAAAAATTGCTAATTCAAACTTTTGGAAAAATCTCAAAGCAAATGTTTGCTTTTGCAGCACAGGGATTAGTAGATGAGGTCTGTGTGTGTTCTTTTCATGTTTCAAAACTGTGACCTTCATTTCATGTTGCTTTTGGTTGGTGTTGATTTGATGAATCATGTTGCTTCTGAATGTGGATTGTTGGGTTTCAAAGTTGAAATTCAATGTCTTTGAGATCCTGGATGATCCAACCAAGCCCAAATTAATCAGATTTCTAAATGAAGAAATCTTAAAGATTCTGTCCCCTTTCTGGACTTTGATGTATTTTAACCTCCACATTTTCTAAAGGAAAATTCAAGAACCAAGCAAAGAAATATCACTAGAGTTTGATACCAGGAACTATCTGAGCAAGCATCGAAGCTCATTCAGGAGTCTAATTTGTGTCCTATTTTTTACCATTGGCCAGCTACGAGGATACAGGAAAGCTACGCTCTCCAATTTTTTTTTTTTTTTTTTGTATACTTATTTTGTTTTGGTTTTTGGTTGACTCAGGACTTTAGAAGGAAAATCAACCATAGCAGCTAATAACCTTTCAAGTCTGTTGCTGCTTATAAAGCATTCTCAGGGACAATAAGCAGAAACCCTCCAGACTTGAGGAGGATAAGATTTATTTTATCTGAAATTTTTACAATACATGTGTTAGGAGTTTTTGGAATCTGTTGTGGCTTCATTTTAGGTGGTCTCTAGGGGTGAAGATGGAGAAGGAAATGGCAACCCACTCCAATATTCTTGTGTGGAGAATTCCATGGTCAGAGGAACCTGGCAGGCTAAAGTCCATGGGGTCGCAAAGAGTATGACACAACTGGCTGACTAACACATACACACGGATTAAAAATGATCTTGAAAATCAAAGAAATACCTGGTAAAACTCAAGGAGAAAAGGA
Source organism: Neotragus moschatus (assembly GCA_006410615.1). Classification (NCBI taxonomy): domain Eukaryota; kingdom Metazoa; phylum Chordata; class Mammalia; order Artiodactyla; family Bovidae; genus Neotragus; species Neotragus moschatus. Next base: position 530,325 of record SJYA01001724.1, read on the forward strand.
ATATGATAGAGAAGGTAAAGAATACAAAAGTTATTCAAAATAATGAGAATTTTATTTTAAAAGATTTTAATTGAGTTATAAAGTATTATATTAGTTTCAGGTATACAATGTAGTGATTCAGTATTTTTACACATTATGAAATGATCACCAGCATAAGTCCAGTTACAATCCACTAACCTATGAAGTTAATAAATATTATTCACCATATTCCCTATGCTGTACACTATATCCTCAAGGTTTATTTATAACTGGAAGTTAGTACCTCTTAATCCTCTTCACCTATTCAACGTATACTTCCCTCAGGAAACCACCAGTTTGTTCATTATATCTACGAGTTTGTTTCTGTTTAGTTCTTTTTTTTTTTTTTAGATTCCACATGTAAATGAAATCATAGGGTATTTGTTGTTCCCTTTCTGACTTATTTCACTTAGCATGATATCTTCCAGGTCCATCCAAGTGTTTGCAAATGGAAAGATTTCATGTTTTCTTATATATGTGTGTGTGTGTGTGTGAGTCACTCAGTCATGTCCAACTCTTTGCAACCCTATGGACTATAGCTCACCAGGCTCCTCTGTCCCTGGGATTCTCCAGGCAAGAATACTGAACTGAGTATTCCCTTCTCTCCCTTTTCCAGGGGATCTTCCCAACCCAGGGATTGAGTCCAGCTCTTCTGCTTTGCAGACAGATTCTTTATCCATTTATCTACTTGTGGACATTTAGATTGCTTCCATATCTTGCCTATTGTAAATAGCATTACAAAGAACATAAGGTTACACTTATCTTTTCAAGTAGTCATTTTGTTTTCTTTGGATAAATACTCAGAAGTAGAATTACTGAATCATGTGGTAGCAATGTTTTTAGATATTTTTTTTAAGAAACATGCGTATTGTTTCCCATAGTGGCTGCACCAATTTACATTTTCTTCAACAATGCAGGAGGATTCCTTCTTCTCTATGTCCTCCCCAACACTTGCTCTTTCTTAATTTTTTGATAATAGTCATTTGGACACAATTCTATGCATAGAAAATCCTAAAGATGCTACCAGCAATCTACTAGAGTTCATTAAATTTGGTAAAGTTTCAGAATATAAAATAATTCCATGATATTTGAAATGCTACTAGTTATTATGATGATACAGTAAGAAAACAGAATTGCCATATTTCATTAAAATATATATTTTAAGCAGATATATTGATACTTTTCAATAACTGCCTTTACAAAAATATTAAACAAAAATTATCTTTAATGATTATCCTAGACATTTTGTATGTTAGTAACCAAGAAGGAATAAAATCCCTGTAAGAATCTCAAAATGCTAAACAGAAAAATATAGAATATAGCAATAAAATATTACAAAATGAAGAAATGACACTATGTTGAAAAGTGAAAGTGGAAAGTTTTTTTTTTTTTTTTTTTCCCCCCAAAAAGAGATGATGAGTGTGGCACATGAGGTTTGGGGACAATCCACACTAGATGAATGTATTAGAATTAGGATTGGCTGAATGACAGTGTTAGGTAGTTAGAATAGGAAAAGGGAGTCCAAAATGGTGGTGGCTAAAAGACAAAGAAGGGAAAAGCTCATGAAAATAGAACAAAGGAAGGTCTGAGGACTGGAATGAGGACCTCGGGTAAAACAAACAGCCCTCCTGGCTAGCTAAGTTTACACAGGGCAGGCTCAGGAGGAGGCAACAAAATATATAAAAAGAGGAGCCAAAATTGAACCTCTCTCTTCTTTTGGGTTGCCCCTTACACCTCAGGGATGTATTTTCCTTTGCTTGCCAAATAAAACTGAGCAGTATCTGAACTGTAACACTGGTCTGCCATTTCAAATTTTTGCTGCAGCAAGACAGAACTGAGGAAATTACACACTCCCCTGACAAAGTGAACAAGGAAAGTCAGTACTGTGAGTCCACAAAAAAGATGGAGTGTTGTGTGATGTAACTATGCAAATTACATCATATTACCTATGCCATATTCTATTGGCTAGAAGCAAACTGCTGCTCCTGAATACTTAAGAAGAAGGATCACACAAAAAAGTGTGAATAACAGAGGTGGGGTAAGAGGGAGAACCCTCCATTTTGTCTGACAAATGACATTATATGCAATTATTTTTATCCATTTATTGAAAAAGCAAATTGCTGGGAATTCCCTGGCAGACCAGTGGTTAGGACTTTGTGCTTTCACTGCCAAGGGCTCCAGTTTGATCCCTGGTCAGGGAGCTAAACCCAGTGATGTGGCCAAAAATACTAAATTTCCAGAAATGCATGCTTTACTGTGGAACTTAATCTTCTCTTAGAAGTAGCTATAATTAAATGTGAAAAAGTTTAGAAGTCTGTTTTCACATTAAATATATTTGATTTTCTGAATTCATGAAAGCCAGATGGATTAAACTTTCATAGGGAATGTTAGGGCAAAGAATATATACCTTTAGCAAAATAATGCATTATGATTTTTCATATTAAAAATTATGAATGATTATAATCTGGTTTTTTTTTTTGGTTGACAGCCTATTACACATATACTTGTTAATAAATTTCTTATCTCTGGAAAAGTGCATTTTTTAAATGCAATTTAATTTCTGTAGCTATTTCATACATTTGGGGATACATATTCATATATAGATGAAGATATAGAAGTATAGATGTAGGTACAGATATATTAATCCTAAATTTTTATAGCCACTGAAATGTATAATAGGACCAGTTTTTATTCTTTTTTTTTCAGTTTTTATTCTGATAACTGGAATATAAATATAACTCAATTTGAAGTTACAGAATAACTGTCCAAAGGAAACAAATTAGAGCATCCTTATATTTGCTCTTGACTCATATGATTCTTTTATTCTTTATAACACTCTCCATTGCTGTCTAAAGTTTATCTCATAACATATACTTAAATATATATCAATTTTAAAAATGAAAGGCTATAGCTCAAATACAGAATAGGGGAGAGATACTTATTTCTGTGCAATTAATAATACATATATTTTTAATTTCCATTGTGATTATCCCTATTTTTTGTATACGTTAAAAATTCATATCACTTTCTCATTAATTTCTACATGCTGGTTTGGTTTGTGAATCTGCCAGTTCTCATGCAATAATTGACCAAATTTTGCCTCTTGCTTTACATTTCATAGTTTCTATTACTGAGATATCTTTCTTAAAATAAGAACGTTAGGCGGTGGAACAATCAACCAAGAAATTTTCTGTGAAAATTTTCTGTGAAATGTCCCTCACCAGCAATAACAATGAAGTTCCACTCTGACTCAAAGTTTAGACCAATAATTTTGCTCCCTAGTGAGCCTTTGCCCTCAGAGTATTTTTAATAGTTAATTTTATTTGTACTACATTGCTATATTTGATCTTAATTTATGAATATTAAATATAATTAATCTGTGTTAAGTATTTCCCCGGTAGCTCAGTGGTAAAGACTCCGCCTGCCAATGCAGGAGGCTTGGATTCCATCCTTGATCTGGGAGGATTCCTTGGAGAAGGAAATAGCAGCCCTCTCTAGTGATCTTGAAAGCCAATGGACAGAGGAGCCTGGTGGACTACAGTCCATGGGATCGCAAAGAGTTAAACATGATTTAGTGCCTGCACAACAGTAATGGTCTGTATTAAACAAAATTGTTATAGTCGTTAACATTTGGGAAGTAGGATTAGAAGAAATATTATTTGTAAAACCCTCTACTCTATCAGTGGTAAATTATTGGTAGTTCTGAATGGATAAGTGTTAATGCAAATATCCAGCCTATTTGCTTTTCCTTCAAATATCTAGAATACAATTGACCATATTGTAACTTTAGAGTATCAATATAGCTATAATGGAAATGTATGTTTAAAAATCTAAAAATTCTAATTAGAAATAGAATATATATTAGGAAATTTACTTTTTGATTTTCAAATAGTGGTTCACAAAATTGAATAGCTAATCAGACATCATTATCTGTCTAAATATGTGTTGTTTTTTAATTACTTTTACATTCATTTTATTCTGATCCTGATTTATATGCACGGATTTCTGGACTCAAAACTAAACCAGAATTTGAGAAGAAATATGTTAAAGAGCAAAGGTTTCTCTAATGTCATGATTAACTTTGTAAAATAGAAATAATCTCTCGAGCTCAGCTTGAGCTGCAATGTGGGGGGAGAGTGATTTATCTTTTCTGTCATATGGTATGCCAGCAAAGAAATACTTCTGCTGACCTTATAATTATAGCAATCAGTGCCTACCATTCTATTTTTTAAACTAGTTTGTTTATCTCAATAGATTCCTAGAAAGGACAAATCACAATCCAGGGCATATTGAGATAATATTTTATATAAATCTTATACAAAGAGATACAAAAATATAAAACTGTCTATATATTTTGACTTCTACTATATATTTCAATATATGGTTGGACTCAAATATGACACTATTATTTTTACATATTATGAACCAAAATTATGTCTACTACTGGAATTATAGAATGCAAAATGTAATTCAGTAACAAAATATGAATCCATGTGAAATGATAGGAGGATCCATATTTTTAAGGTTAAGTGTTAGTGACATTTGCTTTTAAAAAATATCAGAGAAAATTTTGCTCTTTTATGCTTTGCAGTATGGAAGTCTGCTGCCTCAGAAGCAGCAACAACAAAACTAACCAGTCTTTAATGAAATTTTTAAAAATCTAAAGAAAACAAACCTCTGTCTATAAACTCCATATAGTTATATTCATTTTTCCTCAAATAATTATAAATATTTGTATAAATACATGACCGATTTTGATTTTAATAGACAAATCTCTCAAGCTGTTCACCTGTTTTGCCTATTATTTTTGAATTCCCAGTTAATATGTATGTTCTTAATTTCTAGTTTTGTTTTTCTATAATTTACCCTATCTTCTGTGGAAATAGACAGCCTATATATATGTCATAAATGATAGTATGAAATAGTTTACACCTCACTCCAACTGAAGGCAGGCTTGATTTCAGAGCTTTTGGAATGATTTCGGCCATTTGGAAATGACTGAACATAGCAGCACATATTAAATATATCAGATGCTAGGATCACAGAAATAATAAATTGGGAGAAAAAGGCCACAGGGCTGAAAAAGGTCAGTTTTCATTCCAATCCCAAAGAAAGGCAATGCTAAAGAATGTTCTAACTACCACACAATTGCACTCATCTCACACGCTAGTAAAGTAATGCTCAAAATTCTCCAAGTCAGGCTTCAACAGTACATGAACCATGAATTTCCAGATGTTCTAGCTGGAATTAGAAAAGGCGGAGGAACCAGAGATCAAATTGCCAACATACACTGGATCATAGAAAAAGCAAGAGAGTTCCAGAAAAACATCTATTTCTGCTTTATTGACTATGCCAAAGCTTTTGACTGTGTGGATCACAACAAACCAGAAAATTCTTCAAGAGATGGGAATAGCAGACCATCTGACCTTCCTCCTGAGAAATCTGTACGCAGGTCAGGAAGCAACAGTTAGAACCAGACATGGAACAAGACGGATTCCAAATAGGAAAAGGAGTATGTGAAGGCTGTATACTGTCACCCTGCTTATTTAACTTATATGCAGAGTACATCATGAGAAACACTGGACTGGAAGAAGCACCAGCTAGAATCAAGACTGCCGGGAGAAATATCAATAACTTCAGATATGCAGATGACACCACCCTTACGGCAGAAAGTGAAGAAGAACTAAGTAGCTTCTTGATGAAAGTGAAAGAAGAGAGTGAAAATGTTGGCTTAGAACTCAACATTCAGAAAACAAAGATCATGGCATCCAGTCCCATCAGTTCGCAGCAAACAGTTCAGGAAACAGTGGAAACAGTGTCAGGATTTATTATTTGGGGCTTCAAAATCATTGCAGATGGTGACTGCAGCCATGAAATTAAAAAACACTCCTTGGAAGAAAAGTTATGACCAACCTAGTCAGTCAGTCAGTTCAGTCACTCAGCCATGTCCGAATCTGCATCCCATGAACCGCAGCATGCCAGGCCTCCCTGTCCATCTCCAGCTCCCAGAGTCCACCCAAACCCATGTCCATCGAGTCGGTGATGCCATCCAATCATCTCATCCCCTTCTCCTCTTGCCCTCAATCTTTCCCAGCATCGGGGTCTTTTCAAATGAGTCAGCCAAACTAGACAGCCAATAAAAAGCAGAGATGATATTTTGCCAACAAATGTCCATCTAGTCAAAGCTATGGTTTCTCCAGTAGTCATGTATGGATGTGAGAGTTTGACTGTGAAGAAGGCAGAGCACCAAAGAATTGATGCTTTTGAACCATGGTGTTGAAGAAGACTCTGGAGAGTCCCTTGGACTGCAAGGAGATCCAACCCATCCATCCTAAAGGAGATCAGTCCTGGGTATTCATTGGAAGGACTGATGCTGAAGCTGACACTCTGATACTTTGGCCACCTAATGTGAAGAGCTGACTCATTTGAAAAGACCCTGATGCTGGGAAAGATTGAGGGCAGGAGGAGAGGGGACATCAGAGGATGAGATGGTTGGATGGCATCACCAGCTCAATGGACATGAGTCTGAGTAAATTCCAGGAGTTGGGGATGGATAGGGAAGCCTGTGTGCGGACAGGGAGGCCTGCGTGCTGCAGTCCATGGGGTCACAAAGAGTCAGACACAACTGAGCGCTTGAACTGAACTGAACAAGTCCTTATTTTATGGCTAGAAATTTTATGACAATTGAAAGAAACATCAAGCAAAATTGTCTATAAGACAAAATAACTACCTATAAAGTGGGAGAATATGTCTGAAGCTCATTTGCCCATATTAGAAAAAGTTTTGCCAGTTGTAGCNATTGCCAACATACACTGGATCATAGAAAAAGCAAGAGAGTTCCAGAAAAACATCTATTTCTGCTTTATTGACTATGCCAAAGCTTTTGACTGTGTGGATCACAACAAACCAGAAAATTCTTCAAGAGATGGGAATAGCAGACCATCTGACCTTCCTCCTGAGAAATCTGTACGCAGGTCAGGAAGCAACAGTTAGAACCAGACATGGAACAAGACGGATTCCAAATAGGAAAAGGAGTATGTGAAGGCTGTATACTGTCACCCTGCTTATTTAACTTATATGCAGAGTACATCATGAGAAACACTGGACTGGAAGAAGCACCAGCTAGAATCAAGACTGCCGGGAGAAATATCAATAACTTCAGATATGCAGATGACACCACCCTTACGGCAGAAAGTGAAGAAGAACTAAGTAGCTTCTTGATGAAAGTGAAAGAAGAGAGTGAAAATGTTGGCTTAGAACTCAACATTCAGAAAACAAAGATCATGGCATCCAGTCCCATCAGTTCGCAGCAAACAGTTCAGGAAACAGTGGAAACAGTGTCAGGATTTATTATTTGGGGCTTCAAAATCATTGCAGATGGTGACTGCAGCCATGAAATTAAAAAACACTCCTTGGAAGAAAAGTTATGACCAACCTAGTCAGTCAGTCAGTTCAGTCACTCAGCCATGTCCGAATCTGCATCCCATGAACCGCAGCATGCCAGGCCTCCCTGTCCATCTCCAGCTCCCAGAGTCCACCCAAACCCATGTCCATCGAGTCGGTGATGCCATCCAATCATCTCATCCCCTTCTCCTCTTGCCCTCAATCTTTCCCAGCATCGGGGTCTTTTCAAATGAGTCAGCCAAACTAGACAGCCAATAAAAAGCAGAGATGATATTTTGCCAACAAATGTCCATCTAGTCAAAGCTATGGTTTCTCCAGTAGTCATGTATGGATGTGAGAGTTTGACTGTGAAGAAGGCAGAGCACCAAAGAATTGATGCTTTTGAACCATGGTGTTGAAGAAGACTCTGGAGAGTCCCTTGGACTGCAAGGAGATCCAACCCATCCATCCTAAAGGAGATCAGTCCTGGGTATTCATTGGAAGGACTGATGCTGAAGCTGACACTCTGATACTTTGGCCACCTAATGTGAAGAGCTGACTCATTTGAAAAGACCCTGATGCTGGGAAAGATTGAGGGCAGGAGGAGAGGGGACATCAGAGGATGAGATGGTTGGATGGCATCACCAGCTCAATGGACATGAGTCTGAGTAAATTCCAGGAGTTGGGGATGGATAGGGAAGCCTGTGTGCGGACAGGGAGGCCTGCGTGCTGCAGTCCATGGGGTCACAAAGAGTCAGACACAACTGAGCGCTTGAACTGAACTGAACAAGTCCTTATTTTATGGCTAGAAATTTTATGACAATTGAAAGAAACATCAAGCAAAATTGTCTATAAGACAAAATAACTACCTATAAAGTGGGAGAATATGTCTGAAGCTCATTTGCCCATATTAGAAAAAGTTTTGCCAGTTGTAGCTTGAATTGCAGAAGTATACTTTTATGGGAATATATGCGTATTTTTATTTGATAAGGTAACTACCATAAAGCAATGCATATACACATACAAACATACATACACATATATGCTTATACTTTCTTAAATTCATCTGATTGTTCAAGGATACATGAACAAAGATGTTCAAAGTAGCATTAATTGTAATAGCAAAAATGGAATGAAAAATGCTGACAAAAGGAAAATAAATAAATAAATTTTAATTATGAAATACTGGAGTTGACCAAGGAAATAAACTAGCATAAACTATTGTGAATCTCCTAAGTGCTAACCATAATTTTATTTTTTTTTCAGAAAAATATTTGAGTTACTATTATTATATGCCAAGCAATCTTCTAGATATTCAGGATATACGAGAGAACCAACCAAGGGTTTCCCAGGTGGCACAGTGGTAAAGAAACCACTTGCCAATGCAGGAGACATAAGAGATATGGGCTCCATCCCTGGGTTGGGAAGATTCCCTAGAGAAGGGAATGACAACTCACCCCAGTATTCTTGCCAGGGAATTTCATGGACAGAGGAGCCTGTTGGGCTACAGTCCATGGTGCTGCAAAGAGTGAGACATGACTGAAACAACTTAGCACAGCACACAGAGAACAAACCATGCAACAAATCCTGCTTTTCTTGAGCTATAGACCAAAATGTAGCTCCAGAGGAATAAGAAAATGTTGCTAATGAATGCAAAATTTAATTATTTTTAAATTCTTTCATTAGTGTACATATAATTATGCAAATGTGCTGTGCTCAGTCTCTCAGTCATGTTTGACTCTTTGTGACCCTACAGACTATAGCTTACCAGCCTCCCCTGTCCATGGGATTCTCCAGGCAAGAATACGGGGTCAGTTGCCATGTCTTCCTCCACCGGATCTTCCCAACACAGGGGTCCAATCCTGGTCTCCCACACTGCAGGTGGACTGTTTATTTTCTGAGCCACCAAGGAAGCCCAATGATGCAAATAGTGTACATTTATTTAAAGTGTGTTCCTCAAAATAAATATATAAGATGAACCATACAAAAATAAAAGTGTAAGAAAATGAGATAAATATAATTTGTAATAATAATAATTTGTAATAATAATTTGTAATAATTTGAATAATGTATTTTATTTATTATTCACATTGACTGACATTTCTATAGTTATGATGCTATTATTATTATAGTGAGAGTGATAGAACTGTATGCACCAGTTTTATAACTGCTAAGTACATTTTAGCCTAGTGATTGAAAGATCTGTTTATAAATTAAATCTATTTGAATTTAATAAATATCTCTTGTTGAAAATTATAACTCAGGAAATTAGGTGACTTGATTAATAAACAGGTCATACTCTAGCTGACATTAAAAGCAAGTTTCCTTTACAGTTTTACTTGATATTTTATACTTATAATACAGTGTATCTTAATATTTTAATTTTCACATCCACATATGCATACACATACACATCCATTACTCTTATCTGCATAACTGTTTTTACAGTGAGTTGGAAAACTACACATTTTATCTTTTCAAGACTCTTCACCTCAGTCAGCATGAATTATCTTGGTACTGTATTTTTCCAAATTTCTTAAACACAATTAGGTTTTCAGAAAATATATTCAGATCACTATTAAAATGGATTGTAAAACATTTTATTATAATATATCATATGAGAAATTCTATATTTATATCTGAAGGAGATCCAGAATATTTAATTGTTTATATAGAACGATTATAGAAATGTATGTAATGTTCTGTACTATCTGTCTTGCTAGATCTTATTTAGAAGGCATGAATTATCTAAATTGTAACAGTTATAAAAATGCATTTATCTTTCTCCCAAATATGAGCTTAGATATCAACGTACATGGTCCATAAAGCAAATATATGCTCTTTTAAAAAGCTTTACTCATTTTAGAACATGTGTGAAATCTTAATGTCTGAATAAATTGTCATGCTTATTACCTGTTTTGTTCTATTAACTGCACTATTGTAATAGGAATAAAATATACAGTCATGCTTAAATTAAAGCCCATTAAGGATTCAATTTGCTGAGGAGTTTAATTTACCTAGAAGCATTAAGTGAATTTTGGATTAAAATCCAATTATCTTGATATTATACAGTCTTATGTAAGATTAGAATTCTCTAATTCTTGATTTAAAGCTTTTGAATAAAACTTCCTCTTAATAGAAAAGTCTTTGCAATATCCAACTATAAAATCTTGAAGTTACTTTTTATTTAAGAAATTATGTGACCCTTATCTCTAGACTGAAAATTCAGGTTTAAAGAAAGGAGAATATTTAAAGGGAGAAATGAAAAAAAGAAAAGGAAAGGAAAGAAATGAAAGCCTGCTGTTTATTCACCTCTGGTTAAAATCAAAACTCAGTAGGTACATTAAACTTATTCAAATGAAAATTACATTTTTCTTTTACATTTGTATGTAAAAGAGAGAAAAGTTATTCTGTTGGAAAATAGGATAATTAGTTTAAAATGCTGCTTATAACTTTAGTTTGACTAAATAGGAGTTACCTTGCATTTTAAAAGGTAAAAACTGTTAGCTTTCTGTATCAATACATAGAACTGGCTGTAGAGAGGGTGTTATCTGGCGTGGTGTCATACGGCCCTTCCTTTCTTCATCAACCCTTAACCTCAAGATCTTGGCAAGTGATTCAAAAGGAGACAACCATTCTACGAGGTGATGAGACAAATTAAATTGTGATATAAAAGACCTCAGAAGAGCATCAGTCACTAAAAACACCACAGTATACACAATACACACACTTCTTGAATGCTAAGTCACTTCAGTCATGTCCAACTCTTTGTGACCCTATGGAGGGTAGCCTCCACTCTCCAGGGATTTCTCCAGGCAAGAACACTGGCGTGGGGTGCCCTGCCTTCCTCCAGAGCATCTTCCCTAACCAGGGATGTCTCTTCAGTCTCCTACATTGGCAGGCAGGGTTTTTACCACCCATGTCATCTTAATAATTCATTTGTATCTTCACATTTTCAACAGTGAAGCTTGTTTTTTTCAAGCTGAAAAATTATTTTTAAGACCTGTCCCCCAAATGCAATTTTACTAATAATCACAACACATTTACTCATGTTAAAGAATTTTAAAATATTAGCTGTCTCTAAAGTTATCATCTGACACATAAGAAAAAATAATTATCTCACATTGTTGACAAGAGAGGATATAGAGAATGGGTGCATGATAAGTTGCTTGTTGTGTCCAACTCTCTGAGACCCCAAGGACTATAATAGCCTGCCAGGCGCCTCTGTCCATGGAATTTTCCCAGCAAGAACACTGGCGTGGGTTGCCGTTTCTTCCTCCAGGGAATCTTCCCAACCCAGGGATCAAACCTGCATCTCTTAGTCTCCTGCACTGGTAAGCCAGTTCTTTACAACTAGGACCACCTGGGTAGCTATAAATAGAGCAGGAGTAAAAGAATATTGGACCTCTAACATTCCACAAGAAAAAAGAAATCCTGAGAGTTTATATAAGTATTTTTTAAACCAAATCAAACATGTAATGCTGATTCTGTGTTTCAACATTTAAAGTCTCACATCAAAATGAGATGAAATGGGATGTATACATACACACTGAACTGGCAGAAGACAAATTTTTACTCAACCCTCAATTACTTGAGGTCTCCTAAAATAAATAGTAAACACCCTCTTCCAACAACACGAGAGAAGACTCTACACATGGAAATCACCAGATGGTTAATATTGAAATCAGACTGATTATATTCTTAGCAGCCAAAGATAGAGAAGCTCTATAAAGTCAGCAAAAACAAGACCAGGAGCTGACTGTGGCTCAGATCATGAACTTCTTATTGCCAAATTCAGATATAAATTGAAGTAGGGAAAACCACTAGACCATTCAGGTATGACCTAAATAAAATCCCTTATGATTATAGAGAGGAAATAACAAATAGGTTCAAGGGATTAGACCTGATAGACAGCAGGCCTGAAGAACTATGGATGGAAGCTCCTGATATTTTACAGGAGGCAGTGATCAAGACCACTCCCAAGAAAAAGAAATGCAAAAAAGGCAAAATGGATGTATGAGGAGGCCTTAAATAGCTAGGAAAAGAAGAGAAGGGAACGGAGAAGGAGAAAAGGAAAGATCTGAATGCAGAGTTCCAAAGAATAGCAAGGAGTTATCACTCCAGAAAGCGTTCCTCAGTGATCAATGCAAAGAAATAGAGGAAAACAATAGAATGGGAAAGACTAGAGATCTCTTAAAGAAAATTAGAGCTATCAAGGGAACATTTCAGGCAAAGATGGACACACTAAAGGACATAAATGGTATGGACCTAATAGAAGCAGATGATATTAAGAAGAGGTGGCAAGAATATACAGAAGAACTATACAAAAAAAGATCTTCACGAGCCAAATAATAACGGTGTGATGACTCACCTAGAGCCAAACATCCTGGAATGTAAAGTCAAGTGAGCCTTAGGAAGCATCACTAGGAAGAAAGCTAGTGGAGGTGATAGAATTCCAGTTGAGCTATTTCAAATCCTAAAAGATGATGCTGTGAAAGTGATGCACTCAATATGCCAACAAATTTTGGAAAACTCAGCAGAGGCCACAGGACTGGAAAAGGTCTGTTTTCATTCCAATCCCAAAGAAAGGCAATGCCAAAGAATGTTCAAAATACCGCACAGTTGCACTCATCTCACACGCTAGCAAACTAAAGCTCAAAATTCTCCAAGCCTGGCTTCAACAGTAGGTGAACTATGGACTTCCAGATGTTCAAGCTGGTTTTAGAAAAGTCAGAGTGACCAAAGATCAAATTGCCAACATCTGTTGGATCATCAAAAAAGCAAGAGAGTTCCAGAAAAACATATATTTCTGCTTTATTGACTATACCAAAGCCTTTGACTGTGTGGATCGCAAAAAACTGTGGAAAATTCTTGAAGAGATGGGAATGCCAGACCACCTGATCTTTCTCCTGAGAAATCTGTATGTAGGTCAAGAAGGAACAATTAGAACTGGACATGGAACAACATACCATTTCCAAATTGGGAAAGGAGTACATAAAGGCTGCATACTGTCACCCTGTTTATTCAACTTATATGCAGAGTACATAATGTAAAACGGTGGGCTGGAAGAAGCGCAAGCTGGAATCCATATTGCTGGGAGAAGTATTTACAACCTCAGATATGCAGATGCCACTACACATGGCAGAAAGCAAAAAGAACTAAAGAGCCTCTTGATGAATATGAAAGAGGAGAGTGAAAAAGTTGGCTTAAAACTCAACATTCAGGAAACTAAAATCATAGTGTCTGGTCCCATCAGTTCACAGCAAATAGATAAGGAAACAGTGGAAAGTGACAAACTTTATTTTGGGGGGCTCCGAAATCACTGAAGATGGTGACTGAAGCCATGAAATTAAAAGACTCTTGCTCCTTGGAAGAAAAGTTATGACCAACCTAGATCACATATTAAAAAACAGAGACATTACTTGGCCAAAAAAGGTCTGTCTAGTCAAACCTATGTTTTTTCCAGTAGTCATGTATGCATGTGAGATTTGGACTATAAAGAAAACTGAGCGATGAAGAATTGATGCTTTTGAACTGCAGTGTTGGAGAAGATTCTTAAGAGATCCTTGACCTGCAACGAGGTCCAAACTGTCCATCCTAAAGGAGATCAGTCCTGACCATTGGAAAGACTGATGCTAAAGCTGAAACTCCAAAACTTTGGCCACCTGATGTGAAGAGCTGACTCATTTGAAAAGACTGTGATGCTAGGAAAGATTGAAGGCAAGAGGAGCAGGGGACAACAGAGGATGAGATGGTTGGATGACATCACTGACTCAATGGATATGAGTTTGAGTAAACTCTGGGAGATAGTAACGAACAGGGATGCCAGGAGTGCTACAGTCCATGGGGTCACAAAGAGTCGGACATGACTGAGCATGTGAACAGAATTGATAATAANTGTGATGCTAGGAAAGATTGAAGGCAAGAGGAGCAGGGGACAACAGAGGATGAGATGGTTGGATGACATCACTGACTCAATGGATATGAGTTTGAGTAAACTCTGGGAGATAGTAACGAACAGGGATGCCAGGAGTGCTACAGTCCATGGGGTCACAAAGAGTCGGACATGACTGAGCATGTGAACAGAATTGATAATAAATAAAAACATTTATACATAAAAAGGTGAATATTAAATACTGGTACAAGTATTATTTTATAACATTTCTGTCAAAATATATTTTAAGATAAGACTTGTGTTATATTCTGATAAGAATATAAATTAATTCATCTAATTGCTGTCCCAGTGACTGAAGGGTTTTTTTATTTTGTTTTTCTAATAGAAGAAATTAAATAGTATTATATTAATTCAAGTTATCTTGTTTTCAACACTTTTTATAGGTTGACATAGGGAAAATTATACATTAGGCTAGAAGTTAGAGGAGGCAGATGTTTAACAACAATATAGGTAATATTCTCCTAATTTAGTATCTGTGATTAATTGCTTGGTCAGTCACCCACGTCCAAATCTTTGAGAGTTGGGCTATAGCCCACCAGGCTCCACTATCTAGGGATTCTCCAGGCAAGAATTAGGCAAGTCAAATTGTGGGACTACTAGTACACAATATAGATTACTAATGTCGAATCTACTGATAATACAAATTATTTTTTTTGGAGAAAGACTGCTTAATATAAGATTTCAGTTATACATTGTGCATTTATCATACACACACATATACTGGCTTTCCTTGTAACTCAGCTTGTAAAGAACCTGCCTGCAATGCAGGAGACCCTAGTTCGACTCCTGGGTCAGGAAGTTCTTCTGGAGAAGGGTTAAGCTACCCACTCCAGTATTTCAGGGCTTCCCTGGTGTCTCAGATGGTAAGGAATCCATCTGCATGGCAGAAGACCAATGGGTTTGGAAGATCCCCTGGAACAGGGCGTGGCAAACCACTCCAGTATTCTTGCCTATGAATAGAGGATTCTGGAGGGCTACAGTCATGGGCTTTCAAAGAGTGGGACACAACTGAGTGACTAAACACAGCATATCGTACACACATATTTATGCATAATCAATCAAATTATAGATGACAAATGCCAAAACAAAAGTCAAAATTTCCAAATTGGAAAGCAAACCAGGACACAATATAGCCCCTTCCTGGTCTGCCCTCAATCCAAGATTCACAAGTAAATATACACACATATTTACCAACTATAGGGATCAACTTCATGCTTGCAAACAATAATTGCCATGTGACAATTATTCCAACAAAAAAGTCCTTTTGCAATCAGATTTGGCTTAGATGCCACTGAGATGATAGAGGTTGTACCTTGACTTGTAATTTTTTTGAAAAGTAATTTTGACAAACTTTTATACTAGTGTTCTAACCATAGTGAATTTACATAATAATCACAAGTTCAGTTGCTCAGTCGTGTCCGACTCTTTGTGACCCCATGAATCACAGCACGCCAGGCCTCCCTGTCCATCACCAACTCCCAGAGTTCACTCAGACTCATGCCCATCAAGTCAGTGATGCCATCCGGCCATCTCATCCTCTGTCATCCCCTTCTCCTCCTGCCCCTANATTTCTGAATAAATGAGTTTTTTCCTCGCCGACGCCGTCCCCACTTCGAATTCCCTGGACCTGCCGGGGTTGGACCCCGGCAATGATCTAAATCAAATCTCTAACGATTATATAGTGGAAATGAGAAATAGATTTAAGGGACTATATCTGATAGAGTTCTGGAATCAAGATTTCTGGGAAAAATATTTATAACCTCAGATATGTAGATGACAACACACATAGCAGGCAGTGAAAAGAACTAAAGAGCCTCTTGTGGAAAGTGAAAGAGGAGAGTGTAAGAGTTGGCTTAAAGCTCAACATTCAGACAACAAAGATCATGGCATCCCATCACTTCATGGCAAATAAATGGAAAAACAGTGGAAACAGCATCAGGCTTTATTTTTGGGGATCCAAAATCACTGCAGATGGTGATTGTAGCCATGAAATTAAAAGAGGCTTACTCCTTGGAAGGAAAGTTATGACCAACCTAGATAGAATATTGAAAAGCAGAGACATTACTTTGCCAACAAAGGTCCATCTAGTCAAGGCTATGGTTTTTCCTCTAGTCATGTATGGATGTGAGAGTTGGACTATAAGCTGAGCGTTGAAGAATTGATGCTTTTGAACTGTGGTGTTGGAGAAGACTCTTGACAGTCCCTTGGACTGCAAGGAGACCCAACCCATTCATCCTAAAAGAAATCAGTAATGAGTTTTCATTGGAAGGACTGATGTTGAAATTGAAACTCCAATACTTCGGCCACCTAGTGTGAAGAGCTGACTCATCTGAAAAGACCTTGACTTTGGGAAAGATTGAAGGCAGGAGGAAAAGGGGAGCACAGAGGATTAAATGGTTGGATGACACCACCGACTTAATGGACATGAGCTTGGAGAAACTCCAGGAGTTGGTGATGGATAGAGAGGCCTGGCACGCTGTGGTCAATGGGGTCGCAAAGAGTTAGACATGACTGAACAACTAAATGGATCTGAACATGAATAACAGTTTGTTTGTAACTGCAGCAGTCTGGAAATTACTCAAATGTTCCTCAGGTGGAGAATGGATATACAAACCATGATAAATTCATTTAATGGATAACATTCAACAATACAAAGAAAAAGATATCATTACTTCTAACAGTATGGATGGATCTAAAATGTCTTAAGCTGCAGGAAAGGTGAGGTTCCAAGGAAATATACTATATGAAATTCTATATATATCATAATCCTGAGAAGACAGAACTATAGGAACATGAAATAGTTTAGTGGCTACAACTGCCCTAAAGGGAGAAGCTGATAAATAAAGGAAAGGGTAATAAAACATTAATATACCAAGGGAAATTTTCATGCAAAGATGGGCACAATAAAGGACAGAAATGGTATGGACCTAACAGAAGCAGAAGATATTAAGAAGAAATGGCAAGAATATACATAAGCATTATCCAAAAAATCTTCAAGACCCAGATAACCATAATGGTGTGATCTCTCACCTAGAGCCAGACATCCTGGAATGCAAAGTCAAGTGGGCCTTAGAAAGCGTCACTGGGAATAAAGCTAGTGGAGGTGATGAAATTCCAGTTGAGCTATTTCAAATCCTGAAAGATGATGCTGTGAAAGTGCTGCACTCAATATGCCAGCAAATTTGGAAAACTCAACCATGGCCACAGGATTGGAAAAGGTCAGGTTTCATTCCAATCCCAAAGAAAGGTAATGCCAAAGAATGTTCAAACTACTGCACAATTGCAGTCATCTCATACACTATCAAAGTAATGCTAAAAATTCTCCAAGCCAGGCTTCAACAGTTTGTGAACTGTGAACATCGAATATTCAGGCTGGATTTTGAAAAGGCAGAGGAACAAGGGATCAAATTGCCAACATCCATTGGATTATAGAAAAAGCAAGAGTTCCAGAAAACAATCTACTCTGCTTTATTGACTATGTCAATGCTTTTGATTGTGTAAATATCGATGAACTGTGGAAAATTCTTAAAGAGACAGGAAAACCGGACCCCCTTACCTGCTTCCTGAGGAATCTGTATGCAGGTCAAGAAGTAACAGTTAGAACTAGACATGGAACAACAGACTGGTTCCAAATCGGGAAAGGAGTACGTCAAGGCTATAGAATGTCACCCCTTATTAAACTTATATGCAGAATAGAACATGTAAAATGCTGGGCCAGATGAAGCACAAGCCAGAATCATGATTGCTGGGAGAAATATTAATAACCTAAGATATGCAGATGACACTACCCTTATGACAGAAAGCAAAGAACTAAAGAGCCTCTTGATGAAAGTGAAAGAGGAGAGTGAAAAAGTTGGCTTAAAACTCAACATTCAGAAAACTAAGGCATCCAGTCCCATCACCTCACGGCAAATAGATGGGGAAACAGTGGAAATGGTGAGAGACTTATATTTTGGGGATCCAAAATCACTGCATATGGTGACTGCAACCATGAAATTAAAGGACATTTGCTCCTTGGAAGAAAATTTTTGACCAAGCTAGACAGCATACTAAAAAGCAGAGACATTGCTTTGCAAACAAAGGTCCATCTAGTCAAAGCTATGGTTTTTCCAGTAATCATGTATCGATGTGAGATTTGGAACAATGAGAAACCTGGGTGTCAAAGATTTGATGCTTTTGAACTGTGCTGTTGGAGAAGTCTCTTAAGAGTCCTTTGGACTGCAAGGAGATCCAATCAGTCCATCCTAAAGGAGATCAGTCCTGATTGTTCATTGCAAGGACTGATGCTGAAGCTGAAACTCCAACATTCTGGCCATCTGATGCAAATAACTTATTCCTTGGAAAAGATCCAGATGCTGGGAAAGATTGAAGGTGGGAGGAGATGGGGATGACAGAGGATGAAATGGTTGGATGGTATCACTGACTCAATGGATATGAGTTTGAGCAGGGTCTGGACAGAGAAGCCTGGGATGATACAGTTCATGGGGTCACAATGAGTCAGACACAACTGAATGACTGAATTGAACTGAATAAAACAGTTTTATATTTGATCATAATGGTGGTTACATGAGTATACACATTTGCCAAAATTCTTAAAGCTGCATATTCAAACTGAATTTACTGCATATAATTTAAAATTTTTGATTTCAGAATATATTATAAAATAATAGTCATGAAAACATTATGGTGCTGGCACAAAAATGAAATATCAATGGAACAGAATCAAAAGCCTAGAGATAAACCCATACACCTAAAATTTTAACACCACCACCATCAAATAAATGGAAATACCATTAAAATAAACCCCCAATATAAAACATTCTTAAAATAAAATAGAATTGAATGACTAGAAAAGCAAAAAAATTGTCCATCCAACTTAAAGAGGGTCTCAGTCTACTTCAACTACTTTAGATTTCTGATTTATTCAGGAAGTGATAGAACAAAAGAGAATATTGTTTCTCTCACAGTATCAAAAATGTGTTATCTTTTGAATATTTACATTTTATAAAGCTATTCTGGTAACAGCACTAAAAAGAACAACAAAAAATCAAAAAATAAACAACAGCTAAAGAAAATTCTATCACAATCAACATTATGGTATTCAGAGAGCATAATTAGTATTAAACATGTTTTCTCCTTATTTTTGGCTTAATTTGACAATATAATTTACAATTTTAATATTTTTTCATAATTTAAGCATACTTTATATGCCTAACTCAATTATATTTGCTGGCACAGAAGTACAGCTTAATGCTCCCTGTGTGTTGTATCCCTTACTTTAATCATACTCAAAGCAACAAGTTTATCTCTGATAATTGAAGGCATTTTTTCTTTCTCCCTTATGAAAACTAAATGGTATTTTATAACGATTTATCATGTTTAGTGTAATTTGTCAACAAAGAGTTTTTGTAATTATTGGAAAGTATACAGGAATTTCTTGGTTTTTAAATTATTGCTGTTATATCACATGATCATGATTGCTTAATTTTGTGCATATTTAGTATCTTAAGGTACAATATAAAGTATATAAATGCTTGCTGTTACTATATATTTTACATTTATTTCTAAAATTTCTATCTGATAATATCATGTAAATGGTTGACTGCATTTGGAAAACAGTTGACAAAGCACTTGTACTAAAAATAGAAAATCATAATATCTATCATTTCCTTGTTGAAAATTCCATAAATAAAATTGTTTAATGTAATTCCTTGGCAGTGTTTTTTGTCAGCTGTCATTTAGTGAAGATTAGTTTACTAAAATACATTTCATATGCTCCATGAAATAATTTAATGGTACATATATTGATTGTAATACACTAGCTGCTGCTGCTGCTGCTAAGTCACTTCAGTTGTGTCTGACTCTGTGCAACACCATAGAGGGCAGCCCACCGGCTCCCCGGTCCCTGGGATTCTCCAGGCAAGAACACTGGAGTGGGTTGCCATTTCCTTCTCCAATGCATGAAAGTGAAAAGTGAAAGTGAAGTCGCTCAGTCGTGTCTGACTCTTAGCCATCCCATGGACTGCAGCCCACCAAGCTCCTCCGCCCATGGGATTTTCCAGGCAAGAGTACTGGAGTGGGTTGCCATTGCCTTCTCTGGTAATACACTAGAGTGAGCTACAAATAAAAAAGTTGGTACCAACACTCTGGATATTATGAAATTAATTTTACTCCCTTGAGATATAGGTTTTCTTGGAAATTCATTTTTCTTATCTCTATAACCTTTCTGGGGCATTAATTTTCTCTCCAATGCAAGAGCAACATTTCCCTGAATTTTTATGGGGGAAGGAATATTACTTAGGAAATTGCTTGTATGTGGATTTCTACAGTATAAGCACATTTTAACCATCTGTTATTGCCCCACATTCTCTAATGCATATGCATTTTTAATGTATCAAAAATTCAAACAATTTATGAATAGGAACTTGAAGAATGATCACAATAGCAATTTGAATATATTAAATATATTTTAAAATATTCAAATTAATACTTATTTCTATACATATCCTAGTTTTCTACATATATTCTTATTTTTCATCTATTTTTTAACTATACTTACTTGGAGCATGCTGTTCTTTTGAGGCTGGATAAACTTGAAATCAAAGGCTTAATTTTTATTGGGTCTAGCTAACCCAAGATCATATGTTTTCAGAGATCTTAAGTTCCCAGAGTGCTTTCTTTCTTTTCAGGGGAGCCATGCTGTCTCTTGGTATCCCTTAATTTTTTTTGCTTCATGAAAATTAAAGAATTTCAGATATTTTGTGAGTTCAATCAACATTTAAGCCAGTTCCTTGATGTTAATAACTGCTTTACTTAAAACAGATTAGTGAATACCAATTACAAACTAAGAACATAAGCTGCCATATCCTCTAGTCTGTCACATTTGCAGAGTGCACAATGCATTTCACTTGTGATTTACTTCACTTTTATTGGCAGCTGCTAATCCATGATGTATTATTTTACCTCTTCCTCAAGTACTCATGTTTAGTGTGGAAAGAATTGTTCTTTAACTATTTTCACAAGGATAATATATGTATTTGAACAGAGTAGTTTTATGAATTATATCACAGCAGGTTAGACTGTGAGCAATCAGAATACACTGATGAGTTTGTGGTTCTACTTCTGATGATGGATGTTTACTTTGACAATAAATTATGAGGTTCCAAACTTTTAAGAAACATTTTAATAGAGCAAAAAGCTAACAAATCTTTCAAAGAGCAGTTTATAAATAATAGCTATTTGTTCATATGTAACTTCATATATTAATCACTGAATTAATTCACAATATTAAATAGAGAATTGATACTTATTTTTTGAAAAAGAGTATATCAATGTTCCTCAAATCAGTATTTTTTCTAGTTGAATCAAGTATACACCTTTGATAAGCCTTATTCTAAAATAAAGAACAATGTTTTATTGTTTAAAAATACATATCTCTTTAAACTGAACTTATGAATATCTCATTGTTCACAAAATAACTTGTTGGAATATTTGGGCATTATTTTCAATCCATCAAAATAATCAGAGTGATTATAACAATTTCCCTCACCATTCCTAACTGTCACCACAGTGGAAAACAAAGGGAAAGTTGTTAGCCCATTCAAAAACACTTTAATGAGTTAGAGTTATTTCATTTTTCATGAAATGTAGTTAGTGTGTATCAACACAGGGAACTAAAATATCTACTGTGTACTATTTAAAAGTAGTACTATGAAGTTTACTATTCTGAGAAACAACCCATTCCACTTGTGTTATAAGAACTACATTCTCATTTTCTTTATTGCATGCAGAATGACAACGTGAAGACATACAGAAATAATATAGCATTATCTCTTAAATTAATAAAAAACCATAACTTTAGTTTTGAAACATTCAAGGGTATAGTAAGAAAATTTTATTATTTTAAAATGTGTGGATATCCTCTAAGTGTTAATGCTGGCAAAAATCTTTAAACAATCAAGATCAGCCTATAGTTTCTTGCAACAAAGTAGAGGAAAATATTAAAATAGGTGTTTAAAAATTAAAATCAGTAATATCTAATAATTTTCAGCTGTTATGTAATAAAGGAATTCAGGCTTAGATTTATCCAAATTAGTTTTATGAGATATTCTAATGAGGGCCATTGATGTCATGCTGATCAAACACTTAATTGAATTATCATAAAATTGAAAAGTAGAAATACTGAGTTTATATCCACACAAACACACAACGCAAAAAGCAAAACTGCCTAAAACAATAGGCTAAATAAAGGCAAAGATTACTAGAATAAATGAATACACTTAGCTCAAAAAAAAAAAGTGCCAAAAATACAAAACCCATTTGTATATAGTGTGTGAGAGATAAGGTTTAACAAATTATCTTATAACCTATGAAGACTTGAGTCTGGTCTGTGACTATAGTGGAAGTGATGGAATTCCAGCTGAGCTATTTCAAATCCTAAAAGATGATGTTGTCAAAGTGCTGCACTCAATATGCCAAGAAACTTGGAATTTAGAAATATGGAAACTTAGCAGTGACCACAGGACTGGAAAAGTTCAGTTTTCATTCCAATCCCAAAGAAGCACAGTGCCAAAGAATGTTCAAACTATGGTATGATTGTGCTCATGTTAGCAATGTAATGCTCAAAAATCCTTCAACCTAAGCTTGAACAGTATGTGAACCAAGAAATTTCACCTGTACAAGCTGGATCTAGAAAAGGCAGGAAGAGGAACCAGAGATTAAATAGCCAACATCCATTGGATCATAGAAAAAGCAAAAAAAAAAAAAAAAAAACCTGAAAAATATCTGAAAAAAGAACCTGAAAAACATCTGCTTCTATTGACTATGCTAAAGCCTTTGGCTATATGAATCTCAACAAACTGCAGAAAATTGTTGAAGAGATGGGAATACCAATCCATCTTACCTACCTCCTGAGAAACCTGTATGCAGATCAAGAAGCAACAGTTAGAATTGGACATAGAAAAATAGACTGGTTCAAAATTGGGATAGGAGTACATCAAGGCTATATATTGCCACCCTGCTTTGTCAACTTACATGCAGAGTACATTTTTGAAATGCTGGGCTGGATGAATCACAGGCTACAACCAAAATTGCCAGGAGAAATATCAATAACATCAGATATGCAGATGACAACACCCTTATGGCAGAAAGTGAAGGGTAACTAAACAGCCTTTGATAAAGGTGAAAGGGGAGAGTGAAAAAGATGGCTTAAAACTCAACATTCAAGCAACTTAGATCATGGCTTCTGGTCCCATCACCTCATGGCAAATAGAAGGGGAAGAAAATGGAAACAGTGACAGATTTTATTTACTTGGGCTCCAAAATCACCTTGCAGATGGTGACTTCAGCCATACAGTGAAAAGACACCTGCTCCTTGGAAGAAAAACTATGACAAACCTAGACAGGGTATTAAAAAGCAGAGACATCACTTTGCCGACCAAGGTCTGTATAGTCAAAGCTATGCTTTTTTCCAGTGGTCACGTAGGGATGTTAGAGTTAGACTGTAAAGAAGGTTGAGCACCGAAGAATTGATGCTTTCGAACTGTGGTGGTGGAGAAGATTCTTGAGAGTTCCTTGTACAGCAAAGAGATCAACCAATCAATGGTAAGAGAAATCAACCCTGAATATTCACTGGAAGGACTGATGTTGAAGCTCCAATACTTTGGCCACCTGATTCAAAGAGCTGACTCACTGTAAAAGACCCTGATGCTGTGAAAGATTGAAGGCAGGGAGAGAAGGGGAGGACAGAGTTTGAGATGGTTAGGTGGCATGACTGACTCAAATGGATATAAGTTTGAGCAAATTTCAGAAGATGGTGAAGGCAGGGAAGCCTGGCATGTTGTAGTCCACGGGGTTGCAAGGAGCTCGCCATAACTTAGCAACTAAACGACAAATCCAGTCAATATGAACTCTATTCATATGGAAGTAGATGCTCCATAACTTCTAGATCTCTCAGTTTAAATATATGCCAGTCATAATTCAATGAAGATGGAACATTCTCTGCCTGGTTTTGTTGCATGCCATAAATTTTCATGTCATGATTAAATCTGCAATCTTCAGGATGAAAGAACTCAACACAGTATTAGGTTTGCTATGCTTTAAGAAGATCCATACAGCATCATAGCTCTAATAGGGCTAGTTTAGAAACTAGTTACTGCACTACCAGCCTTGGTTATTTTATCTTTCATTCTAGGTTATGAGGTTGGACTGGGAAAATAAACATATTAGGACTAGAATGAGTTTAAGTTCATATACATTTTCCAAAATAAATCTTCTTAGGATACATGTATTCCTAAAAATAATTTCTTATCAAAATAAATATATTTGTAATAGCCAAATTCTGGTTGTCCTTTGATATACATATGTGTGTGTACATATGTCTATATATAATTTTGTACACCAACCACTCAGAACTTATTGGCATACTACAGTAAACATTCCTTTTTAAATCTCCTTCTCATAGTCCCCTCAGACTCAGCTCATATTTTCTGGCCTTGTTATAGATTGGTTACAAGGTCTGCACTGAATTCAATCTTGCTCCAAGTGTCATGCATATCTTTCAACCTTTGGCTAATCGAGGCAAGATATTTTCAAGGCAAAAGGCACAAATTCAAGAGGACATGCTCAGTAATATATTCAATAATCAAGCCTTTACTTCTTTGTTACTGATTCCATTGGCCAAAATAGACCATATGTCACATAAAGATGATATATAAGGTATATAAGTAAATATAAGTATGATGAGTGTTACAAAATATATAGAGTCAGAAAGGGATAGATAATTTAGGTGCAAGTACTGTTCAAGGACTGGGACTGTGTATTTAGGGATGAAAGTTATAACCAACCTAGATAGCATATTAAAAAGCAGAGATATTACTTTGCCAACAAAAGTCCATCTAGTCAAGACTATGGTTTTTCCAGTGGTCATGTATGGATGTGAGAACTGGACTGTGAAGAAAGCTGAGTGCTGAAGAATTGATGCTTTTGAACTGTGGTGTTGGAGGAGACTCTTGCGAGTCCCCTGGACTGCAAAGAGATCCAACCAGTCCATCCTAAAGGAGACCAATCCTGTGTGTTCATTGGAAGGACTGATACTGAAGCTGAAACTACAATACTTTGGGCACCTCATGCAAACAGTTGACTCATTGGAAAAGACCCTGATGCTGGGAGGGATTGGGGGCAGGAGGAGAAGGGGACAACGGGGGATGAGATGGCTGGATGGCAACCACCGGCTGGATGGCATCACCAACTGGATGCACATGAGTTTGGTGAACTCCTGGAGTTGGTGATGGACAGGGAGGCCTGGCGTGCTGTGATTCATGGAGTCACAAAGAGTCGGACACGACTGAGAGACTGAACTGATTAATGATCAGACTTGAAGGATAAAGGGTTAGTTGTATGGAGATGGGATAAAGAAACAGATTATAAGTTTTAGGTGATGGAATTGCTACTGAGAAGGCCAATAACAGAAAGAGCATAACATTAAGCAAAACCACAAATGCTAGACAGAATATTGACAAGATAACAGTGGAGACTTAGCTGATGGCAAAAGACAGATTGGAAATCGAGGCTATTGAGTGTCCAATAGGTGACATTTGGGACTAAAGATAGTAAGATATGTTGATTTTTAAAAGAGGGTTGGAATAATAAGGATTGAAATTTAAAAATCAATGTTCTGCCTCTAAAGTAAAGGCCAAAAATAGCTATGTAATTGTGGACAGTGGGGAGCAGTTTCAGTAGGCTTTTAGAATAGTTTGATCAAATAGATTGCTTGCTGGTATGGATTGGTTATTAGCAGGAGAAATGAACAAACGCAGAGTTAAATAAATAATGGTAGCAACTAGGAGTAGGTAAGATCTATTGAGTTTTTAGTATATGCCAAACATTGTGACGTGTTTCATTCCTTGCCTAGGTAAAATTCACCGAATTCTTACCAAGTAATTAATCTTCTATCTCCAATTCAAGTTGAAAATCTCAAGAACACAATACATTTGTGAACAGGTGAAGGGTGAACTTCCTAACACCAACATTCATTATATTTACCAATAGTTCATATTGACTCAATTTCCAGAAGTACCTTCTAAAAACATTGACATCAAAGTTATTTGTCAAAATGGACTTCTTCCAGCTACTAGTACCTCATACCACAGTTGCCCTTTCATTGATTTTAGCTCTGAATTATTTATGTCTTCATTTCAATTGTATCTCTGAAAATGCTGCTTTATTTTCCTAAATCAGATCTTCAATAATGGCTCTTTTCCCTTTCATTGCTTGCATCTTGAGAAGCGCTGCTCATTGATTGGTGGACTAAGAAACACAGAAGCCATTTAAACTCAAGACCTGAGAGACTGATTTTCCACAAATGCCTGATTTACAGAAGACCAAATTTCTCTCAGTCAATGAGCATCCATCAAGAACCTCTCCCCATCCTCAAGCCAATGGACTTGCTGCTTGCGCTCTGGGTAGTCTCCCCTTACTTTATACTCTTTACTCATAAAACAGCACACCCCATCAATGGACTTACCTGTAGTTTCCCACAGTTTCTATGTCCTGAACTGCAGTTCCTCTTATTTTCCCAAATAAACACAGTTTTTGATAACCCAAGATTGCTTCAGTTTATCTTTTTTATTTCCAGTTTAAATGAATATTTATTCAATTCAAAAACTTTACATTCATGTTAACAAGCTGTTCCTAAATCAGTCTTTTTCCACAATAGGCATATCTATTCATTGGCATACAAATTCAATCATATGAATGACAGTTTACTTAGAAAATGATTTTGAATCTCACTCCATGAGAATGAATGAACCAGGTTTTCTTACTCTTAAAAACTGTTACTAGCCTTGGAAAGCACATGCATCTAATCAACTTCACCAAGTAAACACAATTTTGCCTTCATTTTTCCAACAAAGAGAAGAAACAAAATTAGAGTTAGTGTAAGATTTAGTACCATGAATTGATGCATAATGATAATTATATTTTAATAATTTCTTCCCACTTAAAAATTTTCCTTGCTTCCCCAAGGTTCCCAGCTAATGCATACTCTGTAATTTAACTGAGGACAAGGCTAAGAGAATGTCTGATTACACTGGATTTATCATTTAGAATGCTTATTTTTATAAATAATAAATTACACACAAACAGGTTAGGTATTAAAATAAATTTTTTGACTTACTCATCTGAGGGGTCAGAAGTAGGACTGGCTTCAGGCAGGACTCACTCCATTCTTTGGCTTCGTTCTGAGATTCCCTTAGCTACTCTCCCCTATCACATTTCAGCATCTTGCTCAGGTTGTCTTCCCTTATTGTCACTAGATGGTTGTCAGCAACAGACAGAATGCTTTATTATTCATACCCATGAGGACAAAAAGCCAGGTTCTCAATAGCTGCTAAAAACCAACCAACAAAGAAACCCTTCAGCTTATCCCTGATGGGGCAATTAACTAATTACTGAGGAAAGAACAATGTGATAACTCTTGCAAATACAGGCCTGATGTGAAGGAAAGTTTCTTAAGTTACATGTTTAACCTTGTTTTAATCAATTTCATTGAATTTTTAAAAGAGCTTACACACACACATACACACACACACACATACACACACACACTGATAAGTTACAGTGCTTTTCTATAAAGGAAGTAAAAGTTGAGGCAAGATGAGGTCCCTGACTTAAATAAAATTAAGTATACTCTAAGCAGTCTGCTGTTTTAAAAGGTGTTTTTTTTTTTCCCTAGAAAGGGAAAAAAATAGGATACAAAATTCTAATATCTTATTAATTTTGTCAACTTTATATGAGACCTGTCTCACTGATTCAAAGTCCTACAGGACCCATTATTCTCTTTTAAAATATATGTATACTTTAGATACTTTTTCTTTGTTAGATCACAAAATTGCTCAATTATGAGTCTATCAGTTACCTTTCATTGGCACTCAAGTTAATTTTTGAGGGATAATAATTTAGGTTACATTTCAACCTTGACTGGTGCTGGTCAGTGAGGAATTCAGGAGAAACATGTACGACTGCAGATGCAATTTTATCTTGGCTGTGCTAGGTTGCAAATCAGTACCAGGGTAGTGAAGGGTCCCTGGGTGAAGAAGGACAGGGAAAACTAAACAAGACTCCCTTAACTATAAGCTTCCTCCGGCTCAAGTTGCCTTCTGCTTCTTCTGAGAGTGCCTTGAACCTTGAGCCCTCTGTGTTGGGAATTGCATCCCTGCAGCTATTAATGGATATAGGTTTGCTCTTTCCATCTTTGCTTCTTCCCTCAGGAGCTTTAAGGATTCTTGGGCTTTAAATGATGTCTGAGATTTGATTTGAAATATAAGTTTTTAAAATCTTTGTACTAATGTTGTCTCTTCTGGGTCTGACCAAAAGTTCATAGGTTAAAGCTGAAGGTTATATAACTCCCTGTTAGATTTTTTTTACCCTAATTGAAAATTAGAATCACCAGGGAGCTTTTGAAACTCCTTTTGCCCTGGCCTCACTCTCCGGGTGTTCTGCATTAATTGGTTTCAGATGAGGTCAGAACATAATAGTTCTTAAAAGCGTTCAGGTGATTCTAATAGGCAGCCAGGTTAAGAAAGTACCTAATTCTTACAGCAGGACTTTTGAACTCTGCCACCTGTGCAGTACCTAGAAATTGAGATGCTCTTTAGTTGCCCTGTTCTTCCTGGACTCCTAGAAATCTCAAGAAATTTAACTCAAAGTGGTAATTTCTACTCATTGCAGTCTGTATTGGACCTATCAAAGTTGTCACAAATTATTAAGAAGTATATCTAACATTAGCCTAAGTCTACTTCCAACTAGAAGTCTCATCGTTCTATATGGCTGTTGATTCACACAACCACAGCCTATCTGCAAAGGTATAATTTCTTTTTCTCCTTGTGTTTGTATATTTAACCAAGAGGAATAGAGAGTTTAGTGGTTGATTTTTTTCCACATAATCATATTTTATAATTTTACATGGTCCAGTAAAACTGAAAATTATTTGAAATGATATTGTACAGTATGCATTATAGTGAAATTGTTCCTTTTATTAGATGCATTGTGTCAATTTTTGCTGGTACACATTTTAAAAAATGGCTGCAACATTGATTTTTTTCCTTCTGGCATACTCAAAATATATAAGCACTTTAAAAGATTCTTAAAGGATAATAACATATATTTTCAAGTTGACTCTAGGTAGAGTGTTATAATTTTATAATGTCCGTTAGAAGATAGGCTATAAATGACATTTTATTTTTTGTCTTATTCTTGTTTATCATCATGTTTATATTTTACTTGCAAACTGGTCATTTACAAAGCTGCAAGCAAGTATTGTCTGCTTCTATTCTTAATTATTAACTTTTAAAGTTCTATGTTATTTAATAAACCAAAATTTTCTAGTTTTATTTTTATACATTATGTTGTCTAAATTTCCTGTTTTAATATATTTTAAATTTTTTATGTTTTTCATATTCAGCCTTTTCACTTTATTAATTCTATTGAAATTTTTGTTACTATAATATTTGGAAAGCTTTCTAAAAACTCAATGTGAGACAAAAAGAAAAAGCTAAATTATATGTGATATGATTTATGAATTATTTTTTTTGTCCAACTGAATTTTTTATTGTATAATTTAAAGATGACAACCCACTCCAGTGTTCTCGCCAGGAGAATTCCATGGATAGAGGAGCATGGCGGGCTACAGTCCATGGGGTTGCAAAGAGCTGGACTCTACGGAGTGACTAACACTTTTACTTTCATTAGATGGATCCTTAAATCATTTGATAATAGTATATTTTTCTCTCCAGTGTTTTTATTTAAATTAAACAAAATTTGCCTTAGATTTAGAGCAAAAACAATAAAGTTCCTATTAATTTTTAATATTTAACATATTTTATTTATTCTTAAATATTCCTTTGTCTATTTTATTTCCTAATTTTATTCCATTTTATTGCAGGACTTTTTCTTTTAATTTTAGCCTATCAAAATAATTTTGTGCAATTATTCTTTTGAAGTTGTCAAAGGTTACTTTGATCAGTGATTTTATTTTTCATTTCGTGTAACAAAGGATGGAGCTAGAGAAACTCTTTTTAGAAAGTAGAAATAAACTTTCTGTCAGTGTAAATATTCCATTTTGCCACAATGTCTTTAACTTTTCCTCTCTTTATGCACATTTTAGTGACAGAATGGAGGGAAACACCAGAAATTGCTATTTATATTGGAAATCTACATGCTTTTTACAGTTTGTCCAATAGTTACAATGTAAGGGGAAAACTCACAACTTTCTTGATAATTTGCATAAAATACAAAATAAATTATGCCTGATTTGCACCCAAAATTTTAAAACTGAGTTATATATATTTTAGGGAGAATCATTTACTCCTTAAACTGTGTCTAATAGCTCTTAACTTATAGAATAATATTTAGGAATTATTTCATCCTGAAGGATGGAACTTGGTAACATTGAGTTAATGGATTCTTGACATGGCATTCTGTCTCTTCCTACTTAGCTTCCTAGTCATGTTTCTGTAACCAAACATATAATATAATTATTTATAATATGCCACAAATAGGATAAAGTTTTGCATATAAATATATAGGTAACTTTTGTGATGTTTTACACACAATTATTAGTTACCCTATAACTAAGATCAAAAGTGGTTTCAAGAAGATGAAATCTGGAAGATTTTATTTTAAATGTGATGGTTTCAACCATAAAACACATAAGGCCAAAGGAAGTTTTCAAAAATTTATTATGTTTACAAAGATGAAGAGATGAAATATTCAGAAAATATTTTGGCATTTTCCTTTCTTATTTTAAGGGACAAATTGTGATCTATTAATTCTATAGTGAAGTTTAATAATTTAGATAATATACTTTTCTATGATTATTGTTAAATATAAAGAGAGAAAATAAAATATAAATTGAAGCAATAAAGTTTAAATCTTAAAAACACTTTCCTCTACAAAGTTGGTAATAAAAGCTAATAGGACAAATATGGTCAAAATATAAAAGTTTAATCTATCATAAAAATTCCTACCTATTACAAAGTTACTTCCTATAAGCAATAAAATTTTAAACAGAGAAAAACTTTAATAGAAAAAAATCCTTTGATATTATTTGGAATTCTTTAGCAATAATATAATTTTTATCAATGTCTTGGATTTCTAAAAGGAGGGAAAGTATATATGACTTTTACATCTAAAATAAATGCAAATATCTAAAAATATTTTTAATTGGAGGATAATTGCTTTATAATATGGTGTTGGTTTGTGCCAAGAGCAATGTGAATCAACCATAAGTATACATACATTCCCTCCTTCTTGAGCCTCCCTCCCAGCTCCCAACCCACCTCTTTAGGTCTTCACAGAGCACCAAGCTGAGCTCCCTATGTTATACGTAAAGGCAAATATTAAGTCAGAATCAATAGACACACATTTTAAGTTTGTTTCAGCTTACCTCACATTTTTTTTTCCTATATTTGTTCTAGTTCTATAGAACCATCTAGACAAAATATGCTTTGATACGTTTGTCCCACAAAGTTAAGCTTGTTCTGAGTGGCAGGAGGAGGGGAATCTATGTTTCCTGTAATGTTTACATTAGTATAAACTGAAAGCTGTTTATTATATTCATCAGGATCTTCCCTTCTATTACATTGACATCAATTAACAGTAGACAGAGAAAACTCATGCATTGGTAAACTCATGACTTTCATAAAAATTGTGGCCATTATCAGGATTCAGAGTTATTCTTTTTTTTTTTCCTTCTTTCGTTGCACCTCACAGCACATGGAAATTCCCCAAACAGGGGTTGAACTCATGCCACAGTGAAAACCCAGACTCTTCACCACTGAACCACCAGGTAAGAACCCAGAACTCCAAAATGATTAGTACCAGTTCATTACCTCATCACATGGCTAAATCAACCATATCTGATTTCATTAAATAAACTTCTCATGCTAGTTTTGGTATAATAACATGTAGAATAAGAGTACTTGGTCATGAGTTGGCATCCAGTTAAAATTTTTAACTGATTTTTTGTTGGTAATGTTTACATTTCTTCATAGGTGAGAGCCAAAGGAATCAAATAGTAGCTTATACTATTTGTATACAGAGATATAAGAAAAGATAAACTGTATATGAAACATTTATAAGAGAATCATATTTCTCTAGAGAGAAACTAGTTACAGAGGATAATTAGCAATTCAAGTATATTTTCATGAGCTTATTCTTATTTAGGGGCAAAAGTATTCTGTGTAGTTAAAGCTTATTCTGTGATTTCATTGCTTGCCTAACATTATAATTGGGAATTATTTTGTAGAATGTTATGTGCTTCTGCAGAAACTTTTGAGCAAGTACACTAGCTATACATTTCATGGATTTTCAGATTTGCCATGAAAAATATAATACTTAAAATCTCTTATTTCAATATATTAAGTTTTTCTTGGAATTCATAAAATATAAATGCAGGCAGCATTAGCAATCTATGTGATTACCACTTCTCAATGCATTTATAACCTGTTCTGCCAGCCAAAAATGGAAATAAATTAACCTCTTTAATCCTACTTAAGTTGCAGGGAGCAATTGGAAGGGTATGTAGCAGAATAAAAATTAGTTTGAGATACTTAACAATAGATCAATTATATTATCCCAAATAATATATTTCTGTATTTATGAATATGGCATAAAAATAAAAACATAGGATGATCTCTAATAAACATATTCTTGGCACTAATGGACATAGGCCTGTGTATGTATATTCATTCACATCCCTAATGAATTAAAAGGAAGGATAACTTGTTATAAGAAATTCACAGAAGACCAAATCCCCAGTGGGCTGTTTAATCTCAATCTTTCTATCTTTGCATAGGTTTTCTCTGTGACAGAGTAAAAGTATAATCCAGCCTTTTGCTAAAACAGTAAATTCATCTTTTATCAGAGAAAGGTGTAATCTTTTAAAAATGTTGTTTAAGGAAATAGGTTTTTGAAGGGTAATTAATATGTAAATAAAAACCCAAATACATGTGAAGGAATATAAGCTTCTCAAATTATGTGTCTTTCAAAGAAGAGACAAGATGAAGCGGCAAGTGAGTAATCTAAATTCATCAGGATAGAGAGATATCTAAGAATAAACATTCAGATACCAGAAATTACTCACCTAGATGCAGTACCAGGTTTAAATCACAGTACATTTTGGCAGATATAGTAGCATCCTTGGTCTCAAAAACATCTGTCAATAATCTATCACAAATACCTGGAGTGTGAAGTCAAGTGGGTCTTAGGAAACATCACTACAAATAAACCTACTAGAGGTGCTGGAATTCCAGCTGAGCTAGTTTAAATCCTAAAGGATGATGCTGTTCAAATGCTGCATTCAATATGCCAGCAAATTTGGAAAACTCAGTAGTGGCCACAGGACTGGAAAAGGTCAGTTTCATTCCAATCCCAAAGAAAGGCAATGCCAAAGAATGTTCAAACTACTGCAAGATTGCACTCATCTCACAAGCTATCAAAGTAATACTCAAGCTACGTTTAAACAGTATGTGAACTGAGAACTTCCAGAGAGTCATGCTGGATTTAGAAAAGATAGAGGAACTAGAGATGAAATTGCCAACATCCATTGGATCGTGGAAAAAGCGAGAGAATTACAGAAAAACATCTACTTCTGCTTTATTGATTAACCTAAAGCCTTCGACTGTGTGGATCACAACAAACTGTGGAAAATTCTTCAAGAGACAGGAATACCAGACCACCTTTTACTCGCCTCCTGAGAAATCTTTATGCAAGTCAAGAAGCAACAGTTAGAACCGTACATGGAACAATGGACTGGTTCCAAATTGGGAAAGGAGTACTTCAAGGCTGTATATTGTCACCTTGGCTATTTAACTTATATGCAGAGAATGTCATGCAAAATGCCGGCTGGATGAAGCTAGAATCAAGATTGCTGGTAGAAATATCAATAACCTCAGATATGCCGATGACACCACCCTTATGGCAGAAAGCAAAGAAAAACTAAAGAGTCTCTTGAAAGTGAAAGAGGAGAGTGAAAACGCTGGCTTAACTCAACATTTAAAAAACAAAGATCATAGCATCTAGTCCTATTACTTCATGGCAACTAGATGGGAAAACAGTGGAAACAGTTATATATTTTGTTTTCTTGGGCTCCAAAGTCACTGCAGACAGTAATTGAAGCCATGGAATTAAAGGACACTTGCTCCTTGGAAGAAAATTTATGGCCAACCTAGACAGCATATTGAAAGCAAAGATGTTACTTTGCTGTCAAAGGTCCATCTAGTCAAAGCTATGGTTTTTCCATTAGTCATGTATGGATGTAAGAGTTGAACCATAAAGAAAGCTGAGTGCTGAAGAATTGATGCTTTTGAACTGTGGTGTTGGAGAAGACTCTTCAGAGTCCTTGGACTGCAAGGAGATCCAACCAGTCAATCCTAAAGGAAATCAGTTCTGATGCTGAAGCTAAAGCTCCAATACTTTCCCACCTGACTCAATGGAAAAGAACCTGATGGGGAAAAGATTGAAGGCAGGAGGAGAAGGGGTCGAAAGAGGATGAGATGGTTGGATGGCATCATGGACTCAGTGGACAGGAGTTTGAGCAAGCTCCGGGATTTGAGGATGGACAGGGAAGTCTGACATGTTGCAGATCATGGAGTCACCAAGACCTGAATGTCTAAGCACTTGTTGGAACTGACCTGAATGTCTAAGCACTTCTCCCATCACTGACTAAAGGTAAAAGAGTTAAATAGCTCTGAATTGAGACACACTCTGCATGGAGAGCTTGTTCTGTTAAGTGGACAGTTGTCTAGACAGATGTCAGAATATAAAATATGACTCAGGCAATAGCTGTACTTTTGGTCACTGTGGCTAGAGTTGGAAAAATGTAATGTCCATCTATTCCCTTTTCTTTCTTTCTTTTTCTGGAGGTCTTTTGAAATGGACTGATTGCATTTTCTGTTTCAATTCAGATTTGGTTTCCTTTTAGCAAGGCTCAATTTGAGTGCTTGCAGTTTTCTTCAAGACTAATTAAATTGCTGAGGAAATAGATGTCTGGGTCAAATAACATAATATGCCTAGTTAACATGTGTTTTGCAGATTTTAAGTCTAGAGGAAAACCTTAAAATAAACACCAGCCCTCTAAAGATTTGGCAGTGAGATATTTGTGAGAGAAGCACTTACCTACCATTCTAGCATCAGACCAATTCCAGATCAAAAAGAAATATCCTTACTGCATATATCCTTTAGGTAACTCCCTTTTTAAAGATTTCTCCAGCATTTAAATCATAGAGTTAATCACAGAGTTCAGTTACATAACTATACATTTTGCAACCTACTTATATCTGAATTTACACACCAGGAAGTTACATTAGTCAAAGTTGAATGTTTTACTGGTTCCTTACAGAGTTGTTTTTATTTGAGATTGTTTTTAATGAATGAGAAGAGTTTGGTTACATTTGCTTTAAAAATATTGCACAGTAAATGCTTATTGCAGCATATGTTTTCCTGTTGGACCTTGGCCGTCTTTTTGTGTATGTTTTAAAGTGGATCCAAGGTAACCTGACAAAGATGGCCTCAGTTCTGTTTGTGATATTACTGCAATCTGCCTTTGTGTAGTGACTACCTCTTGTTAGTCACGTGTTCTTTACAGTTTCCTCAGCTTCAAAAATGATCCTGATAGTGACTGGTCTTTTTTTTTTTTTAATATGAGTTTACTATTATGGTTTTTCCAGTAGTCATATATGGATGTGAGAGTTGGACTATAAAGAAAGCTGGGATCTGAAGGAGTGATGCTTTTGAACTGTGCTGTTGGAGAAGACTCTTGAGAGTCCCTTGGACAGCAAGGAGATCCAACCAGTCCATCCTAATGGAAATCAGTCCTGAATACTCATTGGAAGGACTGATGTGAAGCTGAAACTCCAATACTTTGTCCACCTGATGCAAAGAACTGACTCATTTGAAAAGACCCTGATGATGCGAAAGGTTGAAGGCAGGAGGAAAAGGGGAAGACAGAGGGTGAGATGGTTGGATGGTATCACCGACTCAATGGACATGAGTTTGAGTAACTCCGGGAGTTGGTGATGGACAGGGAGTCTTGGTGTGCTGCAGTCCATAGGGTCACAAAGAGTTGGACACGACTGTGTGACTGAACTGAACTGAACTGATTAATGTTGTTCAGTCACTCAGTCGCATCCAACTCTGTGACCTCATGGACTGCAGCATGCCAGCCTTCCCTGACCTTTACTATCACTTGGAGTTGGCTCAAACTCATGTCCATTGAGTCAATCATGTCATCCAACCATCTCACTGTCTGCACCCTCTTCTCCTCCTGCCCTAAATATTTCCCTGCATCAGACTCTTTTCCAATGAGTTGGCTCTTCTCATCAGGTACCAAAGTATTAGAGCCTCAACTTCAGAATCATTCCTTTCAATGAATATTCAGGGTTGATTTACTTTAGGATTGACTGGTTTGATCTCCTTATAAAGCAAGATGATTACCTGGCCACCAGTTAATTGTAAAAATGGCATTAAATCTTGAACTAATATCTGGTCAATAGTTGTCAAAACTCAGCTAATATAAATATATATATGGAGGATTAAGTTAATGCTATGCAGTAATTCATTCCACAATCTACTGTTTTTGAAGCAATCATGGAACAGACCCAATCCATGAAAGGACATTTATGCATTCAAGGTATAATAAAAATAAGAAACATAGAATTTTTTAGTATAAATATGTTCATATTAAAGAAAAATTTTAACAAGCTTTTTTTTTCTTAGTCAATAGTAAAAAAATACAGAATGTCTTAACATAGTATTAGTGAAAATGTGAAAAAAATGAAGTATAAAATAATACTAGATGTGAAAAGAAAAATATTTATTGGCTATATAATAGCTAAGACATGGAAGCAACCTAACTGTCCATCAACAGAGGGATGGGTAAAGAAGATGTGGTACATATATACAGTGGAATGTTACTCAATCATTAAGAACTGAAATAATGCCATTTGTAGCAACATGGATGGACCTAGAGAGTGTCAACCACACTGAGTGAGGTAAGTCAGACAAAGAAGAAGAAATATCCCTTATATGTGGAATTTTAAGAAAAGGTGCAAATGAATTTATTATAAAACAGAAAGATTTTCACAGATTTAGGAAATGAGTTTATGGTTGTGGGGGAAGGGAAAATTAGGGACTTTGAGAAGGAACACACTGGTATATTTAAAATGGATAGTCAACAAAGACCCATTGTACAGCACATAGAATTCAGCTCAATATTATATGGCACCCTGGATGGGAGGGGCTTTTCAGGAAGAATGGATACCTGTATATGTACGGCTGAGTCCCTTTGCTGTTCATCTGAAAGTACCACAATATTATTAATCGGCTATACCCCAATACAATATTAACGGTTTAAGATTTGGGAGAAAATAATCAGTAGATATCAAAAATATCATCTTATAGAAAAGAAAAAATGATAGATTTTATAAATAAAACAAAAATAAAAATGCAATTAAGCTAAAATCACGATGTGAAATGGAGGGGAGCATATCATTTAAAAGCAAATAAGTCAATAAATAAAAATAATAATATAATTAATATAATAAAGGTATCTCTATATTTTTAAAGCAATGGTGATGACTCTAGGGTCTAAAATTTGTTTTAATATATTTTTGTGTCCCCACTCAAGGCACTCTATAGCATCCTTACGTTATTATAGATGATGTTATTAGGTCCCTGAGATTAAAAAAAAAAATCCTGGCATCTATTATTATAGCAATTTAAAACCTATAGAAGACTTTTGAGAGTCCCTTGGACAGCAAGGAGATCAAACCAGTCAAACCTAAAGGAAATCAGTCGCGAATATTCATTGGAAGGATTGATGCTGAAGCTGTAATACTTTGGCTACCTGATGTGAAGAACTGACTCATTGGCAAAAACCCTGATGCTGGGAAAGATTGAAGACAGGAGGAAAAGGGGACAACAGAGGATGAGATGGTTGAATGGCATCACCAATTCAATGGATGTGAGTTTGAGCAAATTTCTGGAGTTGGTGATGGACAGGGAAACCTGGGGTACTGGAGTCCATAGGGCCACAGAGAGTTGGACATGACTAAGCAACTGAACTGAACTGAAGCCTAGAATCAAAGAGCTCACTGTAACAGTTTATTTTTATTGAATAATATCTGCATTGACATTTTCCACAGGGATGAAATTTGTAAGGAAGGGCTATATGGGGCTAGTTATTAATTTGAAACTAAGAATAATTTCCCGGGCATTGCTCACGATATTATGTTACATTATGTCATGTACTATTCCTTCTTTAGACAGCTGAGAGACATATCTTTGGTTTTCAACTTATCTTTGTTTAATAAAAGAACTATTGAATAAAATGAATGAATAAGTGAATTAGTAAAGAAAATGGATGAATAAATCTGTTCTCAGCGTCATTCAAATACATGCCAAAAAAAAAACCTCACTGTAATCTTCTCAAATGTAAATGATAGTCAAAAATAAGTCTCAGTTTTATTATGACTTGCACTTGGTCTTTAGATTTATTTATCTTTCTTCCTCTTGTTTTTCTTAATTATTCAATTTTTACTTTATCAGAAATTGCACATAATACTTATAAAATGTTTTTACTTTTTTCTGGATTAAACTAATAATTATTACTATGATACTATAATGAAGGAATTCTTAATTCCTTGGACACTGTGTTGCCGACGATTCTGAATTCACATATCTGCCTTATTTGTTCAACAGAAATAATGCTTCTCTTTCTCTGTCCTTGTCTTAATATCTGATTTCAGTAAACAGTTTAATTTTTTCTGTAATCCCACAGGATCTAACTTCATTTCAGTAATAACTGAAAATGCTATCTAATTACAATGGATAATCAGGAGGGCAGAGGGCAGAGGCATAGGGGAGATCAGCCTTAATAATTTCCCTAGTTCTGATATATTGATCTACTCTTTGAAATTTAAACCACAATAGTTTTTTTTTTTTAATCATTTACTGAAACTCATAGATAGAAACTATGGCAGTGCTCCAAAAGCCAAAAGATGAATAGATGCAGGACATACAATTTCACTGGGATAACAGATTAGAGTTACAGGCACACCTCAGAGATATTATGGATTTAGTTCTAGAACACCACAATAAAGCAAATATTTCATTAAAGCGAGTCACATTACTTTTTTGGTTTCCCAGTACATATACAAGTTATATTTGTACCATACTGTAGTCTATTAATTGTGCAATAACATTATGTCTAAAAAACATATATCCCTTAATTAAAAAATACTTTACTGCTAAGAAATTCTAACCATCATCTGAGCCTATAGGGAGTCTTAATAGTAATGTCAAAGATCACCAACCACAGATCACCAAAACACATACAATAACAATTAAAAAGTTTGAAATATTGCAAGAATTACCAAAATGTGACCCAGAGACACAAGTAGAGCGAACACTGTTGGAAAAATGGTGCCCATAGACTCAATCAACACTAGGTTAACACAAACCCTCAATTTGTAAAAAACTCAAGTTGACAATTTCTGTGAGGTGCAATAAAGCTGAGCACAATACAGTAAGGTCAGCCTATTTATCCTATGGTATCATTTCTATAGTACACTTGAGTTTAATATTATTATCACAAATATTCAAACATTTTGTATCTACTGTGCACCAAGCCTAGAATCACACAAGACCTTTGGTTTCATTTTTCCACTAACCACTCTAAACTTTGTAGCTTGAAGGAAGGGAGCCAAAATATGGCTTTCCCTAGGAAAAAAAAAAAAAAAAATCAAGTACTTTTGGAGTCACTAGTGTTTTCCAAGAAACTTTGCAATAATCATGGCAACTAGTTAACATAACTTTTCACAAATCACTAAGAGTTGCCAGTCTGGATATTGAAGAAATTAACAGTGTAAAGCAACCATACTTTTAAAAAATGGAGCATACAAATGTATATTTAGAAAAGTAAATGAAATTGTCAACACGGTATCAGTTCCCTAAGGTACTTAGAAATCTTAACCCTGGTAATTTATGTCAATAAATAAAACATATGTGAACCAGAAATCAGAAGATGCTCTTAACCTTCCAAATCCTATCACGCTGTGCCACACATTCAGCCTCTTTAAGTGAAGGAGTTTAGGAATTTTTTTTCTGGGATTTGTGCAAATTTTCTATTATAAAACAGTGAGTATCTCAAATGAGTTGCTTAAAAATATTTAAAAGACCACTATATTTAAATACATACACATACTTTTATGTGTGCAAGTACATACCTGTGTATATATGAGTCTGCACATTTTACACTATGCAAATTGAAAACAATATTAAATTTCTCTGCAATCTTAGCTCCTAAGCAAAGTTATTACTCATTCTGTCCTCTGGAATGATTACTGGACCATGACACATTTTCCTATTACTGACTGTGTTTGATAGTTTATTGCTGACAATAGCTATCTACTCTGCTCCAGCAACCTCCCCTGATACTTTAATTACTTTCTTTTGTTACTATACACAGTTGAAACTTTTGAGATAAATACCAATTTAAATATACAAATATGTTCAGTGGTAATCACCAGCTTTTTGTCTGACAAGACAAATAATGAGACTTTGGCAGCACTAAATGAGCTTACAT
Organism: Neotragus moschatus; assembly: GCA_006410615.1. Lineage (NCBI taxonomy): Eukaryota > Metazoa > Chordata > Mammalia > Artiodactyla > Bovidae > Neotragus > Neotragus moschatus. The sequence goes on from SJYA01001724.1 coordinate 571,322, forward strand.
TCCATTAGATTTAAATTACAATAGAAACATTTTTTCCAGTGCTAGTTTAAAAAGTTTTAAAATTCAAGTGAGTTCAGCAGCAACTCATCTCACTTGTGAATGATGAGAATATGCCATTATTATTGTCACTGCAAAGTGACAAAAGCTAGATTTTCTCAGGATCATGTGAAGTGGAAATTTGACTGTGTCTAGGTTTAAATAGTCAATACATTACAATTTATTTTCATTTTATCTTTTTGGCATTTTCAGACAAAAGAGATGCCCACCCACCACAGCTAGAGAATAGCCAAACCCTACTCACGAAAACTAGAGAAAGGCCAGGTGTAGCAGGGAAGACCCAGCACAGCCATAAGTAAATAAATAAATTAAACACACTTGTGAAAATCAACTATTTCCTTTTTTTCCATTATTTAACCATTTGTTTATACATTGTGTATATGTTTGAAGATATATCATTGTTTTCAAGCTTTATGTCAAATTCTTATGTTTATTTCATATGATGTGATTTATCCTTTCCATAGGAATATATATTTTTGGCCATGACGGAATGCAAAATTCTCTGTTTTAGAACAATCATTTAATGTATTATCCATGGTATGTATGCAGAAATAGTTATTGGTTTGATTTTTTTTGTGAGAGAGATGAGTGATGAATTTTAAAACATGAATCGTCATAAGAGAAGGATGGATCGTTCTTCACATATAGAATGTTAAGTGTATTTATCAGATCAATCTATATTTAGTTTGATCAGCCAGTTTACTAAGCTGAAACCAGGAAATTTAGCAGTACAATATTCAGAGAAGCACCAAAGTAATAAATGCACTATAAAACACCCTGTGTTCAATACAATAGGGCTGAGAATATAATGCTATGGAAACATATAGAAAAAGATCTTTGTGAAAGTTGTTCCTTACTATCTTTTTGAGGGTCAGTGAAAAAAGACTGACGTGTGACATAATGATTTTGAAAGAATATATTTTTCCCTTACTACCATATTTATTACATCCACTTTCAATTTTGAAATTCTTATATTTCCAGGTAATGGAGCTTTCTTGAGCCTTTTTTTTTTTTTTAATGAGAAATGGCTCTGTTCTGAGTGATTATATATATATATATGTATATATACATATAAATGTATGTATATATATATCTGTAAAGTATTTTAGCAAATTTCAACCCCATGAGATAGTTACTAATAGTATCTTCAGTTTAAAGATGATACTGATGCACAAATGTTGAATGATTTTGTACATGGCCATATTCTAAAGAGATTATGGAGTCCCAATTGGAAACCAGTCAATCAGACACCAGAGGCTGCCTCATAATGTCTACATATCTTTCCTATTCTCCTTTTACTTTGCTTGCCATGTTTCATTGCTCTGGGTGCATAACACAGATTTCTGTTTCCATTTATCAATGATAAGCTTATCCCATGTTGCATAACTTCACTTCTGGGGGAATTTATTCATGAGTGATTCTACCCTCAGCATTTCCTGCTGACTTGCCTTACAATGTTATCACTTTGAATTCCAAATGAGCTGGAGAAGCTAAAGATGGAATGCAGAGAATGGGATATAAATCACCATTCTGGACATTCTTGTCAGGAAATTCTATCACACTTTTTCCATCACTCAGGCTAACATGTTCCCCAAATCTCTAGCTAATAATATTCTGTTAATCACTCACTATCAATTTTCTTTCCTATTTTGTATCCTCTCTTCTTGTCTATAGCTGTACTCAGGTAATTCTAAGTTCTATGTAATTCTATGTTCCATTAGACTTTTTCCTAAAGGAAAACTGATGAAGCGTCATCACTGTACTTTCTCATCTACACTCACCTCCATAAAGAATTACTTTAACTTTTTAAATTTATTTATCTTTAAATTGGAAATGTGTACCTTTTGACCACCTTCATCGTATTTTCCTTCCCTTCATCCCCTGCCTATTGTACCCTGAAATCTCTTATCTCTTTTCTATCAGTTTGCTTTTGAAGTGTAGTTGACCTACAACACTATATTATTTCCTATGGAGTTGGTGATGGACAGGCAGGCCTGGTGTGCTACAGTCCATGGCGTTGCAAAGAATCAGACACGACCAAGCAACTGAACTGAACTGATTACACAATACTGTCATTTGATATATTTCTATGCATTTCAAAATGACTACCATAATAAGTTTAGATATCACCTTTAACCAATTACTTGTTTACTTTTTTCAAAAATAGCAGTCTTGAATAATACAAATATATGACTCTTTTTATAATATTTCAAGCTTCACATTTCCTAAAAATCAATCCTGATAGCAGTAGTCTGAAAACTCCTCCTTATGTGCTGAGTTAGTTCTGGATTATTACTGACCAATATCTTGCTTGACGGGACATCCTGGGTGGCACAGTGGCAGAGAATCTGCCTGTCAGTGCAGGAGACACAAGCGACACAGATTCGACCCCTGGAGTAGGAAATGTCAACCCACTCCAGGATTCTTGCCAGGAAAATGCCATGGTCAGAGAATGCTGGAGGGCTACACTCCAAGGGATCACAAAGAGTTGGACACAGTTGAGTGCAGCACAGTGCAGAACAGCACATGCCTTTATATCTGTATGTCTTATTCACCCACACTGTCCAGAAGTTTCAAGTTCATTCTACCATTCACTTTTACTCATACAGTTTCCTCTCTCTGGAAAACTAGGTTCTGTTCTCTCCCCTCACTGACTTTCTTTCTAAACCATGCCCTTGGACCATTATAAAACCTGAAATGATGGTATACAGTCATCTTCCTTCTGAAGTCTTGGGTCACTTCATCCAGTTATTTATCAGTCATCATGGAATACTGTTTTTCTCCACCCCCCACCCCCTTGCCATTTTTGTCCCACCACAAGCAGTACATTTTATTTTTGTAATTTTATAATACATATAAAATGATGTATTTGTAGCTCCATTGTCTAGCAAAGAGCTTTTAAAATAGCAGTTTCTCAAATGGGAAATCACTGATACAAACAGAATATTTCAGAAAATCCAATTGGAAAATATAAATAACTATAAACACACTCCAGAGAAGGCAATGGCAACCCACCCCAGTACTCTTGCCTGGAAAATCTCATGGATGGAGGAGCCTGGCAGGCTGCAGTCCATGGGGTCGCTGAGTTGGACACGACTGAGCAACTTCACTTTCACTTTTCACTTTCATGCATTGGAGAAGGAAATGGCAACCCACTCCAGTGTTCTTGCCTGGAAAATCCCAGGGACGGTGGGGCCTGGTGGGCTGCCGTCTTTGGGGTCACACAGAGTCAGACACGACTAAAGCGACTTAGCAGCAGCAGCAAACATACTCACTAACAATGCTTGAAATTATATCTAATTAATGTATTTCAAATAATATTTCAAACAAATAACTAGACATATAAATTTCCTGAAGATAACATTAAAATGCTGATTTTAAAATGTGATTATCTTGCAAGAAAATTTTGCTGTCCCAAGTACTGATCCACAACTAATAAACCATAAATATATATTTCAAGTGTGGTAAGTGAATCAACTAAAATAAAATATGCAGAGAAGATGCCTCACAAAGCATGATCTCAGGGGGAAAAAAAAAAGCCAATGATTTTCTTTTCTAAAAGGTGACTTAAAATGGTGTTGAATAGAGTTTTTTCATATTAACATTTATTTTGAATTTTTTTTGGTTTCTCATTTTTTTAAAACTGAAACAGTCTGATTATTCTGTGGGTGAAACTAGTACTATTTTTTGGACTATACTTTCAGAATATTTAAATAAACATTTTTAACAAAGCAAAATATTTGATAAAGAAAATTCCACTTTAATAAAATCTAACTACTAGAAAGGCAATGTTCTTTCTACAGATTGTCTTGCATGTGTTATAAAATATGAATCTTAAATGAACATGGATATTTCAATTAGAGCACCAGAGTTTGAATTCTTGCTTTTCACTCACTTTATGCGAACTTTGATATATCATGTAACCTATCTGAAGCTCAGTTTTGTAAACTATACTGTGAAAATTTGGTTATTGACATTTTGGGGTTATGGGTAGAAATAGCAGAGATAATGAATGTAAAAACATAGTTGCTGCTGCTGCTGCTGAGTCACTTCAGTTGTGTCTGACTCTGTGCAGCCCCATAGATGGCAGCCCACCAGGCTCCTCTGTCCACGGGATTCTCTAGGCAAGAATGTTGGAGTGGGTTGCCATTTCCTTCTCCAAAAACATAGAATACCTGACAAAATACTTATCAACAAATACCAATTGAATCTCAATTTTAAAAAGCAAAGGATTTAATTAAGAAAGATACTTCACTGTACATTTAGTTTATTCTTCTATGCATTCTAACTCTATCATCCAAAAAATTAGTTATAATTGAAAATGAGTGTTGTAAAAAAGATCAGTGCTTAAATACAGTATCTACCAAAACTAGCTGTGTAAAATTTGAAACATATAAGCTTATTTTTCTAGGTCAGATGGCATGACAGGGGACTCTTCCTCTTCACTTTACATGATCAATATGGAAAATACTTTATTGAAATAAATAAAATGTGTTAAACCCTAATAAAGCATTTTTTACAAAGGTTGCATGTGGTAAATGCAACTATCATATGTATGTATATACATATATGATATGCTGTTGTTGTTTAGTCACTAGGTTGTCTCCAACTCTTTTGTAACCCCATGGACTGTAGCCTGTCAAGATCCTATATCCATGGGACTTCCCAGAGGAGAATATTGGAGTGGGTTGCCACCTGGCTCAGTGGTAAAGTATCTGCCTGTATTGCAGGAGATGCAGGGAACCGGGGTTCAATCCCTGGGTCTGGAAGATCCCCTGGAAAAGGAAATGGCAACCCATTCCAGTATCCTTGCCTGGAGAATCCCATGGACTGAGGAGTCTGATGGAGCAGAGCATAGGGCTGCAAAGACTCAGACATGACTGATGCAACTGAGCATGCATATTTATATGCATACATTAGAAATAAAAATATATATGTATGTATAAAGAAATAATATATATATAAAGATATCCATATGTATTTCTAACACACATATTACGCCCTAAAACACATTATGTATTTTTCCAGAAGAATTATAAATTATGAGACATTGAGCACCATATTTCCAAGGCTCAAAATCATTCCTTCAGGTAAGTTTATGCACAAAGTAGCCAAAATGTATGTTAAAATTGAAATACATTGGTCTTAAATTTCCTCTATCCACAAATCTATAATGCCACAAATTCCAGTAATTAGATTCTAGTCCACATATCTTACAATATCTTCCACTAACTTCTTCAAATTCTATTAGATTAATAAATAATGAGAATTCAGGCCTATGTTGACATAGGTTTTTCTCTTGGTTCCAATCAACTACACAGTATATAGTTACATTAAGCTTGCTTTTACCAACAGTAAAGGAATCTAATTTAATATGTGACCTAATCAATAGACATGGGGTTTCCCTGGTAGCTCAGTGGTAAAAAAATCCACCTGTCAATGTAGGGCACACAGGTTTGCTCCTTGGGTCAGGAAGATCCCCTGGAGAACGAAATGACGACCCCCTCCAGTATTCTTGCCTGGAAAATCCCATGGACAGAGGAAGCTGAGGGACTACAGCCTATGGGGTTACAAAAAGTGTCAAATTGGACTTGACTAAACAAAAACAATATCAATCAATAAACATCAGTGGAACAATTACCAATATGGGAAATCTATCTGGAAAATATCAGGATAACACAGGAACACTTTTATTGGCTTATGTAGGAATATTAAGCAGATTTCTTTATTTAAGGTCTCAAATGTCTAAATTCACTGATATATTTCATTGTTGGCCTAAAAGAGTGACTCTTAAATGAGGTTAGACTAATGAGTATACAGCTAGGATTCTGAAGACTGTTCAACAAACAAAGTTTCCTGAATCTATATGATCCAGGATACGTGCAGCTTCTGAAGCTAGGGGATCAGTTAGGGGAATAGTAATATGTCAAGCCATTATGGTATAAATTATGGTATTAATTTATGATTAATATACTATACTTGATATAATACACTGCTGCTACCATCTTGAAATCTTAACAACTTTTTAACAGGGTCTACACTTTTATCCTGTAATGTCCCACTTGAATTATATATGCTTCCCTGCTTCTTAATTTTGTGGCTCAGAAGTAAAATACTATATTTGTCACAGCTTTAATTTTTAGGGCTGGCTTGAGATAACGATTAATTTATAATCTTCCTTCAAAAAAATATATTGGTGGAAAGTTGTGAAATATTAATCACTAATTAGTTTTGTACCATAGGTCTTATGAAACAAAAATAATTAGTGACTAATCCATCAGAGACTACAACATATATGGGAAGGAATTTCATGTGCAGAGTCTCAAGACTTATGCATATTTTGATTTTACTAAAGCTCGAAAACATTCATTTTAGGAAAGAATAAATGAGGGTGTATGTATAGAGGTAACACCTTCACAAAATGCAAGTCTTTTTTCTTTTCTTCTTTTTTTTAACCGCAGGAAGAATTTTATAATGGCACATTGTTCCAAATTTTGTATCTTGTAATACTGAAGGCATTTCCTACTCTGTGTCTTTCTTACACCAAATAGTATTCACACCATGCACATCTTTTTATGTCCTAATTGAAGCTGTACTCTAGAGGAAGAAAATGACTGGAAACTCTTGTTTTATAGAGGCAAAACCTATAAAGCAAAGTGCTTGGTTAAAATGGAAATACTGAAAATGTACATACAATGTTCTGCTAGTCTTAAGCATATAGATCTTAAAAATAGGAAGAATGGCAGTATTTATTTTATGCATATTTTTTTAGTATCAGGAAAAGAACTTTAAAAATCCAAGGGCTATGTTTGCATGAATTCTGCCCAGGACTTTCTTCTTTTGTTTTTTTGCCATGTGCCTTTCATTTAGAAGCAACAATTGCCATATGTTTTTGATTCATTTACACTCAGCTCATAAAAGTACTGTGTTTTAGGAGGTATTTGATGTCCACAGAATTTCTGAACATCTTTATAAGCCATTTTATTTAAACCAGGAAGTTATATTTTGCTAGCATGTAAAATGAAATATCAAATGGTTCATATTTGAAAAAATCTCATAAATCTCTGAATGTATCTCACACACACACACATATATATAGCAGAATGACTTTGTAAATATATTTACTTTCTTTTGTCTGTGAATTTGTTTACATATTCCTAGTGAAGTAGAGAACTGAAGAAGTTGTTTACAAAGTTTAAGTCTCAGTTTTTTTTAAATTGAATTATACAGTAAATTCATTTCTTTTTTCTTTAGTGTTTATTTTATATTTAACTCAAATTTCATCTAGATTCTATTCAAGTTGTGTGTAAACAGTCTTCTATTTTTATAGCATAATTTATATTTTTGAAAATAAGAAATGAATGTAAACTTTTAAGTTCACGTTCATTGGTTTTGTGATCAATGAAAACTCCAGAAAACTAAAGCACGTGCCTATGTGTGCATGTGCTTAATAGGTCAGTCACATTTGACTCTGTGTGACCCCATGGACTGTAGCCTACCAGGCTCCTCTGTCCATGGAATTTTCCAGGCAAGAATACTGGAGTGGTTTACCACTTCCTTGTCCAGGGGTTGACCCTGTATCTCTTGTGTCTGCTGCATAGGTAAGCAGATTCTTGACCACCATGCCAACTGGGAAGCCTAAAGCATGTGCCTAGGAAATTACAAATATAACATGCATTTGGGGATACCTTTTTCCATTCATTATTTCTTCCAAATTGTTTTGCCAAGTGACTTGTCTGATTCATCATTGAATTTTAATTAACTCAAGTTTAGATAAGCAATTCAGAACACTACATAAACATGTATACCCAGATATTTACCCTGCAGTTTCAGGCAATCAAATAAGAACCCAAAGTACACTGGTTTCCACTGGCCAGAGAAACACATAAACACAAAGTAACTGGGATAAATGAGACTGGGAATTGTTTATTTTTTGTCATATTCATTTCTCAAATAGTAAAGGATACACTTACTTTGCTTTTTTTTTTTTTTAACTTTCTGCTACTCAAATTCCAAGATCAATTCATTCTAATCCCTCAAGTCTTTGATTGTTTTATGACTTAACAAAATGAAAAGTTCTCTGAATGGTAGGATTCAGTGATGGCATAAAATTGGCAGAATTTATCAAATATACCTCTTGTAGCCTCCTCACCTTTGGGTAGATAGAATATTTTTCTTAATAGTTATGCATTTATTCAAAAGCAACTAATTGGTGAAAATATACATTAACTCAAAAGAGAAAGAAGTTTTTTTTTTAAGATTATTTCTGGGTAATATATATTATCTATATTACACTTATAATATTAATATCCTCACATGCAACTGCTTGCTTTTCTGTTTATTTTTTACTAAAATTCATTTTTGTTTTGCTTTGTTTTTAATAGTGGTTGTTCTGTGTATTACAGTACACATGCTTTAATTATCAAGTTAGGGTCATTATTATACCAGTTTAAAATTCAATAGACTCATCATATCAAAGTGCCTTTTTCCATCCATTATCCTTTTTGACCTCTGTTGTTTCTAATCAGAAATCAATCATCCCATATATTATAAGATGTTAAAATCACCTTCCAAGTAATTTATCTTATTTTCCCTGATTGTATCTAGGATTTTACCTAGATGTATATATATATATATATATACATATACATATTTATGTTTAAGTTTGTCAATAATATTTCTAGATTGCTATTATCTATAAAAATTCTGCTTGGGTTTGATCTGCTTGAATTTATGTTTACAATTTATATTTTTCATTAAATTTCTGACATCCCACTCATTAGTCATTCATATACATATATATATTTATTCAAATTATACACACATATCATTTTGTCTTCGGGGGATTCCAGTTACATATTTGTTACCCCTCTTGATAATTTCCCTACAGTTCATTAATCTATTCTTTTTTTAATTTGTTTTTAAAATTCTGTCTTTGTTTCTGCTCTCTCTTCTTCAGTTGGGTTATTCATTTTTCTATCTGTTTAAAGACATTGATTAATTCTTATGCAGTCTCTAGTTTCTGTTAATTTTTACTTTGTGCAATTTTCATGTCAGATATTGTATGCTGAGTTCTATAGTTTATACTTGGTTTCTATTTTTCTATGATGAATTTCCTTAGTTTCAATTTAGACCAACCTTTTGCTTTAAATTCAAGAGTAAATTGACAAGATATTATGATGATCTTGTCTGCTATTTCCTAAATTTGGCTCATAGTGAGGTCTTTTCCACTTAAAAACAAATACACATCACATTTTTCTCCTGGGTTGTCTACTAATTCTTTAACTTATGCTGTGTAATAGAGGTAATGAGCCTCCCAGGTGGCTCAGTGGTAAATAATCCACCTGCTAATGCAGGAGACTCAGGTTCTATCCCTGGGTCAGGAAGATCCCTTGGAGTAGGGAAATGGCAACCCACTTCACTATTTTTGCTGGGATAATCCCAGGGACAGAGGAGTCTGGAGGGCTAAAGTTCACCAAGTCGTGAAAGAGTAGGACATGACTTAGAGACTAAATAACAACAACAGGAATGAGACATTGTAAAACAAACAAACAAAAAAACAATTATATTGTTCTTTAAGAGTTGCTGAGTTTGACTCCCAGACAGTCAAATTACCAACAGAGTTTGATTTTAGTAGCAAGACAATGTTACAACGTATGCTATGTCTACAATGTACTGACATTGAAAATATCCTCTAAGATAAATTTTTGGTGAATTTTATACAATCCCAGGTCTTGTCTTTCCACTGAAAAACTGCAGATGATGTTCATCAGGCTGACTTCACAGTAATGGGGGAATGCTCTTTTGCTACAGTTGCTCTTCTGGTATAGATTTTATTTATTTATCAGGGTATATGTGGGAATGAGAGCTTATGAAAGATTGTCAGGAATGACTCTCTAAGAATCAGACTTGGAAGGTAAAAAGATGAATTTTTAAAAGAACCTAGTCATCTGAAGAGTGGATTGAGAGCAACACAAGAGGAATTATCACATGTAGTATTTCAAATGGAAACACTGCTGTATGCTATAGAAGCATACAGATAACAGTCTAGACAGAATATAATGAACAGGAGAAAAAAGAGTGGGACAAGCATTGACTGGATGGAGGTGTTAAAGAAAAAATAATTCTCTCATTTTGTAAAAATGGTAAGAAAAACTTTTTTTTTAAGACTTCTACAATAGAGGTGTTGCAAAACCTCTAAGAGAGATTGCATTCAACTCTCAATATGTTAATGGCAACTGAGAATTTATAGCCAAGGAGCAGAGTGAGGGAGTCAATGGATTGGAAAATCATTAAGAGAACAAATCAGGGGTAGGAGAATTCTTGCTAAGCTCACCTAATGAGAGTATTGATATAAAATACCAAAAAGATCTAGGATGAGGAACTTGATCAGATAAAGGTAAAGGACATTTAACTAAAGTCACTTAGCAGAGTTATTGCTAAAGTTAAGCTAGGTGGATGGAAGACAAGATATAGGGAGAGAAGGCATTCAGAGTCCAGGCCTAGTACATAAGAGACCTTAGAAGAACAAGACTGAAATTCGGTCAATGGGAGAGTCTGCCAGCAGGGCAGGATGTGGATCACGCAGAAATTTTAGGCCACAGAGAATAATTTACACTCTACTCAAAATATGAATGGTAGCCATTGATACATATTTATCCAAAGAAGTACAAGATCAATGTTTTTTTTTTATTTTAATTTTTTAAGTACACTTGATGAAAGTAAAAGAGGAGAGTGAAAAAGTTGTCTTAAAGCTCAACATTCAGAAAACGAAGATCACGGCATCCAGTCCCATCACTTCATGGGAAATAGACGGGGAAACAGTGGAAACAGTGTCAGACTTTATTTTTGGGGCTCCAAAATCACTGCAGATGGTGACTGCAGTCATGAAATTAAAAGACACTTACTCCTTGGAAGAAAAGTTATGACCAACCTAGATAGTATATTCAAAAGCAGAGACATTACTTTGCCGACTAAGGTCCGTCTAGTCAAGGCTATGGTTTTTTCAGTAGTCATGTATGGATGTGAGAGTTGGACTGTGAAGAAGGCTGAGCGCTGAAGAATTGATGCTTTTGAACTGTGGTGTTGGAGAAGACTCTTGAGAGTCCCTTGGACTGCAAGGAGATCCAACAAGTCCATTCTGAAGGAGATCAGCCCTGGGATTTCTTTGGAAGGAATGATGCTAAAGCTGAAACTCCAGTACTTTGGCCACCTCCTGCGAAGGACTGACTCCTTGGAAAAGACTCTGATGCTGGGAGGGATTGGGGGCAGGAAGAGAAGGGGATGACCGAGGATGAGATGGCTGGATGGCATCACTGACTCAATGGACGTGAGTCTGAGTGAACTCCGGGAGTTGGTGATGGACAGGGAGGCCTGGCATGCTGTGATTCATGGGGTCGCAAAGAGTCAGACACAAGTGAGTGACTGAACTAAACTGAACTAAACATTTGTTTCGTAAGTCTCCCTTGGTAGTACTTCTATTAATATACTAAGCTAAGCTGCTGCTGCTAAGTCTCTTCAGTCATGTCCAACTCTGTGCCACACCATAGATGGCAGCCCATGAGGCTCCCCATCCCTGGGATTCTCCAGGCAAGAACACTGGAATGGGTTGCCATTTCCTTCTCCAATGCATGAAAGTGAAAAGTGAAAGTGAAGTCGCTCAGTTGTGTCCGACTCTTTGTGACCCCATGGACTGCGGCCCTCCAGGCTCCTCCNAGCTAAGCTGCTGCTGCTAAGTCTCTTCAGTCATGTCCAACTCTGTGCCACACCATAGATGGCAGCCCATGAGGCTCCCCATCCCTGGGATTCTCCAGGCAAGAACACTGGAATGGGTTGCCATTTCCTTCTCCAATGCATGAAAGTGAAAAGTGAAAGTGAAGTCGCTCAGTTGTGTCCGACTCTTTGTGACCCCATGGACTGCGGCCCTCCAGGCTCCTCCATCCATGGGATTTTCCAGGCAAGAGTGCTGGAGTGGGGTGCCATTGTTTTCTCCGAAGCTAAGCTAGACCTATATTTATGAAAACTTAACATTTATTAATTGAATACTGGAGTGAGTAGCAATTTCCTTCTTCAGGGGATCTTCTTGACCCAGGGCTGAAACTGTGTCTCTTGCATCTCCTGCACTGGTAGGGTGATTCTTTACCAACTGTGCCACCTGGGAAGCCTGAACACATTTAGCAATCACCATGGCACTTTGCTCGCATTTGCCCATTTGCTTCTTCATACCTTTCTAAACCTTTCTAGTGTAGGCATTACTTCTATTATCACAATCTAAGAAAAAAGGGAACCAAAGCTGATAGAGCTTCAGTGACTTGTCTAAGGTTTATTACATCTCCACGTGGGAAGATCCAAGTGCACATCTGGTAGTTAGGTACCAACGTTTGAATGAAACAAATGCTTTAGTGAAAGCGCACTCAGTATAAGGAAGAAACAGTGTGATGTCAGGAAATCGACACTTGAAATAGAAGCAAGGCCCTTATTTACTGTTTCTCTGACTGCTTTCTATTTTTGAATCTATTTATGAATAACTACCTGTCCTGTTGGACACTAGATATTTTCATTTTATATTTATATTCATGATAAAAACATAGTATGCTTGATCTAGGCAGTGAAAACTGAAGGTGCTGTTTGCCATGCTCATTATCTGCTAAAAGGTAACCAAGTGTCTTGTGGAAAATACACTTAATGAGGAAATATCATATGGTCTACCATGGCAACAAAATCAAGCAGCTTACCAAGAGCCTGTTCAAGAATTATGAGTTGTATAGTCCCAAAGCCTTAATTAAGTGCCCTTTCCTATAAATTCCCTGAAGTGTAGTCTATTTCACTAATAGCTACAAATATCTTTGGCACAAGAATGACTTCTTTGCACATCTGCAAAGAGAATGAGTATGACAAAGAATAGTAAAACTGATTTTTCTAAATTCTGGGCTGTAAGGCTAATTTCTCTATATTTTGTAATAACCTATGTGCGGAAAGAATCTGAAAAATAGTTGATATATGCATATGTGTTACTGATTCACTTTACCATATACCTGAAACTAATGCAAACTGGTAAATCAATTGTGTGTTTAGTCTCTCAGCCATGTCCGACTTCTTTGTGACCCCATGGACTGTGGCCTGCCAGGCTCCTCTGCGCATGGGGAATTCTGGCGTGGATTGCCATGCCCTCTTCCAGGGAAATCAACTATACTCCAGTGTAATATAAAAATGGAAAAATAAACTGAAAATAAATAAGCTAAGTTCAGATAGATAGGAACGAAACTCAAGTGAGGGAGGCTTCCACAGTCCATACTGAGATTTGAAGGATAAGGTGGCAGGCTGGGAAGAAGAAGCAAGAAATGGCAACAGAGGTGATGCCTTTCCTAATATAGACAAGGATAAGTCTTTGCATACCCCTTCTTTCCTTCCTCCTTCCTTCCCTCCCTCATTTTCCTCTTTCCTTCCTTCCTTCTGCTTTACACTAGGGATTTAGGTATATGAATTCAGGGAAGAAACATATATTTTATTGAAAGAAAGATACAGACTCTGTTAGAAGTTCTGGACCCCACCACTTTAGACAGCAAATTTGAAAATCATCTACTCAGCCCAATCTGTTTACTTAAAAACAAGCACACCAAGAAATAAAATATGTGAAAGATTATTATCCATGTTATGTTAATACTTTGGGTAATCATGAAGTCGCATTGTATAAGAAATTTAGAATAAAAAACAAATCCAAGTTTTACTAACTTCTCTTTGTATGAATGCTGGTAATTTCCTTATTTTCTGGAATTTACATTTCTCCTCCACAAAGTGAGGACAATGATACTTGAGGATCAAATCTGAGAAGGCACTTTGTAAATGCTAAAGGATTATGAGCATGTTTGTAGTTATAATGGTGTGTTGTCTATTATTTTCCCAGCTAAGCCTTAGTAGTACTTGCAATTACTAAATCAGCATTCATGTAGATTATATCATTCAGAAGGCTCCAGAGATATCTTAATGAGATTATATAAAAGCAAATATTTTATCCAGCATTGAAATGCATCACTTTTGAAAGTTAATGGATCTATTGCCTAATAGGAACAATAACTGTAATGGTTTACAACAGAATGTGGAAATATCTCTTTCAACTGACATTCTACAGGGAGTTAGGTGGGAGGGAATCAGTTATTCAGAGTGGGTAACAGTGCTCAGAATTATAAAATGTGCCCTGGAATCTTAAGTTCAGGTAAACAGATGTTTAAAGTTGCACTCATCGAGGATAAGAGAAATGCTTTTCCTACTCATATTTTAAACTTAAAAAAAAAAATCTGAATTCTTCATCTTAAAGTTTTTTATTTCCTCCAGAATAAATTGCCTAAAATTGTCACTTAGCATCTCTGAAATTAAGTCATTTATAGTTATTTTCTTTTCTAAACCATTACTGATACCCTTTTACAGAAGACAGATCTATATGATTTACGATATTTATTTATATTTTTCCATTCTCTCTCAGAGACCTTTTCAAGGAGTACAATTCTTATGAAAAGACTCTTGAAAAAAAATACTTTTTTTCAATTCTGCAGTCAAACTTTACAGGAAACCCTGATTACCATGTATAGTTCTTAGAGAGTCACCAATGCATATTAGCATATTAAAAGTTTTGTATCTTTTTGTTGTTGTTGTTAGGGAAATATACTTAATTGTTTAAGTCAGTGTTCCTTTTTCAAATTTCTTTGGCCATTGGTAAAGCAAAGAGGCTTTCCCAGTGGCTCAGTGGCAAAGAATCCTCCTGACAAACAGGAGATGTGGGTTTGATTCTTGGTTGGGAAGATCCCCTGGAGAAGGAAATGGCAACCCATTCCAGTATTCTTGCCTGGAGAATCCCATGGACAGAGGAGCCTAGTGGGCTACAGTCCATGGGATCACAAAGAATAGGACACAACTTAGCAACTAAACAACAACAACAGAAAGCAAAAGATCCTCTGTAGTAAGGTTGCCTAAGCTGAATCCCAGGCCTGTCATTTCCCTATCTGAATAAAAAACTCCTCATCTATAAAATGTGAATTATAAAATATACAGATCACAGACTTTTATAAGGATTATCTGAGGTGACATCTGTAAAGTACTTAGAACTTTACCTGACATGATTATGCAAGAGTTTATTAAAAATGGTATAAACTTTTCTTTCATGCCCCCCCCTTTTTTTTTAGATCCCTGCTACTTGAGGGATTATATAACTATGGGAATGGGGCAAGTGGTATGGAATCTAATTTTAATAGCTCCCAAACTTGTAGGCTTCTTGAGGCTCCCTGGTGGCTTCCCTGGCGGCTCAGTGAATCTGCCTGCCAATGCAGGAGACACAAGAGATGCTGCTTTGATCCCTGATCTGGGAGGATCCCTGAAGAAGGAAATCGCAACCCATTAATGTATGCTTGCTGGGGAAAGTCCATGGATGAATTCCATGCTACAGTCTTTGGGATTGCAAAGAGCGACACAACAAGAACAAATTCTTGTAGGCTTCTTGGGGCTCAGAGACGTTGAATAATTTATTCAAGACATAGTGGTGGAGATTCAAATTCAGACAGTTTTTAGTCCTTCTATTAACCCACTGCAATAAATGCCTCTCTCAGGGTAAACAGCAGATTCTTGTTTTATGTAAAGCCTCTCCTAGAAATGTTTGTTCTAAGTAAACCTTTACTTTCTAACACACATAAAGGGGGAGATAGGACCAGAATTTTTCTGTCCTTTGAAAACTGGTTCAATTCCTCAACAAATTTGATTGCTTTTGTCACTTAAGTAAAAGATGAGGATCAAAATATAAAGATGTAGAGGAATGAAAAGGTTTCAACCAATATATCTATCCAAATCCAAAAAAAAAAAAAAAAAAAAAAAAATTAGGAATATGACAAATCGACGTGGTATGGTATGAGAAAGAGGAGAAAGTGCATAAAACTAATTTTATGATGTTTTAGCAAGAAAGGAAAAACAAATGCAAATGAATGTCCTGGGTTTCTTTCCATGCCCTTTTTTTGTAGTTTAAAAATGATCAGAGAAATGTATTTACCATTTCAAGTCACTTGGCTCCTTCTAGTTAAATTTCTGTGATACCTCCAGTTTTCTACCTTGCTGCTTATGGTTCTTTTTGATCAACACATTAAGAAAATCTGGCGACATTATTAAAAAGAAAAATGCCTGGAGTTCTCCTTATTAAAATGACATGGTTAGTTAATCTAGTAAGCATTCCGACTTGGTTTGCTTGGATAATGTATATTAAATATTTGTTTTTTACGTAGAATTGGGCTGAAGTGATAAATAGCCAAGTATTATATTTTATCAATCCTGTTCCAACATTCTTTATAAACTTGCAGAGGAATTGTATTTAAGACTTGGAGGAAAAATAATGAGCGCATAAAGTAATTTAGAGTAAAATTGTTTGAAAAACCCAATCAAATACCAACACGTGTGGTGGATCACTAAGAAGGAGATGGAAGAGTGCTGATTGTGTTGATAAAGGGTATCTCTCATTTTGTAAATCAAGGGTTAGGAGAACTAGGGCCTGAATTAAGTATCATGATGTGATGGGTACATTTCAATTTGGTCAAATTATGGAGGTGATCTAAGCATGGTACTGTTAGACCTTACGGTCTTTTCCTAGGACCCGTCACTCCAAAGATCACCGCGACTCGGATTCGATGCAAACAGCAGGAGGATTTATTGGGCCGGCGTGCTGGGGTTCAGTCACCTCCAGGGAGGAACGAACCCCGAGCAGTCATTACAGAGCATTTTTAAGCACAAAAACCACAAATGGGTGCAGCTAGGGTGGGAACAGTCTGATTGGTGCACAGGTCCTGACCTTTACAGGGATAGGCTCGTTTGCTACCAGGTCTAAACGGCTGGTCAGGGCCACATTCCGATGGCCTGGAAAAACAACTTCTTGGAAAGTCCCCAAAGGGAAAACAACCCCTGAGAGAGCCTAAAGGCCATATTGCATGAGATAAGAACCTGCCATATTGCATGAGATAAGAACCTGCTCTCAAGGGTTTAGCAAAAATTTTAACTTTTCCTCTCAGTCCAAGGGATGTGTAATGTGATGGGCTGCCTCACTGGCAGTACTTTGTGCCCTAGAATGTTGAGGTGGGGCCTCCTGTTAGATGATATATAGTGGGCTGGCTTCCTTTAAAAAGTAGAGGGATAAACCCAGTTAGCTGCTGCGTTGCTGTTCTTGTAAGATGTCCCTCTTATTCCATAATCTGCCTCTCCTATACATATTCTGTACTCCACCAGTATTTCCCAAATTGAGTTATCAAAAGTATGTGTATTAGACACATTCATGAATCTTATGCAAAAAATAATTAGCCTAGATGTTAAATTTTACCCTGTGTTAAGTTCGTTGGCCTTAGGAATATACTTTTTCATTGAAAAAAAATCCTGTAGGATTGAGTAGTCAAAGAAAACTTTAAGAAATGGCTAAGAAAAATTTAAGAAATGGCTAAGAAAATGATTTCAATGGGTCTAACAATAGAGAGGTTTGGAGTTGTATTATTCAATAGGTACAAATAAAAGCACTTCAAGTCAGTTTTCTGCATGTATCATCTACATGGCACTGAATTACTTCATACTCATAAAGGATGAATGTATTTGTCAATTTTAATCTGAAAATTTGGCACTCTAGATAAGTGCTTATTTTTTTTAACTTTGCATATACCAAGTAAATAATTTTTAAGATATAGGAGAGAAAAAAATTAGAAAACTGTTGTTTTATTTTACAGTTTTTGACTATCATTTATGCGGTACTTTGATGATCAACTGTATTAGTGGTTAACCCCGTTAGTGTAAGTGTGCTTTATTATGCAAAGATAAGTTTGGCTCTATGTGATTTTTCTGCCTTTGGAAAAAAAATATTCAATTTCTACAGAGAATTATTCCAATAAATGGAGATAATATTACAGAGTGGTATAAACACTAGATCTGGGGAAAGAAGAAACGAATCAGTATTCTAGTTTTCCTTCTAAATTGGTATGTGACTGTGGGCAAATTTCAATGTAGTAGCAATGTAGTACAGAAGCTTGAAGCATAAGCACTGCAACTCCATGACCTAAGTTGGAAGCACAGTTCTACCAGTGATGAGCTCTACCATCTTTGACAAGTTTTATCACCTCTCCCTGTCTCAGTCTCCTGATCTGCTAAAGGGACATTATGAGTACTCATCTCATAGAACAATTACCTGTTTAAATTATTAATTAGTCTGGACTTCAATATCTTCAACTGATGAAACTGGACTAGATGATCCTCAATACATTTTGTTGCTAACATCCCAGAGTTTTGTGAACTAGATCATCAACAAAGAAATAGATGCATATCTGCCTTCATGCCCAAGAAGAAGCTGTACAAAGCACTAAGAAATATGCTAAAATTGTATTCAAGGAGATGGGAAAGGATCAGTTCAGTTCAATCACTCAGTCGTATCCGACTCTGCGACCCCATGAGGCATAGCAGGCCAGGCCTCCCTGTCCATCACCAACTTCTGAAGATTACTCAAACTAATGTCCATCCAGTTGGTGATGCCATCCAGCCATCTCATCCTCTGTCAGCCCCCTCTCCTCTTGCCCCCAACCCTTCCAGCATCAGGGTCTTTTCCAATGAGACAACTCTTTGCATGAGGTGGCCAAAGTACTGGAGTTTCAGCTTTAGCAGCAGTCCTTCCAATGAACACCCAGGACTGATCTCCTTTAGAATGAACTGGTTGGATCTCCTTTCAGTCCAAGGGACTCTCAAGAGTCTTCTCCAACACCACAGTTTAAAAGCATCAATTCTTCGGTAATCAGCCTTCTTCACAGTCCAACTCTCACATCCATACATGACCACAGGAAAAACCATAGCCTTGACTAGACTGACCTTAGTTGACAAAGCAATGTCTCTGCTTTTGAATATGCTATCTAGGTTGGTCATAACTTTCCTTCCAAGGAGTAAGCATCTTTTAATTTCATGGCTGCAATCACCATCTGCTGTGATTTGGGAGCCCACAAAAATAAAGTCTGACACTGTTTCCACTGTTTCCCCATCTATTACCCATGAAGTGATGGGACCAGATGCCATGATCTTCATTTTCTGAATGTTGAGCTTTAAGCCAACTTTTATACTCTCCTCTCTCACTTTCATCAAGAGGCTTTTTAGTTCCTCTTCGCTTTCTGCCATAAGGGTCATGTCATCTGCATATCTGAGGTTATTTATACTTCTCCTGGCAATCTTGATTCCAGCTTCTTCCACTGGGCTTCTTCCAGCCCAGCGTTTCTCATGATCTATTCTGCATAGAAGTTAAATAAACAGGATGACAATATACAGCCTTGATGTACTCCTTTTCCTATTTGGAACCAGTCTGTTGTTCCATGTTCAGTTCTAACTATTGCTTCCTGACCTGCATTCAGGTTTCTCAAGAGGCAGGTTAGGTGGTCTGCTATTCCCATCTCTTTCAGAATTTTCCATAGTTTATTGTGATCCACACAGTCAAAGGCTTTGGCATAGTCAATAAAGCAGAAGTAGATGTTTTTCTGGAACTCTTTTGCTTTTTCCATGATCCAGCAGATGTTGGCAATTTAATCTCTGGTTCTTCTGCTTTTCTAAATTCAGCTTGAACATCTGGAAGTTCACGATTCACATATTGCTGAAGCCTGCCTTGGAAAATTATGAGCATTACTTTACTAGCATGTGAGATGACTGCAATTGTGCGGTAGTTTGAGCATTCTTTAGAATTGGATTGAAAACTGAGCTTTACTAGGCCTGNTTCTGCTTTTCTAAATTCAGCTTGAACATCTGGAAGTTCACGATTCACATATTGCTGAAGCCTGCCTTGGAAAATTATGAGCATTACTTTACTAGCATGTGAGATGACTGCAATTGTGCGGTAGTTTGAGCATTCTTTAGAATTGGATTGAAAACTGAGCTTTACTAGGCCTGTGGCCACTGCTGAGTTTTCCAAATTTGCTGGCATATTGAGTGCAGCACTTTCACAGCATCATCTTTCAGGATTTGAAATAGCTCAACTGGAATTCCATCACCTCCANGGTAGTTTGAGCATTCTTTGGCATTGCCTTTCTTTGGGATTGGAATGAAAACTGACCTTTTCCAGTCCTGTGGCCACTGCTGAGCTTTCCAAATTTGCTGGCATATTGAGTGCAGCACTTTCACAGCATCATCCTTCAGGATTTGGAATAGCTCAACTGGAACTCCATCACCTCCACTAGCTTTTTTCATAGTGATGCTTTCTAAGGCCCACTTGACTTCACATTTCAGGATGTCTGACTCTCGATGAGTGATCATGCCATTTTGATTATCTGGCTCATGAAGATCTTTTTGATACAGTTCCTCTGTGTATTCTTGCCACCTCTTCTTAATATCTTCTGCTTCTGTTAGGTCCATACCATTTCTGTCCTTTATCGAGCCCATCTTTGCATGAAAAGTTCCCTTGGTATCTCTAATTTTCTTGAAGAGATCTCTAGTCTTTCCCATTCTGTTGTTTTCCTCTATTTCTTTGCATTGATCACTGAAGAAGGCTTTCTTATCTTCTTGCTATTCTTTGGAACTCTGCATCCAGATGCTTATATCTTTCTTTTTCTCCTTTGCTTTTCACTACTCTTCTTTTCACAGCTATTTTAAGGCCTCCTCAAACAGCCATTTTGCTTTTTTGCATTTCTTTTCCATGCGGATGGCCTTGATCCCTGTCTCCTGTACAATATCACGAGCCTCATTCAATAGTTCATCAGGCACTCTGTCTATCAGATCTAGGCCCTTAAATCTATTTCTCACTTCCACTGTATAATCATAAGGGATTTGATTTAGGTCATACCTGAATGGTCTAGAGGTTTTCCCTATTTTCTTCAATTTAAGTCTGAATTTGGTAATAAGGAGCTCATGATCTGAGCCAAAGTCAGCTCCTGGTCTTGTTTTTGTTGACTGTATAGAGCTTCTCCATCTTTGTCTGCAAAGAATATAACCAATCTGATTTCCGTGTTGCCCGTCTGGTGATGTCCATGTGTAGAGTCTTCTCTTGTGTTGTTGGAAGAGGGTGTTTGCTATGACTGTGCATTTTCTTGGCAAAACTCTATTAGTCTTTGTCCTGCTTCATTCCGCATTCCAAGGCCAAATTTGCCTGTTACTCCAGGTGTTTCTTGACTTTCTACTTTTGCTTTCCAGTCCCCTAGAATGAAAAGGACATCTCTTTTGGGTGTTAGTTCTAAAAGGTTTTGTAGGTCTTCATAGAATTGTTCAACTTTAGCTTCTTCAGAGTTACTGGTTGGGGCATAGACTTGGATAACTGTGATATTGAATGGTTTTCCTTGGAAATGAACAGAGATCATTCTGTCATTTTTGAGATTGGATCCAATTTCCTATAGTATAACCTATTAATGCAATTTATTCTAAATCCATATTTTCTTCCCTTGCCTGAAGCATTTGATAATATCCTCCTTGAAACATTTTCCTCTTTTGATTCTATAGTATTCTTGATTCTCCTCTTATCTCTCTGAAGCTCTGTATGTCTTCATTAATTATCTTTCTTCCTGTGGTTCTAGAAATAAGACTTTACCACTTGTTGATCTTTCAATGACTTTCTTATTGCTAACCAATTTCAACACCAAAAACTCGTATGATTTCAATGATCTCTTTCATGTGGAAATAACTCAAATGACTTTCTCTAGTCCTGACTTTGTACTTCTACCTGCCTTCTGGGATCTCTATCTGAATGGCATTTGACACTTTGAATTCAATATTGTCCTTAGAAATTTCTTGTCTTTCCATCTACATGTGTCTGTCTGGATTCCCCTATTTCTCTCAGCAGCACCATTTTCTAGGTCATTCTGACTCAAACCCATGAGTCATATTTGAATCCCGCCTTCTTCTATCATCCAATCAATAAATGCTAAATCATGGACGTTTTCATCATCACATGTTTCCCATAACCATCCACTTACTTTTCCAACACCACCATTCTTTATTCCAGCCCAACCACTTCAAAATAATACTCTACTCTCCTTTGTTCTACTTCCTTTATCTTCTTGTCACCAAGTTTTCCAGATCAGAGCTCATAGAGCTTTCTAGTTACCCTCAATGTCTACAGTGAAAGTGAAGTCGATCAGTCATGTCCGACTCATTGAGACCCCATGGACTGTAGCCTGCCAGGCTCCTCTGTCCATGGGATTCTCCAGGCATTAGTACTGGAGTGGATTGCCATTCCCTTCTCCAGGGGATCTTCCTGACCCAGGGATTGAACCCAGGTCTCCGCATTATAGACAGGCGTTTTACCATCTGAGCCACTGGGGAAGTCCTCGATGTCTAAATCAGTCACAAATTTACTCTGATATACAAGAATTTTCACAGTATGTTTCTATCTTTTTAGGGCTGCCTTCTAAAAGTTAAGGTTCACGGAAGCTTCTGTCAAAACAAGCAATGTGATATTACTTGAACACATCCAGTTTTTCCAGATAAGTGGAAAAACTTATTTTACTTATCTTTTATCTGCTGGTTTTTTTTTTTTCTTTCTGGTGTATACTCCTGGCTTCAATTTAGGTTCAAGTGCTGCTTGTACTCTTAAAGTTCAATCTCAACCAAAAGATTCCTTCTAAGAACATTGTTCAGTGGTACTTGGTTTTCATCTCTCTAGTGCATAGATTTGCTATGTGTTCCAGTGACTTATAAAATTATTCCTTTAGTGAGAATTTTTTTGGGGGAGATGGGGAGCAAGTAGATATTACTTGTAATTCCTATAGCATCTAGCTCAGAACTTTCTATATAGTAAATTTATAATATTAATAAATTAATAAAATTAATAATTTTAAAACTTGAATTCAGGAGACTGACTCTCTGGCACTATAAAAGTTAATTATAATTATTTTTGTTATTAAATTTTCATTAAGTGCTCACAGAATATGGTTACATTTGAAAAAGTCATATTTCCTACCTTGTTTATAAACTAATTATAAATGAGAACATTTAACATAGGGATAATTAAGAAGTGGTTTATCTTCTTATTTACAATGGACATTCATTATAATCCTTTTTGTTGGGAGTGGGGGGTAAGATCCATTCTTTGCACTAAGTTAATTTATGTCTTGGGTGTTTAAAATTAGCCTATGCAGTAAAGAAATTTCTTGATGTAAATTGTTTCTGCATCTTGCAAAAGATCATTAAAATAACTGAATCTCCTTAGAAGATAAATATAAAAAGAAATAATGTACTTTTACTATGACTTGCTCAACAGAACTGTTAGTTATTAACTGTTATATAACTGTTAGTTATAACTAAC
>SJYA01001724.1:594825-683640 GCA_006410615.1 Neotragus moschatus
TACGTTAGTTATTATTCTTTCTGAATAGTTACCTTCTACATAGCTGCCTTGTTTCACAGTGAACTTAGTTATTCAAAAATAGGTCAGTAAGGAGAATGTGGGCTGATCTACTCTTAATTTCAGTTTTTAAGATACAGAAATTAATTCCTAGTATTTGTTATAAATAGTAATTAAATGATATAGTTTTTAGAAATGTTAATATCTCAGAGTCATCACACTACATTAACACAGTTGGGAAATATAATGGTATTGATGTCAGAAAAAAAAGTGAATGTGCACTTAAAAATTTGTTGAGATGGTAGATCTCATGCTAAGTGTTTTTACCATAGAAACAAACAGACAAAAAGATGAGAACAAAATAAAAATCCTGAAGGGATGTAGATAAAACTTTACCTTGACAATGGTGATATGAGTATAGGCATATGTCCAAGCTCATTAAACTGTTTATATTAAACATATGTAGCCTTTTGTATATCAATTATAACTCAATAAAGTTTTAAAGCAAAACAAAACAAAAACATCTTTAATAGAATCTGAAACATATTCAGGATATAGTAACAGTTTCCAGGAATCTTGAGAAGTGAGTGAAGGAAAAATCAGTATGATGGCCTAAAATGAGAACAGGCTTTGGAATAACATTTTGTACATATCCAATTAAACCGTGTGCAGCACAGAAAAAGATAAGTTTCCCAATTCATTTTATGCTAGCATAACCTTGACTACAAAACCTTCCAAGCCAGAATAAAAAGAAAACCAGAGACCATTCTCTTTAATGTGTATTGTTGCATAAATTATTAATAAAATGTTGGCATGTTAAATTGAATACCAAAAAAAGGATTAAAAAATTATTATACTCCTATGTGTTTTATTAAATTTGAACTTTTTTGGAATAAATATAAAGTTTGTCAGTTTCCCACTGGAGTTTCTTGCTATTAAACTTTCAAAATATTTTTGCAGTTACTGTCAAAAATAAAGGTCTCACTTTTGTTTTTAATTCCTTCAGTCTCCTTGTGTTTGGCAATTACTACAAAAAAAATTAAAATGACATTGAAATTTATTCCTTAGATCTCTAAATAACACCAAATTTTGTATGCAAATGTCTTCTTAACATAGTAAGTTTTAAAACTTTCTTAAATGCAGAGGTTTGGCCTGTTCTTTAAAAAATCCTCAAAACAAATACGCAAATTAAAATAGGGATGGCAGGTGGTTAGATGTTTATATATTTAAAATAACTTGTGTTTACCTCACTTTATGAAAACAGTCCATCTGAGGTATTTTTGCTTGTTCAAGTTGTACAAGAGACAAAACCAATATGAAAATCACTTGTATGGGAATAAAATATTAAGTATAGGTGATAATTCAGCCTTTATTAGTGACTAACCTGTTTCTATAATGTAGTTATTTAGCCACCTAGAGTCTTCAATTTCTTATTTATAAATGAAATATGAGGACTGGATGGTCTTTTTGGTTCCAAATTCTAATATTTTTAAAACCCCAAACCAAAATTATTCTGTGAGTAGGATCCATAGATGGCAGTACCATATAATAAACACAGTAGAGGAAAAATGATGTTTTCCTATTCAGATTAGGGAAAAAACATAATTAAAACTCATCTGTTTTGGGGTTTCAAATAGAAAAGAGAAAGCAAAAGCAAAATGGCCATCATCACTTAATTTCTAGCTACATAAGGTAAAGATGGGAGAACTAACATTTTCTTTTTCTATATAAACAATGTATTGAAGAATAAATAATTAGGAGATTTCTAAAGGACTTAGAGACTCCAACTGTTTTAGAAAACTAGATTTTGAAAAAGGCACTGGAAAGTAAAGTAGAAAACCCAGAAAACAAAACCTTAAACTGAAATGACATTTAACTGTGCAGTGAAAACTTATTACTTTAGGATGATTTATAGGTAAAAATACATACCTGACCTAGTAAAAAAAAAATCTGCACTGTAGGATATTTTGAAATTGACATTCTTTTACTTTTAGATGGCATAAAGTATCTTAACCTAGGGCCTCCCTGGTGGCTCAGTGCTAAAGAATCTGTCTGCCAATGCAGGAGACTTGGATTCAGTCCTTGGGTTGGGAAGATCCCCCAAAGAAAGAAATGACATTCCACTCCAGGATTCTTGCCTGGGAAATTCCATGGACAGAGGAGCCTGGCAGGTTACAGTCCGTGGAGTCGCAAAAGAGTTTGACATGACTTAAGACTAAACAACAAGAAAACAACCTTAATTTTTTTTTTTTTACTCTTGGAGGACAGCACAGTGACTGGCTTTGAAAGTGTATCAAGGGATTTGTTTGTATACCATTTTACATATCCATGGTAGAGTGGGTGTAAGAACTTTGAGGACAAATGTAATCTATGAAGACTGAGATTTCCAAATAAAGTCAGAATTCAACCCATGCTTTTTATTACCAATATAATCACCCAATTCTTATGGATTTGGAATTAACAAATTAAATTTTCCTTAAGGAAAAATTCCTTGAAAACTATATTTGAATATACTATTAATATCTTACAGTGCCTGTAAAATCAGGACATATATAAGACCAGGAAAGAGTTTTTTCCTTTCAGAATGCTTTATAAAGAACTTTCTCACATTATAAATTATTATTACCATTATGAAACTGGCCAAATAGCCAAGAAGGAGTTACTCATAGAGAATGAATTGTTCAACCCTAATATTTAATACTACCATCCAGGGAAAGTGACTAATGTTCTTCAGTATAATATGCATTCAGAGGCTGCATAAGGAGGAACTTCATTCAACTTTGCTAAAACATCAGTGATGTTACAATATAAGAAAATGAATTACGTCTCAACAGCAAAAGAGATGAGTACCTATTATCCATGCAATTCATATTCCTAACAATTATAATGTGGGTGTTGGGGCTAAAATGTCTGTAGTTCATACATTCAACAGTCATTCTTTTAATACCATCTGTTCCTAGATGTCTTAGCAAATGTGGAAGTGTTATGTGGGGTAATGCATTGTCCTCTGATTGTCTGCAGTCTCGTTGTCAGGTAGACTTGTATCGCTTGAAATAGATACAAGGGCAAAGGACATAGTGGAACATCAGAGTGGAGCTGGGGAGTTTCCTGGAGGTGAGTTGCGGGCGTCACATGCAATGGCAGGGAAAAATGAGAACTAGGAGTCTGGAGGGATGGCCGTGGGAGAGGCATTGTTTCTCACTGAAAACAGGGTAACCTTCCTGGCTCCTTCCCTAACAATGAGCTTGTGGTGGACACCTTAACAGGCTTTCTCCCTTCTAAGCCTGCCTCTTCCGGTCTTCCCATTCTCTGTTGCTGGTCATTGCTTAGGGGTCTAGTTCTTGCTCTCTGTCAGCTACATGGGGTGTTTGTTTCTGAGGCTTCACTCATACCTACAGGCTTTCTTCCAGTCTCCACTACTCAGCATTCTCCGCCGAAGACAATCAGCGGGTCAGAGGGTCAGGGGCCAAGCTCATGTGTGTGTGGCTGTGTAAAACTAAAAAAAATTTGCTTGATTAAGAAAGCAGCACTAAAATTAATCAGGATTGTGAGGGGAATGTGAAAGAACAATTCGCTCTTACATGGACAAGAAAATACATCTGAATATGGTGTGATAGATAACACCTACCGAAAGATACTGAGCAGAAAAGTGTTGTAATGAATGTCATTTTCTCACAACGTCTGTTATTTGGAAGTGGCACGCTGGATAGGAAACTTGTCATCAGGATTAGACTAGTAGCTCCTTGAAGGCAAGGTTCTTCCATCCGCTCTCAGGGGTCTCCTAGGAGGCCCGGGTTCCTAATCACTCAATAAATACTGGCTGATGGAGAGAGTTAGTTCTTAAATTGTCTGCTTAGAAATAATTTTGTCTCTTATGAAATTGTATGAACATTCCCATTTTTGTTTCCAGTCTTTCTCTGAAAGGGCAAAACAGACAAAGTTAAAGAGAGCTTATGCAATGCTTTTTTTTTTTTCCTGTATATCCTATTAACTTTTAAAAATAGTTATGACATACACTCCTCTTTGAAATAGGCCTTGCTGTATGACTGTGATTAAATTTGTCTTCATTCATCAAGAGTTTTTCATTTTCCATTTATTTCTTACATTTTAATCCGGTTATGACTTGGGAAGAGAGCCTTGAATGAACCTGAGATCACCTAATTCAAATCAGGCATATAAATTGTCTTGATTTTCAAACATAAAAATACAATAGATGTAGTACCATAATCAGCAGAAGGTAATACAAGTTCATATTAAAAATTTTGCAAATGATTCTGATGGGCTTTTTTTGTATTATAGAATGCTTGCTACCTGAAAATATAAATAGTGACATATTTTGATGTTAGTATAGTGTTTTATGTNTCAAATCAGGCATATAAATTGTCTTGATTTTCAAACATAAAAATACAATAAATGTAGTACCATAATCAGCAGAAGGTAATAAAAGTTGATATTAAAAATTTTGCAAATGATTCTGATGAGTTTTTTTGTATTATAGAATGCTTGCTACCTGAAAATATAAATAGTGACATATTTTGATGTTAGTATAGTGTTTTATGTTTTCAGCATTTTGCTTAAGTCGCTAATATAACCTTAGGAGAACCTGTCTCTTGTTAATTGACAGCTATTACAGAGGCATAGTCCACTTCATTTTCCTCTGTATTATTAGTTTTTATTAGGTTTGATGTTTGAACACCACTATACAAGTTCAAATATTACAAAAAAATTACGTAGAATAGCAGTATTTAAAAATTATTTCAACTTTACCTCTGAAGACCTAGTTTTTGTTACCTTGTCTATACTGATACAAAAGTAACTGTGGAGACTTTCCCCATGTTTTTCCAAATTCAGATTAGTAAAGTGGCTTGTCTTAAAGACCCTTCAGTTCAGTTCAGTTCAGTCGCTTAGTCGTGTCTGACTCTTTGCGACCCCATGAATCACAGCACATCAGGCCTCCCTGTACATCACCAATTCCCAGAGTTCACTCAGACTCACGCCCATCGAGTCAGTGATGCCATCCAGGCATCTCATCCTCGGTCGTCCCCTTCTCCTCCTGCCCCCAATCCCTCCCAGCATCAGAGTCTTTTCCAATGAGTCAACTCTTTGCATGAGGTTGCCAAAGTACTGGAGCTTCAGCTTTAGCATCATTCCTTCCAAAGAAATCCCAGGACCGATCTCCTTCAGAATGGACTGGTTGGATCTTNGCCAGAAGATAATGTAAATCACCTGAGACCTTTTGTATACAAAAAGATATACAGAAAGGGTCAGGACTGTTGCCCCCTGCATGACTCTGTATCATCCATTATGTAAAACTTAGAGTATATAAACACCTTTTAAAAATAAAGTTATGGCGGTTTTTGCACAAGCTTGGCCTCTCCCGTGTTTCTTTCTCTCTTTTTCTCCCTCTCCCTCCCTCTCCTTTTCAGGCTGATCCCTTGGAAGCAGAGGCTCACCAAGTCTATTTATTTGCCTGGCTTCTAAGACCCACGAGAGAGGGAGCCCAAGGCAGGGCACCCTTCACTATTCAAGCAGGCGCCGGTGGCCTAACGTAGACAGTGCAAGTTCCTTGTCATGGAACTTTATTGGTTTTCCACGTAAACCAAGTTTTTCAGCCTCTTTTCTCCACTAATTTTCCTACTACACTATTTTTTCCTAATCTCTCTTTATATTTCTAAATAAATAAGTTTTTCCTCACCTACTCCGTCTCCCCTTCGAATTACCCTGGATCCACCAGGGCTGGACCCCAGCAGGAGTGGGTTTCCGGTACTTCCTCCAGAGGATCTTCCCAACCCAGAGATTGAATCTAGCATCTCTGGCATCTCCTCCATTGGCAGGCAGATTCTTTACCACTGCGCTAACTTGGAAGCCTGTTGCTAGATCANACCTACTCCGTCTCCCCTTCGAATTACCCTGGATCCACCAGGGCTGGACCCCAGCAGGAGTGGGTTTCCGGTACTTCCTCCAGAGGATCTTCCCAACCCAGAGATTGAATCTAGCATCTCTGGCATCTCCTCCATTGGCAGGCAGATTCTTTACCACTGCGCTAACTTGGAAGCCTGTTGCTAGATCATATGATAACTCTTGGGATTTTTAATTTTAATTTTTAACTCTTAAAGGGACCTCCATTGTTGTTTAATCACTGAGTCATGTCCAACTCTTGCAAACCCACGGACTGTAGCCGGCCAGACTCCTCTATCTATGGAATTTTCCAGGCAGGAATACTGGAGTGGGTTGCCATTTCCTTCTTTTAATTTTTTAAGGAACCTCCATTCTGTTTTCCACAATGGCTGCACCAATTTACATTTTCAACAACAGTGTAGGGGGTTCCTTTTTCTCCACATCCTCTCCGTTAATTAATGTAACATTTTAAATCTATCCATTCTACTTCAGGCAAGCACTTAGTTTTCATTTGTTGCTATGAATATTCTTATGTATGTGTTTTGGTGAATATATTTATTTAACTGGATATTGCTTAAGCATAGAATTTCTGGGTCATAGGGTAGGTGTCTAGCTTTAGTAGATATTACTAGACAGTGAGAAGGTAACAGGCAGGAAGGCCAGGGGTCTCCAAACAGAGGAAATAGCTGGCAAGTGTCAGACATTTTCATCTCTCTTAAGCTGCAGGAGGAAACAAACTAGTGATATTTTTTTCCTTCTCTATACAAATTTAAAAGGAGGTTTCTCTTAAAATTCTGTTTTGCCAAAGTGACACCTGGTTTCACCTGAAGTTAACCAATGCCTTTTTCTTATGGAAATGCTTATCTTAAGCTATGCTAATGTACTATACATTTACCTAAACTCTGTCTTCAAGTTGGTTCAACCTTTTGGCTCAGAACCTACTTGACAAATCAGTATGTTATACTCAGACACTGTTCCTCTAATCTATGTAAATGAAACTATTTGTATGGTGATCTGCCCTTCTTCAAGATTCAGGTTAATCACTTTATGGCCCAAGGTGAACCATTTGGTGCCAAGATTATCACAAAATGCATCTTATGGGTAAGGGGCCTGGTGCCAAACTGAGTTTTAAGACATTCCTTTCTTTCATTAACAGACTGCTAGTGACTATATAACATCCAGCTGAAGACTAGCAGGGGGGTACTCTTTCTGCCCCCTTCTAATGCCTATGTGAGAAGCTTTCTCTATCTCCTTTATACTTTAATAAAACTTTATTACACAAAAGCTCTGAGTGATCAAGCCTCATCTCTGGCCCCGGATTGAATTCTTCTCCTCCAGAGGCCAAGAATCCCTGCGTCATGATTCAACAACCTTTCAACAGTTTTCCAAATTGATGTTATTAATTTATATCCCCACCAGCACACATGAGTCCCAACATTTGGCATCTTCTTCATTTTAATTTTAGCCATTTTGGTGAGTCCAGGGTAACTCTGAAAGCTGAGACTCAAATAGGAAGTCACCTCTTTTCTTCACCTTTTATAATCCCCAAGACCTCCACTTCCTCCTAAACCTAGCTTTTCTTGATGATTGTACAGTTTGTCTTCAGTGTGGTCTGGGTTCAGCAAAGTAAGCCTATCAGAAGCCGTTTCTTCAGCCCTACTTCCTTCTGCAAAGAAGGTTCTGTAATTCACTGATACAGATAATTATGACCTGGGAGAAAGATAAACAGAAATGGAGAATAAAATTCATTTTATGGACAGGCTGATGTCAGAGCTATAGAGAAGGGGTAAAAGACATACAAATTCTGAAAATTCTACAAATTCTGTAGAAAATCTTGAAAACAATGGAGCCCAGTCACACTGGGTTTAGTTATTGTCATCTCCCAGGCCAGGACCTTGCAGCATTTAACCCTTAGTATCTGTCTCACTCTTCAGTGGAGGCTGGTCATTACAGGAATGCAGGACTCTCATGGAGTCTCATTTTCACTGTAATTGGCCAAACAAGAGGTCAGTTGCCTACATATGTTTTTTCTAGTACATATTTATTGAGTGCCTACTATGTGCTAAGCCCTGAATAAAGGAAGGGGATGTTTATTGTTTCGGTAGTTTCTGCAGCCATAGAATAGCAACAAGATGGAGAGACTACAATGTCAATTGATGCAATTATCTGTTAGTGAATTAAAAGATAGAGCATAGTCATAGTATTGGGGAGAGACTAGAATGAACTTAGAATTCTCTTACATGTACTACAGGGAAAACCTGATTTTACAAAAATAAAAGAAGAAAATTGCTACAATTGTCAAAAGAGCACCAGATCGGTTATATAAATTATGAAATGTGTCAGAGTTCTATTTGTTCATCGATATTATAAAAATCCAGAGCTCACAGGGAGGCCTGGCCAAACCTGAGAAAGAAGTCAAATATCTAAAGAACACAAATAATGTAGAAAGTAGTTGTGTTTTATCAGGCTCAAGTTGCCTGAACAGTGAATTATGCAGGGTTCATTTTTTGAGAAGGATATTAAACTCCAGCACACAACTTGACCTGCAAGCAAACAATACTTGGGTAGTCAGGAGGGTAAAAGAGCCACTCATTCGTTGTGCTAGCTTCTTATTGTTGCATTAAGAAAGTTCTATGAACTTAATCACTTAAAAGAAGTGAAGTGAAAGTAGCTAAGTCGTGTTGGACTCTGCGACACTACAGACTACCCTGCCGGGCTCCTCTGTTTATGGGATTCTCCAAGCAAGAATACTGGAGGGGGTATACTACCCCTTCTCCCGGGGGTCTTTTAACCCAGGAATTGAACCGGGGTCTCCTGCATTACAGGCAGATTCTTTACCAGCTGAGTTACCAGGGAAGCCCACTTAAACCACACCCATTTAGTAGCTCAGAGTCTGTAAACCAGAAGTCCTGACAGGTGGTGTGACTGGGTTCTCTGCTTAGGGTCGCAGAAGGCTGAGATCAAGATACTGATCGGATTGCATTTCCTCTGGAGGCTCTGTGGGAGAATCTGCTGCAAGCTCATTCTTGTTGCTGGCTGAATGAGGCTCCTTGAGGGTGGTGGTAGTGACGGTTTAGTCACCAAGTCATATCTGACTCTTGTAACGCCATGGACTGTCACATGGGGTCAGTAAGGCTCCTCTCCATGGGATTTCCCAGGCCAGGATTCTGGAATGGGTTGCCATTCTCTTCTCCAGGGGATCTTCTCGACCCTGGGATTGAACCTGGATCTCCTGCATTGCAGGAGGATTTTTTACCATCTGAGTCACCAGAGAAGCTTCTGTAGTTATAGGACTGAGGTCTCTATTTCTTTGCTATCTGTCAGCTGGGGCCCCCTTTTAGTAACTGCAGGCCACCCACATTCCTTGGGACTTGGCCTTTCTCCTGTCTTTAAAGCCAATCTTGGCATATTGAATCCTTCTCATGTTTTGAAATTGACTACCCTGTCTCTGACCTCTAGACTGAGTCTTACAGGGCTCCTGTGATTAAGTCATTCCCACCAGATAATCTCCCTATCTTACAATCAACTGATTTGTTACCTTAAAAAGTGCAATACCTAGATTAGTGTTTGGAAGGTGTGTGTATACCAGGGCAGGGAATTATGGGGGTCACTTTAGAAATTTTCTAGCTACAGAGTGTTCAATTTTAGAACCTATCTTAGATTCTAGGCTGGTGATTCCCAACTGGAGTTGAGAGTAAATTTACTCCCCTCCCCTAGAACATATTTGGCAATATGTAGAGACAGCTTTGAATGTCATGTAGTATCCACTACAGAGGTCAGAGATACTGCTAATTCATCTATAAAGTATGGGAGAGTCACCATAGTAAAGAATTAGCAGCCAAAGATGTCACTAGTGCTAGAGCTGAGAGACTCTTCCTTAAAGTATGAAAGATGATTGTTATTTTAGTCGAGAATTGTAGTAACATTAAATGTAAAAATGTAGGCAATGTGACACAAGATAGAAGGATAGGAGAAAAAGAAAAAGAGAATAGGGTATTTACATCTTACAAAAAGAGGAGACTGAAATTCTAGAACTAATGGATAGTGAAGGAAGGTGGATATACTATTCAAATTATAAAGATAAGGAAAAATAACAGTGATAAAACTATTAAGATGAGGAGGGAGAAAGAAAGGGAAATAGGATGCAATGAGGAAACAATAGAAATTGCCTAAAACTGATAAATAAGTAATATTTTAAGCTTTCATTTGGAATTATGGAAGTAACCACTGATGGGGTTCAGAACACACTACCCCAAAACATGGCACCTTAAATATTAAATATTTTAAGCTGAAGGAGTTCAAGAAAATAGCAGAGGCATGATCTTTCTGACCTTCCCCCATCTTTCATCCCTGAAACAGGTCATAAAATCCTCAGGTGACAATTATCCTCCCTATTTGGGCAAGAGATGAGTAGCCTCATCTTATCTCTGAAGGTAAAGGGACATAAAGAAGAATCCTAACAAACAGGTCTTCCTGGTGGCTCAGACGGTAAAGCATCTGCCTGCAATGCGGGAGACCTGGGTTTGACCCCTGGGTTGGGAAGATCCCCTGGAGAAGGAAATGACAACTCACTCCAGTACCCTTGTCTGGAAAATCCCATGGACAGAGGAGCCTGGTAGGCTCAGTCCACGGGGTCACAAAGAGTCGGACATGACTGAGCGACTTCACTCACTCTCAACAAACAGGTCTTGCTAACTTTCCCCAAGTTGGCTATAGTGCATTCATGTTCTTTGATCTATCACATTTATTCCAATGAATGACTACCCATTTGCCATCAAACTCGGCATAAAACTATTCAGGTTTGCTTTTTGGGGTTTTTTATTTCCTTTTGAAGGCTCCCATGTCACACAAAATGTATATTAAATAAAGGCATAGGCTTTTCTCCCATTAATCTGTGTTTGTCAGTTGAATTTTCAGACACAGTCAGGAAAAATAAGAAGGTGGAAGAAAAGGTTTTCCTTCCACACACCACCAGAAGAACAAAACTTAAAAAGTTTAAAAGAAATCTCCACATTGTTCTCCATAGTGGCTGTACTAGTTTGCATTTCCACCAACAGTGTAAGAGGGTTCCCTTTTCTCCACACCCCCTCCAGCATTTATTGCTTGTAGACTTTTGGATCACAGCCATTCTGACTGGTGTGAAATGGTACCTCATTGTGATCTTGATTTGCANCATCCAGTCCCATCACTTCATGGGAAATAGACGGGGAAACAGTGGAAACAGTGTCAGACTTTATTTTTGGGGCTCCAAAATCACTGCAGATGGTGACTGCAGTCATGAAATTAAAAGACACTTACTCCTTGGAAGAAAAGTTATGACCAACCTAGATAGTATATTCAAAAGCAGAGACATTACTTTGCCGACTAAGGTCCGTCTAGTCAAGGCTATGGTTTTTTCAGGAGTCATGTATGGATGTGAGAGTTGGACTGTGAAGAAGGCTGAGCGCTGAAGAATTGATGCTTTTGAACTGTGGTGTTGGAGAAGACTCTTGAGAGTCCCTTGGACTGCAAGGAGATCCAACAAGTCCATTCTGAAGGAGATCAGCCCTGGGATTTCTTTGGAAGGAATGATGCTAAAGCTGAAACTCCAGTACTTTGGCCACCTCCTGCGAAGGACTGACTCCTTGGAAAAGACTCTGATGCTGGGAGGGATTGGGGGCAGGAAGAGAAGGGGATGACCGAGGATGAGATGGCTGGATGGCATCACTGACTCAATGGACGTGAGTCTGAGTGAACTCCGGGAGTTGGTGATGGACAGGGAGGCCTGGCATGCTGCGATTCATGGGGTCGCAAAGAGTCGTACATGCCTGAGCGACTGAACTGAACTGATGTATTTATTTTTGGTTGTGCTGGGCCTTTGATGCTGCGTATTGGCTTTCTCTAGTTTGGGTGTGTGGGCTTCTCATTGTGGTGCTTCTCTTGTTTTTGAGCACAAGCCCTAGAGTAAATGGACTTCAGTAATTGTGTGCGAGGTTCAGTAGCTGCAGATCACAGGCTCTGGAGCTGGACTCAGTAGTTGTGGTTAATGAGCTTAGTTGCTCTACAGCATATGGGATCTTCTCAGACCAGGGATCAAACTCATGTCCCCTGAATTGGCAGGTGGATTCTTAACAAGTGGTACACCAGGAAAGTCTCAAGATTATCTAAGGGGATGACTTCTGCTCTGTGTAAAATGGCAGGACTTGTGGGTGATATTTAGACCTAATGATCAAAATATCAAACTAAACTATCAAAACTTAACTATTTTTATGATTTTTTTAGAAGTTACACCAACATATACCTTTCCTATTTCTTTTTTATAAAAGTTAAAATATAAAGTGGAAACTATATTGAATATCTATCATCCAAATGTTCATGTTTATACCTTTCCTTTATGTCACAGAAATATGTTCTTTTGATGTTGAATGTTGTAAAATCAGTGATCAGCATTACTATATATTTAGTTTAAAATAGGAAAAAAAAAAGAAATTACCCAAATATAATTCAGAAAGTCATATTGTTAAACAAATTTGTATGGACATCTATTAAGTACCCAAATAAATTTATGTACCATCACTTTTGGTAGAGCAAAATGAATTCAAGTAAAATAACTGTCCTAATTATGTTATCTAATTAGCATGATGATGAAATTGAAAATTCCTTACTGACATATTGTGTATATAAGTAGTGATCTTGCTTTAGGTAATAGAAGTAGTCAGACACTAGATTTATGGCCTCTGTGATGGAATAGACTCTAAGAAGCAATATCATACCATTTCATAATAGTACAATTACTACAACATCAATATAAGCATAAGAAATGATTTTTTTCTTCACTGAATTTATTCAAAAAGCTTGAGATAAATGTATGCTTTAATTCAAGAATTTCAATGTATTTGAAGGCAGGAGAAAGGCTATTTCATTATTCAGTTACCTTGAAACACTGAAGGAGGTTGATGAGTAAGGAAAGGAATAAGTAATATTATGATAGCATGACATGCCATGGAACTGCTCTTTTAAGGATCAGGATTATTAATGGAATTTATAGTGAAACACCTTCACCAGCAGGGATATATTACAAGTAAACAAAAGAGAAGATATGAAATTCAGTTTTCCTGTCTTTAATTTGTTTTCTGTATAAATTAATGTTGATTTTGACTATTTCTTTTTTGATATTCCAGCACTCAGGGGATGGAGTGCATTGGATTGGGAAGAGGTTTTTTTTTTTAAACCCTCCACAACATGTGAAGTTTACCACTTTGTCCTTATTTGCAATCACTCACCTTGGGACCTGCAAACTTGAAAAGAGTTGTCTCACAATTTCAGCAAATGTAATTTTCTCAGAGAACTCTGCTAAAGAAACAGCTTCACTTATGGTTGTGTAGAAAAAGAAAGCACATGACAAATTATTAATCTCCTGAGCTGTGAAGTTATCTACAAGAAAGGAAATGGAAAAGATAAAAAGCCTCTCTTCTTGAGAAAAAACAAAGAATGCCCATGTTCTATTCTCTCTGTATATACTTAGCTAACCAGGAAGGGTTATTGGGATCTTTATATACTTGGCTTCTGTCAGACATTTGATAGAATTTTTAAGTTATGTAGAAATTTACAATTCTGAATGTAAGGCAATTTAATATAAAGCCAATTCAAAGAGAATCTTTTTTCTTTTTTTCTGAAGATAATTGACAGGAAAAGCATAAAGAAAGAAGGACTCTGTCTGTACTGGAAATGTCAGGAAAATGTTTTTGGCCATGGCATATTAAAGGGAACCCAAGAAAGAGACATTAGGAAGAAGAGGTACACAACTATAAAATGAGTGGGAAACTCCCACAAATAGAAGGACATAAAAATTATTATGTGTGAGTATATGGAAGAATTTTTCTTAGTGATTCAAAAATATGTGAAAATCCTACCATGATGGTTAGTTCAATGAGAATCCAGAAATGCCCTAAAATGTTATTCACTTTTACATACCTCTTGTTTCACAGCAGAATTTTCTGCATTGTTAACACAATAAGTATATTTTTACACATATATTGAGCATCTAGTATTTGAATGACCTTATTCTAGAAATTGTGAATCTGGAAAAAAATATGATACTCTCCTGTTATCAAATAGTGCAAGGGAAAATGCTATATTATTTATACATAATAATTTTTAAATGTATGGTTATAAGTCATAGGGTAGACTATATAGTATAAAAGAACTACAAACTAAAATGACAATGATGTTTATTCAAATATATTGTAAAGACTCAGGCAGAGTGTGAAATCAAAGGGTGTATAAGAATAAGAACTTCTAAAATTCCACACAAACATTGGGGAACTGACTAACCCACATAGAGGACAGAACATTTTCAAAGCTCAAAAATATATAGGGTAAAAGTAGTGCTTCAGGAACTAGAAATAATTTATCAAGAGGAACGTTTAAATTATTATGAAGGACAAGATGAGAGATACCTACAGGCAAAATCCAGGTCAGGGAAACTTACAGTATACAGCTGAGTCTTTAACTGTGTTATTATTGACAGTAAAAATAATTGAGTTGGTCTTATTTGTAAGGTAGGGGAAAGCTTTATTTCATAACTGTAAAGATTATTTAAAGACAGTTTTAATACAAATGAATCGAATTGGGCCAAATTACTTTGATTTGCAGTCCAAGAAAACAGAACACTTAACATTTTCTACAAGTTTTTAATGAAGGTTGATAAACCTGTGATCCATCAACCATTAAATATTTTTAAAGAGGCTTTTTCAATCACAGACAATACAATTTTTTCCCTTCAAAAGCTCAAAAGAAACTTTTCAATTCTTTTATATGTATTTTAATAACTTTCCATATAGCATGCAAAAGTGAAGATTAAGATTGATACTTCTGTTTGTAGTAATCTACTACAAAAAAGAAATTTTAAAAATGATTGCTTTCTTTAGTATTCATTTCATAGGCACAAACACAAATTTATTGCCACCAATGCAAATATGTCCAGATGTTTACAGAATGATATGGCTTTCAATGTGTACCTTAGTTAGAAAAAAATCTCAGGATATAAATCCATGTTTAGGACTGGGAAGCAGTGGCAGAATTTTATAAAATATAAATTTTTATAAAATATATGCTTCTTAGTACACAAGTCCTTTCTTGCTTTGATATTCTTTTCCTTCTAAAATATTACTTGGAAGGACATGCAAATCCCTTCTTTTGTAACAAACTAAAGAAAATTCTATAAATATTTTAATCTGTTTCACATTAGGGTGTTTATCAGTGTTTTAACGGGGCAAGAGGCAAAAATAAATTCCATTTAAACCCTACAGCCCTGATTCTTCAGATATGGAAATTGACTGAGTCATCAAATCATTTATTTTTATTCTCCTTTATATATTCCTTTAATGTAAAACAGGAGTGAAAGGAGATGTTTCCTGAATAAAAGCTAAATATTATTCCAGCATATTTTTAAAGATATTTATGTCGAAGAGAAAGGAAATAAGAGCAGAGGGGAAAGAGTGAGAAAGAGAGGAAAGAAAAGAGGCAAGAAGGAAGGAATGAGAGAATGGTAGCGAGGAAAGAGAGAAGAGAGGGACATAGGGACCAAAAGAACTAGCCGCTATGTTAGGTATTATTAATCTCAACATGATACATTCCGAGTAGAGTGGTTCTCAGTGTGTGCTATTATTACAAAATGTTCACTAAGGACAGCTTTGTGTATATGAGAACTAAAAGTACATAGGAAATAAAGTTAACAAAAAGAGTTTAGAGATAGCAAATGAGGTTTAAAGATCAACTGTTTATTGGAATCAGAGAAGTCTAGAAAACAAAAAAGAACCATAAGTAACGACTGTTTACTTTTATTGTAAGTTGTGGATAGAGTGGAGAGAACACAAAGGAATGCTCCTCAGCTAGTTCTGCTGAAAAACAGGACTTTCTTCTGGCTGACAACATCTGTATATTTTCAACCTGTAAGTAATGGAAACCTGGCAGCATAGATGAAGTGATGATGATATTAGAAATAAAAGGAATAAAATTATAAAGATCAAACAAAGATTTGATTGTTGGAGAAAAATAGTAACATTTTACCGATTATAGCAATATTGATAAAATAAGTTAAACCCTGTGAGGTTTAACTTTGAAAATAAAGGGGAAATTAAAAGTATCAGTAACATAACCTAGAATAACTTTTCAATCTGGGTTATTCCAAATTTCTATTTTATTATTATTGTCTTATTATTTTTGGCAGTAGTAATGAGGCAACAGGGAGGGAATATATGTAAACCACCTAAAACCCGATCAATGGACACACAACATTCTATAGATTTTAGTTTTTATCCTTTTCTTTCTTCCCAAAGGTGTCCATAGGTTTCTATGGCAATTTTTTTTCTGAACTTCTTTATTATCTAATTTTTCAGCCTTACAGAATTATGCTGGTTTCTGCCAAACATCAACATGAATCAGTCATAGGTACACATATCCCCCCCAACTACTTGAACCTCCCTTCACCTTCCTCCCCATCTCATCCCTCCAGGTTGTTACAGAGCCGCAGTTTGAAATCCCTGAGCATAGAGCAGATTCTATTGGCTATTGGAGTTGTTGTTGTCCAGTCACTCAATTGTGTCCAGCTCTTTGCGACCCCGTGGACTACAGCACACCAGACTTCCTGTCCTTCACCATCTCCTGGAGCTTGCTCAAAGTCATGTCCGTTGAGTCAGGGATGCCATCCAGTAACCTTATCCTGTCGTCCCCCTCTCAACTGAGTCTTGTCTTCGCATCAGATGGCCAAAGTATTGGAGCTTCAGCTTCAATATCAGTCCTTCTAATGATTATTCAGGATTGATTTCTTTTAAGATTGACTGGTTTAATCTCCTTACAAATCAAGGGACTCTCAAGAGTCGTCTCCAACACCACAGTTCAAAAGAATCAGTTCTTCAGTGCTCAGCCTTCTTTATGGTACGACTCTCACATCCATACATGACTACTGTAAAAATCATAACTTTGACTCTTAGAACCTGTCGGACTACAGTCCAAAGGGTCACAAAGAGTCAGGCATAACTGAGGGGCCTTAGCATGCACGCAGGCAAACACATTGACAATGGCAATAATAGCAATTGCAGCAACAAGCACTCTACCTGATTCAGGAATGTATCCTTTAAGAAAAAAAGTTTAAAATGCCTATCAATTAATTTTTCTCTTCTTGTTATTTTTCAATACATATGAAGTAGATTTTTGTAAAGTACTTATTTGAGAAGTATTTTTTTTCCTATTCTAGTTTTAATTTTATTTCCTATTCTATTTTTTTTTTTTTAACCATGCTACATTACTTATGGGATCTTAATTCCCAGACCAGGGATTGAATGTTGTCTCCCTGCAGTGGAAGTGCAGAGTCCTAACGACTGGTTGACCAGGGAATTTCCTCCTATAATTCTTAATAAAATTTTGAAATGTTGGTTGATTTAGTTTTTGCTTCTGTCCATGTAGAAATGGACAGTTTCTCATTAAACAGTTTTAGTTTGTTTTTCCCCACCAATTAGTTATATTTTTGTTCAAAAATGATAACTTTTATTGCTTTCTTTGTTACTATTTTAGAATTATTCAACATATAAATGATAAAATGATATCAAATGATAAAATTTTGTAAAAATTTGTAAAGTTTTATGCCATAGTGTAAACTTACATGCCTTACTTGAACTTCTTCATCCTTTATGGGCTTAAATTATATGACACTTTTCTTTGAAAATGCTAGTGTCAGATACTACACGTCTTACATTCATTTTAAAACATTTTTCAACCTGAAAATGATTGACATTTAACTTTGTCTTATTGCTTCCCTTCCACAATTGCAATAGAGGAAGACAATGCTTGAAATTAGTATAAAGTAAAATATGTTCAAGAATGAAACAAGAATGCAAAAGTATTGAAAAATCTTTACGAATATAGACAGAAGGCAAATGAAAAACTATATCCTAAGTCCTTACTAAGTTAGGACTAGAAATAGTATCCTAAGGATCTACCAAGTTCGTTTAGGAAGAGTGAAAAAGAAATATCTTAAGGAAATGGGATTTACTGATTTTTTTTCTTTATTTTTCCAACCTTTAAAAAATTGAAGTGTAGTTAATTTATAAAGTTGTGTTAGAATAGTTTGGAAATTCCTTTAAAAAAGTATATAGGTTGGGATTTACTTTAAATATTTCTCTAAATATTTCATTTTAAAAATATGGTTTGCATGCATTTAGCATATCTTCAGTAATTAATGGGTTAAAAAATCTTGGGATGCAAATTTCATTCTTTAAGTTTTTACTATCTCAAAATGCTTTATAAAGTCACAATGTTTAAATTTTTTAAATAAATAAATAAAAACAAAATCACGGGGTCATTCCTGAGACTGGAAATACGTAATCAGAGAATCCAAAGCTTCAGATAATAGAATGAGTAGCTAAAGTTAAGGAGGAGGCCATGGCAAACCACTCCAGTACTCTTGCCTGGAAAATCCTATGGACGGATGACCCTGGTAGGCGGAAGTCCTTGGGGTCGCTAAGAGTCAGACACTACTGACTGACTTCACTTTCACTTTTCACTTTCATGCATTGGAGAAGGAAATGGCAACCCACTCCAGTATTCTTGCCTGGAGAATCCCAGGGACGGGGGAGCCTCTTGTGGGCTGCCATCTATGGGGTCGCACAGAGTCAGACGCGACAGAAGCAGCAGCAGCTAAAGTTATACACGTGATTTTTGTATATGCTCTTTAGTAAATGAAGTCGCTCAGTCATGTCCGACTTTTGTGACCCCATGGACTGTAGCCTACCAGGCTCCTCTGTCCATGGGATTTTCCAGGCAATAGTACTGGAGTGGACTGCCATTTCCTTCTCCAGCGGATCTTCCCATCCCAGGGATCAAATCCGGGTCTCCCGCATTGTAGATAGAAGCTTTACTGTCTGAGCCACTCAGGAAGTCCTATATGCTCTTTATAATCCATGTTATACTATAGGATATAATTCATATTTATTAATAAGGAATGTTTTTCTTAAATCAAGATTGTATAAGGATTTCTGCATCAAAAATGTCTAGATTTATTTATACTTAACTGTGTGATAACATTTAAATCAAAGGATGTGCTGTTACATCACTGAAAGTATTACTGCCATTTCTTAACATGAAAGTTGCTCAGTTGTGTTCGAATCTTTGCGATCCCATGGACTATACAGTTCGTGGAATGCTCCAGGCCAGAATACTGGAGTGGGTAGCCTTTCCCTTCTCCAGGGGATCTTCCCAACCCAGGGATTGAATCCAGGTCTCCCACATTGCAGGTGGATTATTTGCCAGCTGAGCCACCAGGGAGGCCCACCATTTATTAAAAATCTATGTACATGATCAAGCTGAGTATTACTCAGTACTAAGAGTGGTAGAAAAATATCTAAATGCCCTCTGGAAATATGTTCATTTTAGAAAATATCAATGTTACTAAGTAAATGAACAAGGAAAATAACAATATAAATGACAAAATTGTTTCCTAGGGTAAATAATTTTTAAAATTTTACATTTTTTATTAAGCCTTATACCTAATAAGGGAGAGGAATGAGAAGTAACTGTACAAAAAGCATTTATACATAATAACATTTCTGGGGATAATCAAAGTGATTCAAACCCAGCCTTGTAACCATAACTTACAGCTATCGATTTATGAAAATCTACTTCAGTAATTGTTCTGGCTAAGTTCTTTCATTACAGAAACTCACTTCCCATTTTCTTGATTATTCTATTGAGAAAGCTGAATGCTTCTTTCCTTGCTAGTCTTGGCATTCAGATCATTTGATATCAACCAAGTTCAAACTCTAAATCAAATGTTAAACTCCAGGATTTTCTGTATAATATCAACAAATAATCAGAAAAAGTATTCTATCAATTGGAATATACTGATTAGACCAGTATATTGGAATATACTGATTTGAAAATTTTCCTGGATGTTTAAAAATTTTTAATTTATTCAGGTAAAAAAAAAATCATCATCATGTTCATTACATCCTTTAAAGAAAATAGGTAGGTGAGTTATAGTGAGGTGTGAAAACTTGTCAAAGTTAAAACTAATAAAGTTTAAACCAGAGATGTTAGTAGTTTGCCCAGTCTATACTGCCATTCTGTATCCCAAACAGGAGAACACTCTCACAATCTTTTGAAATCTAAACTGAGATGCCGTCCAGCTGAAGAGGATGAATGGGGACTGCAGGGGCATCAGGGGAGGGCCTCCACATACTGAGGCAGGTAAGCGGAAGCCAAGATCAGAAACCCAGTGCTGTTTAGGTAGTGGAGAGAGGCTGCAGTGTATCAGGTAAAGTGATTTTACTAAATCCAGAAGGATCAGTGTCCTCAGTCATTCAGTTCTGTTTGAACATTTGACTCTAGCCAACCTGTCCGCACTTTACCTTGTTTTCCTTAACAATTTTTGGATAAGTGTTTCCTGTACCATTATGTCAGACACTAAAAATAGACTCACAGCCCTAGCATTAAAGCAAAACATCTGTTGCAAAGAATAAAGTTGTTTCTTTTTGCCCCACAAATAGAGTTAAGATCTGTAGTAAGAGGATCTTAGAAGTTGTTTCTGTTTTTTGTTTGTTTGTTTTCATGAAAGAAGAGAAAACAGTAATAACATTCTAGTTGGATAAACTACATGCTGCTGCTGCTGCTTCTAAGTCACTTCAGTCATGTCCAACTCTGTGCGACCCCAGAGACGGTAGCCCACCAGGCTCCCTGGTCCCTGGGATTCTCCAGGCAAGAACACTGGAGTGGGTTGCCATTTCCTTCTCCAAAGCATGAAAGTGAAAAGTGAAAGGGAAGTTGCTCAGTCGTGTCCGACTCTTCATGACCCATGGACTGCAGCCCACCAGGCTCCTCCGTCCATGGGACTTTCCAGGCAAGAGTACTAGATTTGGTTGCCATTGCCTTTTCCAGGATAAATGGTATATGTACCCATAAATAAAAAATCAATGGATTATATAAAATTATATCTTAAATGGTGCCCACATTTTAAATTAATATATGGATTCTTTAAAGATTTTA
This sequence comes from Neotragus moschatus, assembly GCA_006410615.1. Taxonomy (NCBI): domain Eukaryota; kingdom Metazoa; phylum Chordata; class Mammalia; order Artiodactyla; family Bovidae; genus Neotragus; species Neotragus moschatus. The sequence continues at coordinate 615,739 of SJYA01001724.1, forward strand.
TTAAACAGCACCTAGAAAAATGTCTGGCAATGACTAATAAGGTTCGAATGTTTCCACTTAATAGTCCACTTATTCCTAAATTCTCAAGGAAAGGCTTATTCCTTACATAAGTTACACCCATTAGAAAAACATTAAAGAAAACTGTCTAACTTTCTAGCCTAGAAACTAACACGAATGTAGGTGGGATAAATCAGTTCACATATATAATGCATAACATCTGCAAGAATCCATAAACCTCAGATTTTTAAAAGGAACTGCTTTAGAGCAATTAGCATTGGGACTTCCCTGCTGGTCCAGTGGCCAAGACTCACTCCAAGTGTGGGAGGCCTGGGTTCGATCCCTGGTCAGGAAAATAGATCCCACATGCCACAACCAAGACCTGATTTAGCCAAATAAAGAATTTTTTTAAATTAGCACTAGTTTCTGAGTTTGAACGTTTTCCCCAATCTTTCCTACTGGCTTTAATAATCTGAGTTCTTAAAATGTAAATTTGACCAATTCATTCATTTTCAGAATGATTTCAAAGTTATTTACTCTGGATAAATAAATCAGTCCCAGTACAGTTCAAACATTGTGCCTTGGTCTTTCTTTAAGCTTCTCCAGTTTATAAACTAGAAAATACAATTTCTGTGTATCAGTGTACCAGGAGGGAGTTCATAGCCTCTTCATGAATGGCCACATAGATATTAGTGAGTAGCCACATATTAATTTCAGAAGAAGAGACTACACACAGGTCCACTGTCTCCTCTCTGCTTCCCTGTTGGTTCCTGATGTTGACATGGCAGCTCTTCAAACCTTCCAGCACGGGAAAGACTTGAGTATGAGGACTGATTGAGACCTGCAAACCTTCATGGTATTGCTGACTCTTCTCAGATTTTAAGCGTGCTGCTCATCACCTGAGATCATTACTCTCTTTCCAAATAATATATTGGCAGGGAGACGTGTATGGCTTGCTATTTAGAAGGATATACACCCATACATTTAATTTGCAATATAATTATTGAGAGAATACGTTATGTCATATTATTTTAGGACTAGGATATAGTAGGGAACACAAGAGAGTCAGGGAACTATATGTAGTTTTCAATAAACAGAGAGAAAATATAAGCAAAACTATACCAATGTACAAGTAAAAAATTAGAGTGCTACGTTGAGTAATAAAAGCACTAATTTCATACAGATAATGTGCTTCAGTCATGTCTGATTCTTGGCAGCTCCATGGACTGTATCTCATGAGGCTCCTCTGTCCAAGGGATTTCCCAGGCATGAATACTGGAGTGGATTGCCATTTCCTGCTTCAGGGGATATTTCCAACCCAGGGGTTGAACTGGCATCTCCTGATTGGCAGGCAGATTCCTTGCCGCTGAGCCATTGGGGAAGCCCTCATATAAATAAGGTGTATACCTATATGAAAAGACAAGAGGGTACTTTCTTAAACAGAAACTTGAATATAAAGGAAAATCTACTCGTCTGGCATTTAAGGCAAACATTCTAAGCACAAGGGCCAGTGATCACAGAGAACAAGCTTGATGAAGTGTCTCAGCACTGCTGAGAAACTAAAATGTCCAGGGAAGCTGAAACATTACAAGTGCATCACACAATTCTTGTATCTCTTTCCCATTTTTCTGCATGGCCCACCTTTTATAGAGATACTGCTGTGGCTTTGCACAGGTGTACCTGTCTCAGCCTTCTGCCTTGGCTCCACCAACAACTCTAGGTTTCTTTTCAAGGGCATTTTGGTAAAGTGGTATTGAACCTCTGCAGGAAGTGTTGGTCTTTCTGCATATGCATGTGATACCAGAGAACTGAAATTCAGAGGAAGGAGAACCTGTACTGAACTCTACTTCTTGTCTTTCTTCACTTAAAAAGAAGGAAAAAGATAAAAAAAAGAAAATTATCTTCTCATCTCCCTATCTTTCTACTTCTAGTCCCCTTTTTTCTCTAAGCTTTAACTCCTTCCCATTTTTAACTGGGAAAAAAATAGATCCTGTGATTTGAAAATACGTCTTAGTCCTTTTTTAAAAAAATACTTGAAATAATTACTTTAGAACTTTATAAGGTTTCCTCACCATTCAGGTTTAGGGTGTCATATCGAGTGAACTCCGGGAGTTGGTGACGGACAGGGAGGCCTGGTGTGCTGCAATTCATGGGGTCGCAAAGAGTCGGAGACGACTGAGTGACTGAACTGAACTAAACTGCTGAAAAGTGAACATGCCCTTTCATATTACACATTAGTTGCCGATCACAGATTAATAATCTACAGTTCCTCCTGCCCGAGTGAGGTAGATATGGTAGACATACTCTGCCGTGAGTATAGCCTGTAAAGGTGTTCCTGTCGTTGCCATCTCTCATCATCAGGGACTTGCATCCCAGCATGGAAAGGGCATAAGAAGGAGGGGCTGAGGTCAAGGACATTAGGAGTAAAACTGAAAGAATTCAGATAGCTGGAAGATCCTATTAGAAGATAAGCAGCGATATTTTACTTTTGAGAATTTAGGAAATTCTTGGGATTTCACTTGCTCTGAGAACCACAGGACTCTTCTTAAATGTTGCCCTAATTTTGAATTGTAGCAGAATGTTTCAACCAACAGGTTAAGCAGTATATATGCATTATATATACTGGGTTCCCTGAGGGCTCACGTGGTAAAGAATCTGCCTGCAATGCAGGAGACCTGTGATCGATCCCCGAGTTGGGAAGAATCCCAGGAGAAAGGACTGGAACCCACTCCAGTATTCTTGCCTGGAGAATTCCATGGACAGAGAGCTTGACAGGCAGTCCACTGGGTCACAGAGTCGGACCTACTCATTCATGAAGTCTTTCACTTTCATGTAGTATATACTCTATCCTACTCTCTACAATTTTAACACTATTATTTTCTGTATTTTACACTTGAGGAATATGAGAATGAATTGTTCCACATCCTAGTTATCACTGTATTATTCTAATTTTACGTATGCTGATATATTTTTAACACAAATTAAGTAAATATATATAAAAAAGATTAGAAGTAGAATACATCAGGTATAGAACAGAATTTTGCATTAAAGATATATTTACCTTAGTTTATATTATTAGTTGATCAGTGCTCTGTTATTAACCTGATGTCACATAGTATTTCTTCCTCATCCTTTTGAAGCAATGGATGTGTATGAAAAAAGAAAAAAATTTCCTAAAGTCATGGGTTTCATTATAAAGGACAACGTAGAAGAGCCAGAAGTTGAGATTGAAGTTTTATGGTAGGATATCATATGCATAGTTCAAATTCTTCAATCCAATTTTGGGTAGGCTTTTCTAGCATTATGTTTGAACAGTATCTAATGTATCGATGTGCTGTACTCAGTAGCTCAGTTGCATGTGTCTGTTTGTCACCCCATGTGACCCCAAGGGAACACACCAGGCTCCTTTGTCTGTGGAATTTTCCAGGCAATACTGGAGTGGGTTGCCATTTCCTACACCAGGGGATCTTCCTGACCCAAGGATCAAACCCAGGTCTCTTGCATCTCCTGCATTAGGAGGCAGGTTCATTTCCACTGAGCTACCTGGGCTGACTCATTGTAGGTAGATCATTACAGAAAGGGGGCTGGCGTTCACTCGCAGGTGAGTACTATGGGTAGCTCATTACATTGGTTAATTTTAACGAGCCATCATTAGCTTTGCTCTGAAAAGCGAAACTATCAGAAACTTCCCTTTTCCAAAACTATCCAACTAAGACATTCTAATCATAATCCTTTATTTCAAGAAATGGCAGTAATATGACAAGCCAGGCATCCATCACCACCCTGGTGGGTCTTTATGTGGATAAAACTTGCCTTTAAGCTGCAGCTAGCTCTTTAATCCATAATGGTTCAGAATTGTACATCTTTACTCTGTTTTTAGACTTTTCACTAGAAGAGATATCCACCCTGAGTCCCTTATTTTATTAACCTATTTGGCCAGATAGATCAAAGCTTTAGAAATAATAAGACTAGGGTTTCTATTACTTTATATAATGACATGATTCTCCTACAGCTCTTGTGATTTCCTACAGAGATTAGAACACTTGTATTTCACAGTTGGCATTGTGTAAGTTTAAAGCACAGTGTTACCCTATTATGAAATTGGAGAAATAAATTCTTAAAAATAAATAACAATGTATCTATAAATCTAATTTTCTATAAATACTGCAAACAAGTAACATCACTGATTGTACTTTTTAAATAAAATCTAAGTTTTCAGTAACTACTTCTCTTTATTACTGATTTTTTTTCCCTGCAATCATCCCAGAATTTCACAATTGAGTCACATTTCAGGGCCTTTTACTTCATTATTTTTTCTCTCCTTTTTCAATTTCTTTTACTAAGACAGCAGAGGTCTGTTTGGAGCCCCCCTGCCTGGCACTGCTGCAGAGATTTAAACTTTGGAAAGTTCAAAGAAAACAAGTATTATAAGCTGAAGCCTTGGATTTATATAGATTCTTTTGAAGAGCTCAAAGTACAAGAAACCTTTCCCATGGTCAGGGTTAAGGTTACAAAGTATAAAACATGCAATCTCTGTATTCTCGTCAGCCTCTCATTTTTCTGTACAATTCCAAAAACACTTTATTGAAAATGGTAGGTGCAATTATCAGCCACAGTTCCATCAGAAAGGAAACAGATTTCCACTTAGATTTTTTTTTCAAGAGTCTATAACAAAAAAATATTTATAGGAATAAAGGTAGAGTTAAGGGAAATAACAAGGGGCACTGAGTTCCTCAGATGCTGATGTGCCTTTACTGGCCTTACACCAGAACAAAACAAAACAACAGCAAAAAAAGAAAATAAAAGAAAAAAAAAGCAAAAAAAAAAAAACAACCCTGCAGGAGTAAATCATGCTACTGAAGCCCAGTGAGAGAATCAGAGAAGAGTCAACCAAGCAATGCTATAAGGTGAGTGGACCCTGCCATAACCCAAGAACACTCCCCACAGCAAGGAGAGTGGATGAGAGGTGCCCCTCCTCCTTCCCTCTCATCTCTCCTAAGGCCTCTTGTTTACCCCAGCTACCTGGAATATAGCCCATACCTGCATGAGTGATGCAGTCACATAGTTCAACCTCTTAGGCACAAAGAAAGGTAGAAAACAAATGTAGAAGGGTGCAAAAGTAAAAGACTCAACTGGGCTTTTTACTGTTTAGGTTTTTATTGCTTTTGTTTTCTCAAATTAAGAATATTTAACAGAAGGCAAACATAATTTTAATGTTATTACACACCATGAGATAATGTAAATTAAGTCATAAGGCCACCTCTAAAATATAAAATGTAAGATTAGCCACCTCCAGAATGCTTCATACCAAGCAAGAGAGAACTGGTGGGTAAGGGGAATGAATTAGTGAAATAATAAATGTAAGATATTTATTATGTGGTATATGATATGCATAGCTGTTGCTATATGAGCAGATATACAACAAATGAAACATAGAAACTCGGGTATAAATGAAGAAACTATACTCCTTTCATTTCACTTAATTGAATTTACAATTTTCTATGTTCAGTTATTTACATATTTGAAACTGGAATTTATGTACACCATCCAAAGGAGTGTTTGGAGTTTCTGAGAACGTTGCATATATGGAGTTGGTGAGAATGTTCATTCAGGTTTTTCTATAAGATTTTATGGAAAAAACCTGAATGAATGTGTTGGCTATCCAACAATAAAACCATTTCAATACACTGTTTCCTCAAACCTTCAGACTCCTTCTGTACTGGTATTACCCCTCAACCTCATTGATCATAAGCCAGTGTTGAATCTAGACTTCAATTAACCAATGAAGCCAGGTAGTGACTCCAAAAACTCACGCTTCCATATTAAATTCCAAATGCATGACTTAATAGATTCGACTTTCTCCAACCTTATCTTGTCTTTGTATAATTCTTTTAGAATCCATTTCTACTATTACTTCCTAAAATTACCTGATACAACAATTTAGAAAGATCTATCAGATCTTTTAGTGTAGACATGTCTTTTTTGGAAGCCAAATTAGAATTCTTACTCTGGATCGTGTTGAAGCTTAAATCTTATTAAACTACCTGGACCCAGTGATAAGAAACAAAAGTCGTTCTTAAAGAGGATAATATTCTTGCAAGTAAATTGATCATGATAAAATCATTTAAAGTTTTTATTGAAAGGAAGAATGAACTTGGGATTCAGGGATTAAGCTGCTACAACATCCTCTGTGTCAAGGTCCTTTTCCCCCTCTCTACTTTGTGAGACTTGTTCTCCAGGTGGCGCAGTGGTAAAGAATCCATTTGCCATTGCAGGAAATGCAAGATACATGGGTTTGATCCTTGGGTTAGGAAGATACCTTAGAGTAGGAATTGGCAACCCCCTCCAGTATTCTTGCTTGGAGAATTCCATGGACAGAGGAACCTGGCAGGCTACAGTCCACAGGGTTGCAGAGAGTCAGACATATATTTGTTGGCAACTTGTAAGTCTGTCTCTAACTTGTTAAAATCCATCCTTCATACTTTCAGGCCTGCTGAAGGAATATTCTAAGGTCTTTGTTCTTTTAAAATCAGACTCTGATATTGAAATTTTTGCTGAAATCATGTTTGCTATTTGAATACACAAAGAAAAACACATGCCTGAATGAATTATCTTATTTATAGGCATAATTCTCCAAGAAACTTATGGCATGAAAGCAACCTTTCTTCTTAATAATCAGAATTAATTATATCAGCTAACAGAACAAATTCAAAAAGTGACCAGACAGTAGGATAAATCTCCAGCTCAGTGGAACCTTTACTATGTCCCTTGGAAAGTGAGTTGAATTTCTGGAAATGAAGGTCTCCAAATCAAGAAAAGTGTAAGTTTGTAGGGATAGAAAGCACAGATAATACAGGTAACTCATGTAAGTAATGGTTAAAGAGATTAATTCTATCCTCCTTTTAGATAGTATATTCTAGCTACTAAGTAAATAGTGTCTCATGACTACCCTGGCATAGTTTGATTCCTATGCCATATCCTAGAAGACAGCACTCAAACCTCTCTAGTTGTCATCTTAGCTGAGCCTTCAGTGAACTATTACACCATTCATTCTATCAGGCCATTTGCCTCTTTGTTTTGGGGAACAAAGGGAGATCAGTGATTTTTGTGATCAAGACCTCATTGTCTTACTGAATTTGAAATACAATCAGTGACTTAGACTGATCATGTCTGTTGAACAAAATACCAGGCATTTTGTGAATAATAGTGATACTTACAAATAGAAACACTTCAAACAAGGAAGAAAAAAATTCTATGGCAGGAACATGCATTCATTTCTATAAGAACATATTGTTTTCACTTCCAGTGTGGAAAGTGGTAAATTTAATAAACCAGACACTAGGAAGCTGGATGGTATCACCAAAGGATTGTGTGAAATTGAGTGCTTTGTGTTTGTCTTAATACTGATGGGGTTGACAGATTTAACACATCAGAATGTAGAATACCCAGTCACATTTAAATTACAGACATGCACCACATATTTTTTTTAGTATAAATATGTCCAATGCAATATTTGGAGTATATTTATGCANCCAAAGGATTGTGTGAAATTGAGTGCTTTGTGTTTGTCTTAATACTGATGGGGTTGACAGATTTAACACATCAGAATGTAGAATACCCAGTCACATTTAAATTACAGACATGCACCACATATTTTTTTTAGTATAAATATGTCCAATGCAATATTTGGAGTATATTTATGCAAGAAATGTTGTTTATTTAAAATTTAAATCACCATCTTATATTTATCTGGCAACTCTAACTGCTATATGATTGGATATTCTAAAGTTCCTGTAGTAAAATCAGCATTGGTGATAGGGTACTGGCTTCAGAGAACATTAACAGCACCTGCCAGTGTCAGAATGGACATTATATTAATGAGGCCCATGGGATAAATACTAGAATTACATATGATAGAGAGTAGTTGTCAGCCATGGGAAAGTCACATCCTGTTTGAGATTGGTGACATAATTCATGGGACCTACTAAAAAAATGAGTAGTTAGGGCTTCTATTCAACAATTCCTATGAATTTCAAGATAGTCTCAAAAGAACTTTAAACCAAGTGTAGGCCCTTCTGAATGCAGAGCTGGTGTGGCTATATGAGTATCACATATAATGAAGCTGGTGCTGTTCCTGCCTACATGGTTTTAAAGATTTTCTATTAAGAGTGAATGTTCTTGGTCCATCATTAATGTTAGACAAAATGATATGTACATTTTATTACCATTTCCATATGTCCATCCACCTAGTCCTTACCCAGAGCTTCTTTGATTAGGTCTCTCAGTATTTTTCTCTGCTGTCTTCTAAGCAAGCTTGTCAGGCTACTTGTCTCTGCCTGAAAGTCAATATACCCACTAGTCACGGAGATGCCAGGGATCAAACCCGTGGCCTCCTATATGCAAAGCATGCACTCTACCACTGAACTACAGAATCCGCAATCTGTCCTATCTCTTCCTTTATACTACTTTGATGAGTAAGTATACTACTTCTAGTTCTCTCCATGGAAGGACTTCACCACTGCCCTTTAGTGCCAACCATGAAAGAAGCTATAATATGGCAGCTGTTCTTTTCAGCTAATGCTCACTTATTACACTAACCTACTACTTAGCCAACACCAAGGACTTTTTAGACTATGCCTGTTGGTCATAGGAAATCCTCAATGAGACCCAGGATTTGAGCTGAAGAAGAGGAACAGAGGCAAGTGACATGGGAGTCCAATCTGTATATTCATATATAATTTACTAAGACTTCCAAATATTTTTGAGCCTGGGCCCTTATGGACACTTATATCATACAGTAAGTTGCAGTTGGCCCTGTCAAATGTTAAGAATTGGTAGATGTGCAGCTTGAGTTTCAGTCACTTACTGTCTTTACGACCATCTAGCAGCATAACAGGAGGTTTATCGAAGAGAAGAGTTCTTGGCTATAAAAGTCATTAGAATGCTAGAACTTGAAGATTTCATACTGTGATTCTCCTTTCAGGTATTTCCAACGTCTCTACATTGCATCTTGTCCGTTATGCATGCTTCAAGCATCATCAAATACACTGGGTTATATGAACCAAGTGACAGGTCTGTTTTCCCTACAGCTATGATATACTAGAGATTCTGATTCTCACTCAAATCAACTACTTTCAGAGTTATCCATTAAATGAGTCTTCGTTTCAGTCTCAAATGGGGTACGCTCTGTCTCCAAACTCCAAAGAGCTTCACCAAGTATTGTGCCTTGTTCTGGGACATTGGAACTGAGAGAGGTGCAAAAAACTGTCATTTATCATAAAGAGCATATTCTAGCACAGCAAAACCCCTGGACTCCTAAAGACGCCATCATTGCAAATGGCCTTTAAATCTCTGCTAATTTTATCTGCCAACTTCTGACAAACGTTCATCCAGATAACTTAGAAGATTTGCCACTTCCCATTCACTGCATTCAATTAACATGATGCGATCAATATATTAGACTAATGAAAAATCCTGTGAAATGCCAAGATGATCAAACTCCCTGCAAACCAAGCTGTAATAGAGAATAAAGGAATTAACAACCTTGAGGCAAGGCAATGAATGTGGACTACAATCCATTCTAGGTGACCATTAATTGTTTTTGATTCTTCCTCCTGATGCATACCAAGTAGTTATTCACTAATTCACTACTAACATACCAGAGTTTGTTCATAACGGGAGTTTTAGTTACACTCCAGTAAAAGTTGCCATACCTCAAATAGCAGCTGCCATTGCAGCTAATACTTGATTATGTTTAGAAAAATCCTTCTGGCTTGTGCAGAGAACATACTGGCAATTGAACAGGAGGTATGGCAGGCAGTTATACTAGTAACTGTCAACAGTTTGTTAGTGTTACTAATCACCGCAAGATCTCATGGGTTGCTATTGCTACTGATTTACTATGTTGGTGAAGCAAAGAGATATTTATTAGGCTCTTATAATGCCCTTTTTACCCTGATACATCTTACTCTTCAGAATAGGGGGCCAAGAGGGTTCCAGATAGTGCTAGTGGTAAAAAATCTGCCTGCCAATACAGTAGTCACAAGAGACATGGGTTCAGTCCTTGGGAGGGGAAGGGCCTTTAGAGAAGAAAATGGTAGCCCACTCCAGTATTCTAGCTGGGGGAATCCCATGGACAGAGGGCCTGGGGGTTATAGTCAATAGGGTTGCAAAGAGTTGGACACAGCTGAGCACACACATGCACAGGGTTTTAGAAGTTGCAAAAATATAAATTCCAAGTAATTAAATTTCAGCCCAGGGGAAATAACAAAAGTCATATTGGTGGCCCCTTTGGCCCAATTGTAAAAATAAATAAGGCAAAATCTTTATCAAGTATTATTCTTGAGCTTCCACTCTAACTGGAGAATTGTGATTGTGTTTCTTGTTTTTTTTTGTACTAGCGTGAACAAAAGCTATCAAACACACCATTGAAAGCCTTGGCATTTTTCTTTCTCTGTAGTGATATGCTGTAAATGCCTGCATGTTCCCTGGTATAAGAAGACTCTTCTTCGAGGGGACCTGGCATCAACTTCAAACAACAGGCTATGTATTTTTTAACAGATCTAGTTTTAGGGACTATTGTTCCTTGGAAGGAAAGCTTTGACAAACCTAGACAGCGTATTAAAAAGCAGAGACATCAAGTTGCCAGCAAAGGTCAGCATAGACAAAACTATGCTTTTTTCAGTAGTCATGTATGAATGTGTGAGTTGTACCATATAGAAGGCTGAATGCTGAAGAATTGATGCTTGCAAGTTGTGGTGCTGAAGAAGTCCCTTGGATTGCAAGGTCAAACCAATCATTTCTAAAGGAAATAAACCTTGAATATTCATTGGAAGGACTGATGTTGGTTGATGCTGAAGCTCCAATACTTTGGCCATTTGGCCACCTGATGTAAAGAGTCAACTCATTGGAAAAGACCCTGATACTAGGAAAGATTGAAGGCAAAGGAGAAGGAGGTGGCAGAAGATGAGATGTTGCAATAGCATCACTGACTCAATGGACATGAATTTCAGCAAACTCTATGAGGCAGTATAGGACAGAGGACCCTGGTGTTCTGCAGCCTGTGGGGTCACAAAAAGTCAGACAAAGTATAGCAAATGAAAGACAATAATAAGATCTGGAGACTTGGGTAATGATCACTATTTTCCAATGTCATAACTGCTCACCAGCTCTTGAGCTGTTTATACAAATCAAGATGCACCATAGTTGACTCTCTCTCTTCTAGGAAAACCATGCTCTATTTAGTCATCAGAGTCCAGAAGATCAAGTTATTCTGACAGACACTGAGGTCATGCTAACCAATATACATATTAAGTTTTCTGCCACCCAGTCCCTTTTATTTCACAATCTCGCCTTACCATTGATCATTAAGTGGCACATTATACCCCTGTTGACAACCACAACATGCAGAAAACAGCCACCATCAAGATTCTCAGAGATGTGGGTATGTCCTTTTTCAATTGATTTCTTAACTGCCTTAAATAGTGTTTTGTATACACTTAAAGAAAGGCAAGGCCAAAGAATACTCAAAGTACCACACAATTGCATTCATCTCACATGCTAGTAAAGTAATGCTCAAAATTCTCCAAGCCAGGCTTAAGCAATGTTAACAGTGAACTTCCAGATGTTCAAGCTGGTTTTAGAAAAGGCAGAGGAACCAGAGATCAAATTGCAAACATCTGCTGGATCATAAAAAAAGCAAGAGAGTCCCAAAAAAACATCTATTTCTGCTTTATTGGCTATGCCAAAACCTTTGACTGTGTGGATCACAAGAAACTGTGGAAATTTCTGAAAGAGAAGGGAATGCTTGACCACCTGACCTGCCTCTTGAGAAACCTATATGCAGGTCAAGAAGTAACAGTTAGAACTGGACATGGAACAGACTGGTTCCAAATAGGAAAAGGAGTACAAGGATGTATATTGTCACCCTGTTTATTTAACTTATATGCAGAGTACATCTTGAGAAACGCTGGGCTGGAAGAAACACAAGCTGGAATCAAGACTGCTAGGAGAAATATCAATAACCTCAAATATGCAGATGACACCACCCTTATGCAGAAAGTGAAGATGAACTAAAAAGCCTCTTGATGAAAGTGAAAGAGGAGAGTAAAAAAGTTGGCTTAAAGCTCAACATTCAGAAAACGAAGATCATAACATCTGGTCCCATCATTTCATGGGTAATAGATGGGGAAACAGTCGAAGCAGTGTCAGACTTTATTTTTGGGGGCTCCAAAATCACTGTAGATGGTGACTGCAGCCTTGAAATTAAGACACTTACTCGTTGGAAGGAAAGTTATGACCAATCTGGATAGCATATTCAAAAGCCGAGACATTACTTTGCCAACAAAGGTCCGTCTAGTCAAGGCTATGGTTTTTGCAGTGGTCATGTATGGGTGTGAGAGTTGGACTGTGAAGAAAGCTGAGCACTGAAGAATTGATGCTTTTGAACTGTGGTATTGGAGAAGACTCTTGAGAGTCCCTTGGATTGCAAGGAGATCCAACTAGCTCATTCTAAAGGAGATCAATTCTGGGTGTTCTTTGGAAGGACTAATGCTAAAGCTGAAACTCCAATACTTTGGCCACCTGATGCAAAGAGTTGACTCTTTGGAAAAGACTCTGGTGATGGGAGGGATTGAGAGCAGGAAGAGAAGGGATGACAGAGGATGAGAAGGCTGGATGGCATCACCGACTCGATGGACATGAGTCTGAGTGAACTCCGGGTGTTGGTGATGGACAGGGAGGCCTGGCTTGCTGCAATTCTTGGGGTTGCGAAGTTTCAGACACGACTGAGTGACTGAATTGGACTGAACTGAACTGAAAGAGAAAGTAATTGGAGATTAGGTTATCTGGTCTTACATAATATATGAATTCTAGCATTCCCATCTCCTCCTGTTTTAGATATCTTTCGCTAAATTGTGTCCATTTTCTTCACTTACTGGAAACATTCATTGGACCCAGTACAGACATCACAGATGGCTACTAACTCTGTCCAAGACTAAAAGAACAAACTTTTTTATAGATTTGGGCTGAAGGAAATATCAGTAGTCTAGCAAATTTTTTCCAAAAATTTTATGGCAAACTAAACTTTCAATTTGCAGTTAGAAAACTATCCAGAGAGATCTAGTTTAAAAGGCTGGACATGAAAATTTGTTTGAGTTTTGTGAATACATAGCAAGTGAGGTTATGCTGATGTGGTTCAGGAAATAATTCCAGCAGAGGCTCAGTCAGCTGTCTGTATGAGAAAAGGAAAGGAAAAAAATGGCAAAATAAGTTTCCAAGGAAGGAATTTAGTAAATAAATCCTCATGTCAAAGACCTAACCAAGTGAACATGAGTTGAAGGCAATATTCCAAGCTACACAAAGACACAGATTGCTAATCAGAAAAGCTAATCAAAAGCCATGTTATAATAATAGTGATGCAAATCAGCAAAGGAACACAGGTTTTTATCATGAGTATCCAACTGACAATGGCTTATAAATTTAATCTAGAACAAACATCAGAGATGTGGATATGTCCTGCTTCAGTGGATTTCTTACTGCCTTAAGTAATGTTTTATAGACATTTAAAAAGAACATAAATGGAGGATAAGTTATCTGATCTTACATGATATATGAATTATTACAAAATAACATTTTCTGGACACTACATGTTGCTGATAATGAAAAGTCTAAAGTCAAGCTATTTCAGCAACTAAATTGGCAATTATAGGGCAAGTCTAATATATTTTTGCATATCTAAGAAAGTTAGAAACTACCAAAATACTTCCTGATCTTTAATTGTACCTTTACATGCATTTCTCTAAAATAAACCTAAGCAAAAATATCAAATTATTGTTTCTTTCCAAAATTATGATATATACATTTTTATGAGTTATATTGATATTTAGTTGATATATGGATACATGCTAAGCTATTGAAGAAAATAAAGATTTCTCACTAAATTTCAGCTCTATTTTCCACTGTCCATGAAGGAAAAGTCTCTCGCTATTTCCATGGTTTCCCCATCTATTTGCCATGAAGTGATGGGACAGATGCCATGATCTTTGTTTTCTGAGTGTTGAGTTTTAAACCAGCTTTTCCCACTCTCCTCTTTCACTTTCATCAAGAGGTTCTTCTTTGCTTTCTGCCAAAGGGTGGTATCATCTGCATATCTGAGGTTATTGATATTTCTCCTGGAAATCTTGATTCCAGCTTGTGCTTCATCCAGCTCAGCATTTCACATCATGTACTTTGTGTATAAGTTAGATAAACAGAGTGACAATACACAGCCTTGACGTATAAAACTCAACATTCAGAAAACTAAGACCGTGGCATCCAGTCCTATCACTTCATGGCAAATAGATGGGAAATAATGGAAACAGTGAGAGACTATTTTGGGGGCTCCCAAATCACTACAGATGGTGACTGCAGCCATGAAATTAAAAGACACTGGCTCCTTGGAAAAAACCTATGACCAATCTAGACAGCATTTTAAAAAGCAGAAACATTACTTTGTCAACAAAGGTCCATTTGGTCAAAGCTATGATTTTTCTAGTAGTCATGTAGGGATGTGAGAGTTGGAGTATAAAGAAAGCTGAGCACCAAAGAATTGATGCTTTTGAACTGTGGTGTTAGAGAAGACTCTTGAGAGTCCCTTGGACAGCAAGAAGATCCAACTAGTCCATTCTAAAGAGAATCAGTCCTGAATATTCAATGGAAGGACTGATGCTAAAGCTGAAAATACAGTATTTTGCCCATCTGATGCAAAAAAACTGACTCATTTGAAAAGACCCTGATGCTGTGAAAGATCGAAGGCTGGAGGAGAAGGGGACTACAGAGGATGAGATGTTTAGATGGCATCACTGACTCAGTGGACATGCATTTGAGTAAGCTCCAGGAGTTGGTGATGGACAGGGAAGCCTGGCATGCTGCAGTCCATGGGGTCACACAGACTAAGTGACTGAACTGAACTCTACTGATGAAGAAAAAATATATATATAAATAAATTAAATACATATATATAATTAACTTAATTCTCAATTTTAATAAATGGTTAAATGTATACTACACTAACAGATACCAATAGTACCACTTAGTTTCTAGACAATTTAAGGAAAATAGGTAGCAAGATATTGGATTTTTTTTTAATCATCACAAGTTTTTAAAAGATATTAACAAATAATATTTGTAATTTGAGTTTTCAATATCTCTTTTATTTTGAGATATGTTATGTTTTCATGCATACTTAGTTTTAAAAATGATTTTCATTTTCATCAACATAAAAAACCTAAAGCCTAGAAATTTAAATTATTNGAGTGAACTCTGGGAGTTGGTGATGGACAGGGAGGCCTGGTATGCTGCAATTCATGGGGTCGCAAAGAGCCAGACACAACTGAGCGACTGAACTAAACTGATGCTGAAATTTGGGATGAGAAAAGCCATTCACTAAACTACAGAAACTTAAATGCAACTTACATTGAACCAGTAACCTTGTTCCTTACTAATTTCATGAAAAAGTCTTCTTTAGACATTTTCTTCTCACTAGCCTTGAAATATACAATTAAGCTTGCAGGAGGAGAAAGGGACAACAGAGGACAAGATGGTTGGATGGCATCACCCAGTCAATGGACATGAGTTTGAGCAAGCTCTGGGAGATGGTGAAGGACAGGGAGGCTTGGCGTGCTGCAGTCCATGGTGTCACGAAGAGTAGGACATGACTGAGCAACTGAACAACATAAGATATTAATACTTAGAAATATATAGGTNACAAGATGGTTGGATGGCATCACCCAGTCAATGGACATGAGTTTGAGCAAGCTCTGGGAGATGGTGAAGGACAGGGAGGCTTGGCGTGCTGCAGTCCATGGTGTCACGAAGAGTAGGACATGACTGAGCAACTGAACAACATAAGATATTAATACTTAGAAATATATAGGTTTTTATTTTGTACTCCATTATGATTTCTAGAAGTAGCTGGATGCTTCCTACAGCATTCTTGTAGAGTGTAAGGGAAGTACTATCATTATTAGTGTTCAGGTTAAGCTGCTGTAGCAAGACTAATTTAAAAAGAAAAAACTTTTTTTTGGGGGGGGCTGCAGTGGATCTTTGTAGCTTTGTGAAGGTTTTCTCTAGTTGCAGTGAGTGGGGGCTACACTTCGCTGCAAATTGCGGTGGCTTCTCTTGTTGCGGAGCACAGGCTGTAGGCACATGGGCTCTAGAGCACAGGCTCAGTAGTTGTGGTGCCTGGGTTTAGTTGCTCTGTAGCACGTGGCTCTTCCCAGCCCAGGGATCCAAACTGTGTCCCCTGCACTGGCAGGCAGATCCTTAATCACTACACCACAAGGGAAGTCCACACGATGACTTCTTAGGCAAACGTCTTGTTAGGTAAATGTCAGCCTCGAGTCACAGGGCCACAGTCAACTCCAAGTGAGGCTGAGAAATTTCATTTCTACTTGGACCACCCATATATCTGCTAAAATTTTGGTGGCTTCTATGATTAGAAGGAATTAAGAGATACTGATATTAGGGATACTTGGCAGCTTTTGCCATAACCCATTTGGGTGTAACTCAACATTTTTTTTTGCTTCTTTTGCCCCATGTGGACACACCTCTTTTCCAAAGGTGAGCAATGTAGAGTCCAACCCAGTTCAGCTCAAAATCTAGAATTCCTACGTGATGTGAAGTTCTTTCCATGAGTCCTGAGGAAGCGTCATCTGGTTCTGTGATTGACTAACTATAGATAATTTCCCTGCCACTTCCCACAGCCCCCACGTTTCCACGAAAACACGATATACAGTAGTGCAACAGAACCAGGACAAGTGCAATAAAAATTCCTACTTGGAAAAGAGAAGGATATAACTGACACAGAGAAGCTGGTCTTTAGCAGTGTGGAAATCTTGCTGGGCAGCAATTGCAGACTCCCCTCACTAGCACTGGAGTGAGCTCCTTGATGAAATCCTGGCTCTGCCCTCTTGGAAACCCCCAATCCACTGTCCTTGTGGTCTACTGGCTTTGTCCTTTAGGAAATTCTTCTTTATCCATCATCCCTGGGACACTTCTACAGCGCACACTGGAAAGCATATTCTCTTCTCACTTTAGATGTAACGATAGACAAGGAGCTTCAGGGTTTAAACTGAATGCAGCCCAAGTTTCTCAGTTCTCTGCAGACACAGGGTTAGAATCTCAGGAGGTGTTTTCTTATCAAACTTTCACACACTAGACTTGCAAGTTCTCTGGTAGTATAATTTGCTCAAAAAATAGTTGAGTTCTTGTCTATTCCAGGTAGCTGTATGTGAAAGAAAGCACAGCCAAAGGCCTTATCTGTATGTAACCCCGATGATGCTATATTCTCTGTCCTGAATTAACAGCAGTTACCCTGGGTTTGGAAACCACATCCTTAATCTGATTTTGGACTGGCTCACATTCATGGAGAATCCTTAAGAGAGGGCTCTAGAGCAAAGTCCGGGGTGACAAGTTTTATCTGCTGTGATTTTGTTTACAGAAACAGTTGTCTTTTCCAAGTTACTAATCCCTCAGTCAATTTAGACTAAAGGCCACCTGCTGAGAATAGAGCTGAGTTATCCTCCCTTTTCAGCTGGGCATCACAGTGATTAATTCTTGCCTGACTCATCTCTCTCTCAGGGCATTGCTGAAAGCTGCAAGGGACAGCCAAGGCACGTTAATATTCTGCAACTTTCTGATCCCTGTTCCAGGAGATACAGAATTGGCAGGCACATGATCTGACTTCTTAGTTACCACGGGTAACAGTTTTATTTAATGTTTGCCATAAAAAAGATTACTGGCTCTTCAGTCTGAAGTACCTGTTTACTCATGCTCAGCAAGTCTATTATCAAGGAAGGGCCATGTATGTTAGAATAGTTTTACAGTATAAAACTCCACATATGGTATCAATTTTTGTATTAATTAGGGTTGAAACTGAACTGCTTTAAAAAGAGACTTCAATGGCTCTAACGAGAACATTCGTTTTAACTATTCATCTTAAACAAGATTGCAATAGGCAAGCTGTCAGCAGCTACATGTGGCTTCCATCTCTGAGCGCAAGGTGGCTATTTGAGCTCTTGTTTCACAGCCACTGGAAAAGAGAATAGAAAAGTGGAGGACATCTAAGAGCTTTCTTTTCAAGGAAGTGACTACTCACCTGCCTTCCTAACTCAAAGAACTTTTGCTCACATCATTAGCCTGAATTTATTCAGATGACCTTGCTGCTAGGAACACAGAGAATGTGACCTAGTAAGTCACTCAGGGGGGTTTCTGTTACTAACAAGGAGAGTGGAAGAATGGATAACAAACAATCAGTGGATACAGATAACACACTAACATACTTTACAAACAAACATATTGCTTGGCTTTTNGAACTTTTGCTCACATCATTAGCCTGAATTTATTCAGATGACCTTGCTGCTAGGAACACAGAGAATGTGACCTAGTAAGTCACTCAGGGGGGTTTCTGTTACTAACAAGGAGAGTGGAAGAATGGATAACAAACAATCAGTGGATACAGATAACACACTAACATACTTTACAAACAAACATATTGCTTGGCTTTTTGACATCATTTTGGGGGAATGGTATGCATATTTACAAACAGTTTTTAGCTTTCAAGTTACAAAATTACATATTTTCAACCTACATTTTATATCTTTTGAATATTCAGGCTGTTTATCAACACCAAGTCACTAATCAATAAAATTATTTTTTATATGTTACTTTCTGCTTTTATTTTTTTCTCCTTCGAGTTACACATAGTTTTTTTCCAAAGCTCTCTAAACTTCTACCTTCTACTTTCTGAAATGTTCAATAAAACCAAAACTTCTTACTAATGTGTTTGATGGCAGGAGACTATATATGCCAATACAAAAGGTGAATGAACACATAAAACAGCTGATGAAACATGAGAGGTGTTAACAAAGGAGGAATTCTCCCTACCTTTTGAACAGGTACTGTTCATCTTAATTTTTACTTCTCACCTCGGCATATATGACCCATCTCATCAAGAATAAAGTACTGCAAACTAGTAATAGTTTCTGGCATTCAGTTTTGCTCCCTATGGACCCGCCGTCACCATTTTTGTTGTTTTATTTATTCTACTCACTTCTTGAGCTTTCCCCAATATTCCCTCCTTTCCACAAGGTTTCCATGAGCAGTTGAACAATTACGCTTATATTTCCCTTTCTCAGCACTCTTGGATGCTATCTGTTCGTTTTAGTTTTGTTTAGACAGTCTTTCTTTCTTCACCATATTTTGCATGTCCTGAGCCTGTGCGATCCTCTCCTCCTTCTCTTCTCATTTAGCTTAACCAGGGCAGCAGCTCAACAACTGTGTGCTGACTTCCACCAGCTTTGCTGTGTTTCTTCCCCAGCACCCACACTGACCAGTGAAGGCCACTGAGCATGTGGATTGTAAGAAGAGTAGGCAGGCAGATGAGTGCTTAACCTTGAGCAAAACTGAGGTTAAAACACAAATGATTTACCTAATATACTTAGTTCAACTAGCAGTGGTGGAATTAGGATTCCTCCCAAGAATCCTGACATCCTTTTAATTAGAGGATTAATTAAAAGACTTATCAGGACATCATACAGTGTTCTTTAGCATTGCACTGCTATTGTAAACGACCACACTGCTTTCAGACAAAGCAAAGGAAGTCCTACAGCCTCAGTAATCTGTTGGTTACATTTGACTATTAGGGGTGATCCACGGGAGGCTCAGGCAGGGGTCTGGTTCTGCCAAGGCTGAGTAATTTACCTTCTGGGAGAAAAACAATGCCCAGAAAATTGAATGAAATTACACCCATTTCTTTTGGGTCTCACTTAAAAATTATGTTAAAAGCTAACAAGTACAAAATACATTTCAAAAACCTATAAAACTGGAAATTTTAGGATCATAGAATATTTTAACAAACTATAGGGTACTTATAATCCTTGTTTGGAAATAGAACAAAAGCTTCCATATNCCCCATTAGGGAACTACGACCCCAGATTCTGTTTGGTATGACTCCATCCCCTCACTCTCACCCTACCCTGCCCCATTCCCCCTGACCCTACTGCCAAATTTCATTTGGTTAAGAAATATTGTAAAAGTCTCTGCAAGTGGCGAAAATCAGAGAAGAAACCAAACTGTCTGGAATAAAGGTAAAACTTCATGTAGAAGCAAAAGAAAAGTGTACAATTGCCAACATGATGGAAAGGCAAAGAAAATTCCCAGCAGGATTGTGGCTTGCGTAGCCTGTTCCAGGAAGACCCAGGCAAGTACAGCTGTCAGAGCCTGAGGCTCCAACGTGGAGAAGTGTGCTTAGGCCTGAGTCCCTCTTCTTCCAGAATGCACTTTTTTCAGATTCTGCCTGAAGTTTCCATTTCCAGCTAAAGTGCTATCTTACTAGCAGATCTCCATCTAGCTAAGGCTGAGTGGGTTTTTTTGTTTTTTTATTTGTTGTTTGTTTGTTTATTTTCATTTTCTCACTACATGCAACCAATGGGATCCTATACCCCAATGTTCATCGCAGCACTATTTATAATAGCCAGGACATGGAAGCAACCTAGATGTTCATCAGCAGATGAATGGATAAGAAAGCTTTGGTACATATACACAATGGAGTATTACTCAGCCATTAAAAAGAATACATTTGAATCAGTTCTAATGAGGTGGATGAAACTGGAGCCGATTATACAGAGTGAAGTAAGCCAGAAAGAAAAACACCAATATAGTATACTAACATATATGGAATTTAGAAAGAGGGTAATGTTAAACCTGTATTCGAGACAGCAAAAGAGACACAGATGTATAGAACAGCCTTTTGGACTCTGTGGGAGAGGGAGAGGGTGGGATGATTTCGGAGAGTGTCATTGTAACATGTATGATATCATAAGTGAAATGAATCACCGGTCTAGGTTCGATGCAGAATGCAGGATAGTTGAGACTGATGCACAGGGATGATCTGGAAAGATGGTGTTGGGTCGGAGGGCGGAGGGGGGATTGAGATTGGGAGCTCATATACACTCGTGGTTGNGGATGAAACTGGAGCCGATTATACAGAGTGAAGTAAGCCAGAAAGAAAAACACCAATACAGTATACTAACACATATATATGGAATTTAGAAAGATGGTAATGTTAAACCTGTATGCGAGACAGCAAAAGAGACACAGATGTATAGAACAGCCTTTTGGACTCTGTGGGAGAGGGAGAGGGTGGGATGATTTGGGAGAGTGGCATTGTAACATGTATGGTATCATAAGTGAAATGAATTGCCGGTCTAGGTTCCTTGCAGGATGCAGGATGCTTGGGACTGATGCATGGGGATGATCCAGAGAGATGGTGTGGGGCGGAAGCGGGGAGCGGGGGTCGGGATTGGGAGCTCATATACACTCGTGGCTGATTCATGTCAATGTATAGCAAATGAATACAGTATTGTAAAGCAAAACAAACTAAAAAATAAAAATTAAAAAAAAAATAAAAATAAAATCCCCCAACCTGCAAAAAAAATAAAAGAGTGAATCTTAAAAAAAAGAAGAAAATACAAAACTACAGGCCAATATCCATAATTAATATAGCTGCAAAAATTAAGAAAATACTGGTAAAGCAAACAGCAGCACATTAAGGGGATCACACACCATGAGCACTAATTTTTGTTTTGTATACAACTTTTGGTTTCTCCATTCTTACCTCTTATAATACAAGATTTGTGTTTTGTTTGTTTCTTTGTTTGTCTTTTCCTGTGACTCATGTCATTATGGTAGACATAAGTTAAAGACACCTTCTCAATATAAGCATATATGACATAATACAATAGATGTTTTTCTTCCAAATGGGGTATAGAATGTTCTAGATTGAGTTCCTTAACAAAAAAAAGTGTGCATAAAAATTAGTGAAACATAGAAGGATGAGAAGCACTTTACTGTTCTCTTGATGAGCTGTGAAACTATACAATCGGTTCAGCCAAAACAATACAATTCCGCCAAATGGTCCATATCCAGGTACCCTAAATGGAGAGGCCATGTCTCAGATGCATAGTCTTTGAGAGAGACAGAAGAGAGGCTACATTTACCCTGGTGCTTATTTCCATTAATCAAATTACTCCTGACAGTAGACTAATTCCATTGCATTTTTGATTGCTTCTGGCTAAGTGATCTCTCAAAATTTGGCTGCATTTTCCTGCTGATTATGGCATGTCATTCAAGTCTTAGAAGAGGACACAAAACCTCTGAGTGTGGGGCTGCCTATTCTAGGTGGAGGAGCCCCATAGACTAGAGCTGAGATGCTTGCTCAGCAAGCCAGAGTTTGAACATGCTAGAGTCAAATGCCATCGGACTCCAAGACAGTGTACAGAATGTACTATAAGCTATCTGTAAATTAGGATTACTTGAAATAAAGCAACACATTTTTGGTTTCTACATGTATCAGCATCATCTATGGATTTTGGTTAAATCCCACATAACTGAACTAGATGATTCTGACAGTCCAGGGAGGGAAAATCCCAATTTTAAAAATACTCAAGGTGGTCTTGAGATATAATTCGTTATTTTTTAATGCACTCACTTGAAGGGGAAATACATTAATTTTATTTTTTAAAAAGAAGAACATCTTCACGTAAGACATCTAATGTCTTTACAAATATTTATGTGATTTTGTTTAGGTCTTCAAAAAACGATATTCAAATGAAAACTGAAATTAAGTGAGTAGTATATACTCATCTATTTTGTACTCAAGACACACACACAGACATACATAAATCTATACTATCTTAAACATGCACATTTATATAGTTATTATTCTGAAAGTACTAGAAACATTTTTTAGATCAGAACTATTTTAATTTTAACCTCATCTAGCCACTGAAATCTAATTCAAATTAAAAAAAAACCTCAAATATCTGACAAATTTTCAAGCATATCCATTCTACATAAAAAAGTATACCTGTGCATCATATATTTCTCAAGCTTATTGGGAATTGATCCACTATTTTTTACTGACTCTCAAAACAATCAGAGTGATTATTTGAATTCTAACCTACTGCTCAACATACCAATTAAAATTAGAACAACTGTTTTATTTTTTTGTTGTTGTTAGTTTCATAGAATGTAAACTGAATACGTTTTCTTTTAAAAAGCAAACTTTCTCTTTGTAAAAGAACAAATATGTCACTGATTTTAATTGTACACTTAAGTATATAAAGATTATCATTTTTACTTCTTTATTTCAAATCTCAACACTTTTGTGGGAAAAAATACTTTCTATCTAAAAATCATAAATACATCCACAGCAAAACAATAAAGAAAAATGACACTTTGATTTTTTAAAGTATGAATGTCAACTTTCTACATAGGGAAACTTAATTGGTTCCAAATATTGAGTCAAAGTCTCCAACATTCAGTAGATAATTTAAAATCTATGTTAATTCTTTCATATATGATTTATATATATATAAACTATTTTGAAATTTTAAACATAAAAATTTTAAACATTATACTTCTGATTAATGGAGACTGTTAAGCATTCATCAATAAATAAGCAGCTGTTCTAATGTCTCTAGAAATATACAAGCTCTTTTTTTAGCTTTTTTGCAATTTTAAAAATATTTTTATGGATTTACAGCATTTAATTCAGAATCATGAACCCAGTATCTATATATAAAAAAGCAACTGATGAAAATGATGATGATAATGATAATAATGATAATGTGTTCATGATTTTAGTAGCTCTCATGTTCACATTTTTTTTGAGAAATTCTTAGTGTATAATATGTTGCTTTTACTTTTAATAAGAGCCTTTTGCTATTTCCAAGATCCACATAGGCTATGAATCATTTACATATCCAACTCTGTCTTTGTACTCTAGAATTTGGTTTCTAAATCCACACAGGAGAGTTATGTATTATTTTCTTCTGATTTTAAAACTTTATCTTTCCCATTTTCATTGTCAAATAAGAAATATTTGACTATTTTGGACCTTCAAATGCATGGGATTCTTGTAAGCAACTGTGAGTTATTTTTGTATTCTTCATTAGGCAAAAGCCAGTTGCTTATTTTTGAAAGAGAAAAATATCACTCTTTACAAATATAAAATACCATCATATAGAATTTAACAACATTATAATGAGTTTTTTTAAACTTTGTAAAGTCATAGTAGGAAAATCTCAGTTTCAAAGACAGATGTCAGGAGTATGGACTGCCTCAAACAAATACTGCTTCTGCTGCGTACACATTTTATACACATCTGACATCGAGCAGTTTACCTAGCTCTCCTGCATTTCATTTGCTTCATGTATAAAGCAGAGATAATAGGGTTATTTCAAAAATAAAATTAGTATGTGGACAGCTGTTAGAAAAGTATCTGGCAAATGTCTAGTGATACGTAATAGTAGCCTTATATCTTAGTTTATACTACATTTCACTGTCATTTTGTCTGAACATTTCTCACATTGACTCACATGAATATTTGTTAGGAACATACGCCACACTATTAAGTAACAGAGAAGGAAGAAGAATGTCATACTATGTATTTTATATTATATATATATAATATACACACAAACATATATATATATATTCCAGATCTGCCTTTAAAATTTAATAAGACCAAGTTGAACCTGAAAAATTCAACCAATGTACTTATTTTTGCTATTTATTTAATGTTACTTATCCACATGTCCTGAAGTTTAGATAAATGAATAAAAAACCATTCTTCTTCAATTGATACATTAATTATATTCATACGATAACGTCATGTACTCAACCAACAGTACTAAACAATGGTTGTGTCAAGCATTGTCTTAGGTTCAAGTAGTACATGGAAATTATCTAAAAGATATCTACCCGTCTAAATATACATGCAACGAAAAAAATCATAATAAAAATTAGGACAGATACTCTCTGTGGACACTAAGTGCTGGGAAGAATGGTTTTAAATATGGAATTAGAAAGAAAGCTTCACAGAAGGATACATTTTAAAGGATAGTTCAGTACAGTTCAGTTGCTCAGTCGTGTCCGACTCTTTGCGCCCTCATGAATCGCAGCACGCCAGGCCTCCCTGTCCATCACCAACTCCCGGAGTTCACTCAGATTCACGTCCATCCAGTCAGTGATGGCCATCCAGCCATCTCATCCTCTGTCATCCCTTTTTCCTCCTGCCCCTAAACCCTCCCAGCANTGAGTGAACTCCGGGAGTTGGTGATGGACAGGGAGGACTGGCGTGCTGCGATTCATGGGGTCGCAAAGATTCGGACACGACTGAGTGACTGAACTGAACTGAACTGAAATGAGGTTAAATAAAAGACAAGTGGTTCATAATTAATCATTGATATGAATATGAATATGACTATAAATAACAGTGACATCTGAGTCACTCTTGTTAATACTCTGTGACTAATTAAACAATTAATTAAAAGAATATGGAAAATATTCTAAGAAAGTATAAATTATAGTAGATAATCGACACTCATTAAACACTAGGTCTCCCAGTTTCCAATTTTTTAGTGAAAAATAATAGCCTTCAATAGCATCAACAACTACAAAATTACAAAGTGTCATGTTTGTCACTAGAAGCTTACTCATAGAAACTTGTGAAGCAGTCAGAGGTACAGGCCGACTCACAGCCCTGAAAGCCTTTACAATTGGGACTGCAAAATGACTATATGCCACAAATGTCTATTGAAAAGAATTTGTATTTGTACATGGTGCTTCCCAGGCAGCGCTAGTGGTAAACAACCCACCTGCCAATGCAGGAGACAAGAGACGCTGGTTTGATCCCTGGGTTGAGAAGACTCCCCTGGAAAAGGGAATGACTANAAAGCCTTTACAATTGGGACTGCAAAATGACTATATGCCACAAATGTCTATTGAAAAGAATTTGTATTTGTACATGGTGCTTCCCAGGCAGCGCTAGTGGTAAACAACCCACCTGCCAATGCAGGAGACAAGAGACGCTGGTTTGATCCCTGGGTTGAGAAGACTCCCCTGGAAAAGGGAATGACTACCCACTCCAGTATTCTTGCCTAGAGAATCCCATGGACAGAGGAGCCTGGTGGGCTGCAGTCCATGGGGTCACAAGGAGTCGGACATGACTGAAGAGGCTTAGTATGCATGAATTGATACATGATCTTTACCTAGAGATATTTAGATCCTTAAATTTTCAGCAAAGCCAATGATTAGATTAAAACTTTATTTTAAAAAATATCTCATCACTTATTTTAAGTTTCTATGTCACACTATTTATAGGAAGTCATGTTGTTAAGATAATGCTTCATTTCAAAACATACTGGAGCCCATGGGCCTTTATATGACATGTTTAAGGAATGTATAATTTTCAT
Source organism: Neotragus moschatus (assembly GCA_006410615.1). NCBI lineage: Eukaryota > Metazoa > Chordata > Mammalia > Artiodactyla > Bovidae > Neotragus > Neotragus moschatus. The sequence continues at coordinate 642,033 of SJYA01001724.1, forward strand.
CATCCCCACACTATAATGTGTAACATTATTTGCCTTTGAGAAAAATTAATGAAAACATAACTTGACATTATGATTATGGACATCTGTCTTTGTTTATATTCATCTCGGCTTAATGCAGAAATGTCAAAGAAAGTATGTAGGGTGAATACTGTGTGTCTTTCAGTTTTACTCTCATTGCTCAGCACAAAGAGATGAAAAAGGCATTGTGCTTCTTGTGTGGTAGGAATTTAGCTAATGGATATATAAAGCAAACAAAGCTGGAAGGGAAAGTTTTATTGCTCCATCCTGGACCATATGGATTTCTGTGGCTTTTGTTTTTACTTTATTGGATATTGTTGTTGTTGTTGTTTAAAGGATGCTTAATTTGAAAGATCTGGAACCTCACTAAAATTTGGATTTGTACCAACACAAAACTTTGTCTTAAAACATACTGAAACTTTGCTTATTCTCTTGCCAAGGAAAAGAAGTCACACATGTTTGGATATCTCTGCAGAAATCCAAAGGACTGACAATAAGTAGAAAAATATTTTCTGCTTCAGCTATTGCACTTTTTTCCCCTTTACAATAGGGAAAAAAAGAAAATATTTGATAATAAACATGGCTACATAATATTAACTATTTTTACTAATATTTACTAGCTAATACTGTTTTAAACAAGGCTACTAATGATATTAATATCCCAGGATTCATATTTTTTAGTCAGATTTAACTGCCCAATAGTTGTTTTCTTAATGTATGGACTTACAGAATCAAATTGCCTTTATACTAGCTCCTTTTATTCCAGGTAAATCTAAAATGCAAAATGTTATTTATACTAGTTTATATTAGTGACAGGACTTTCCAGGTGGCATGAGTGGTGAAGAACCACCTGACAATGCAGGACACAAAAGAGACTCAGGCTTGATCCATGGGATGGAAAGACCCCATGGAGGAGGGCATGGCAACCCACTCCAGTATTCTTGCATGGAGAATCCAGTTGAAAGAGGATCCAATGGAAAGAGGAGTCCATAGAGTTGCAAAGAGTCAGACACGATTGAAGTGACTTAGCATGCATGCATGCAGATTATTAGAGACATTTCAATCAAATTATTTATATGGACCAGCAATTCTTTCTCTTTTATAGATATTAATGACATAAGTTTTCTGTTTAAACAATAATTGTGACAAGAATGTGATGGAGGCAGATTTTTGAACTTGCATATCTCTTATATAAATATAAAATGTTTAAAAATATTTAGATATAAGTATTTTTAAAAATATATAAAAATATAACTTATATATTAAATTTTTGAAATTTATATTGAAATTCAAATAAACTCTTTAAGGTGTCTGTGTTTCATGTAATATCTATTCTTAATACACACAATATTTATATTTTATAAAAAATTATTAAGTTAACAATTAATATTATGGATTATTCAGGTCAGTTTAGTTTAGTCGCTCAGTCGTGTCCAACTCTTTGTGATCCCATGAATCACAGCATGCCAGGCCTCCCTGTCCATCACCAACTCCCGGTTACCTGTGCAAAAAAAGGTATTAGCTTCCTCACGTCATATCCAAGCATGCATTTTTCTTCCATTTGCCCTACCAATATTGTTTGCCACAGAACTTAGTTGCTTCATGTTTATGTTTCTATCTTTGGACATATGGTTAATGGCTGAGAAATGTTCAGTTCAGTTGCTCAATCATGTCCGACTCTTTGCGACCCCATGAATTGCAGCACGGCAGGCCTCCCTGTCCATCACCAACTCCTGGAGTTCACTCAAACTCATGTCCATTGAGTCAGTGATGCCATCCAGCCATCTCATCCTCGGTCATCCCCCTTTTCCTCCTGCCCTCAATCCCTCTCAGCATCAGAGTCTTTTCCAATGAGTCAACTCTTCGCATGAGGTGGCCAAAGTATTGGAGGTTCAGCTTTAGCATCATTCCTTCCAAAGAACACTCAGGGCTCATCTTCTTTAGAATGATAATCAACCCTAAAAGCAGAAAGGTAGCATTAGCCTCACCTGGCAGCTTCGCAGTTGAATTGTTAGTCCTAAAGTTTATCCCTAGAATTTGAATCAGTCAACATTTTAACAAAATTTGCCTGGTGTACTTCTGAAGATTCTGACTCCATAAACCTTTAGTGAGACTTGAGACATTTTGCTTCTAAACATATTTCAAATGATATCAGCACCACTGACCCTCCAAAGACCCTTTGCAGCATGATGTCTGGAATCATGTTTAGCAAGCTCCAGGAGTTGGTGTGGACAGGGAAGCCTGGCTGCTGAAGTCCATGGGGTCACAAAGAGTTGGGCATGACTGAGCAACTGAACTGAACTTCATTCATTGTATAGATATTTTTTCCTACAGTTAACACTAACACCGATTTTTAAAAATAAATATTTATTCAGCCCTTGACTTTCTGACAGGACTTAGCATTCTCTTTATAGTCAAACACACCAAATAATAGCTGTCCCTTTTTCTTTGTATGTCCTAATATTTTATTTTTGGTTAGAAAGCAGAAAATATTTCATTTTGCTATACACTGTTAGTTAAATGCTATCATTTTTGGTCTCAAATAGAACGCCCCCAAAAGTAACAAAAATATATGATATATATAAAATATATATGTATAGATAAATATTTCAAACAAGGTCAAATCATGATAGACAACATAATGGCTATATATATATATATACACACACACATATGTATGTAATATATTTACTTTGGGAAATATAATTTGGTTACTTCTCCATTTATCAAATCTCAGACACTATCAATCTTTCGTGCTAGATGACTTACATTCAGTTCAGTTCAATTGCTCAGTCGTATCTGACTCTGTGACCCCATGGACTACAGCAAACCAGGATTCGTGAGTCCATTCTCTGCATTAGGTGGTCAAAGTATTGTAGCTTCAGCTTCAGCATCAATCTTTCCAATGAATATTCAGGACTGATTTCCTTTAGGATGGACTGGTTGGATCTCCTTGCTGTCCAAGGGACTCTCAAGAGTCTTATCAAAGACCACAGTTCAAAAGTATCAATTTTTCAGCACTCAGCTTTCTTTAGAGTACAAATCTTACATCCATACATGACTACTGGAAAAACTATAGCTTTGACTAGACTGACCTTGGTCAGCAAAGTAATGTCTCTGCTTTTCAATATGCTGTCTAGGTTTGTCATAGCATTTCTTTCAAGGAGCAAGCGTCTTTTATTTCATGGCTGCAGTCACTATCTGCAGTGATTTTGAAGCCCAGGAAAATAAAGTCTCTCACAGTCTCTGCTGTTTCCCCATCTAGTTTCCATGCAGTGATGGGACTGGATGCATGATCTTAGTTTTCTGAATGTTGAGTTTTAACCCTACTTTTTCACTCTCCTCCTTCATATTCATCTTGAGACTCTTGTTCTTCTTCACTTTCTGGCATAGGAGTGGTGTCATCTGCATATCTGAGGTTATTGATATTTCTGGAAAAATCTTGATTGTGCTTCATCCAGCCTGCAGTTTGCATGATGTACTCAGCATATAAGTTAAATAAGCAGGGTAAAAATATAAAACTTTGAAGGATTCCTTTCCCAATTTGCAACCAGTCTATTGTTTCTAACTGTTGCTTCTTGATCTGCATATAGATATCTCAGGAGGCAGGTCAGGTGGCGGTACTCCCATCTCTCTCAGAATTTTTCAGTTGGTTGGTATCCACACAGTCAAAGGCTTTGGGTAATCAATAAAGCAGAAATAGATGTTTTTCTGGAATTCTCTTTCTTTTTCAATGTTCCATCGAATGTTGGCAATTTGAAAATCTGGTTCCTCTGTCTTTTCTAAATCCAGCTTGAACATCTGGAAGTTCATGGTTTACGTACTGTTGAAGCCTGGCTTGGAGAATTTTGAGCATTATTTTGCTAGCATGTGAAATGAGTGCAATTGTGTGGTAGCTTGAACATTCTTTGGCATTGCCCTTATTTGGGGTTAGAATGAAAACTGATTATTTCCTGTCCTGTGGCTACTGCTGAATTTGCCAAATTTGCTGGTATAGTGAGTGCAGCACTTTCACAACATCATCATTTAGGACTTGAAATAGCTCAGCTGGAATTCCATCACCTCTACTAGCTTTGTTCCTGGTGATTCTTCCTAAGGCCCCCTGGACTTCTCATTCCAGGATATCTGACTCTAGGTGGGTGATTACACCATTGTGATTATCTAGGTCATTAAGATATTTTTATATAGTTCTGTGTATTCTTGTCACCTCTTCTTAGTATCTTCTGCTTCTGTTAGGTCCATGCCATTTCTATCCTTTATTGTAACCTTTGCATGAAATATTCCCTTGGTATCTCTAATTTTCTTGAAGAGATCTTTAGTCTTTCCCATTCCTTTGTTTTCCTCAATTTCTTTGCATTGATCACTGAGGAACACTTTTATTATTTTTCCGGAGCTCTACATTCAAATGAGTATATTTTTCTTTTTTATCCTTTGCCTTTACCGTCTCTTCTTTCCTCAGTTATTTGTAAGGCCTCCACAGACAACCATTTTCAGTTTTTGCATTTCTTTTTATTGGGGATGGTCTTGATTACTGCCTCCTATACAATGTCATGAACCTCCATCCATAGTTCTTCAGGCACCCTGTCTATCAGATCTATTCTATTCCCTGATTCTATTTGTCACTTCTGCTGTACAATCGATTTAGGTCATACTTGAAAGGTCTAGTGGTTTTTCCTACTTTCTTCAATATAAGTTTGAATTTGGCAATAAGGAGTTCATGATGTGAGCCACAGTCAGCTCTCCATCTTGTTTTTGCTGACTGTATAGAGCTTCTCCATCTTTGATTGCGTAGAATTTAATCAGTCGGATTTAGGTGTTGGCCATCTGGTGATGTCCATGTGTAGAGTTTTCTCTGGTGTTGTTGGATGAAGGTGTTTTCTATGACCAGTGTGTTTTCTTGGTAAAACTATGTTAGCCTTTTCCCTGCTTCATTTTGTGCTCTAAGGCCAAATTTGCCTGTTACTCCAGTTATCTCTTGACTTCCAACTTTTGCATTCCAGTCCCGTATAATGAAAAGGACATCTTTTATGGGTGTTAGTTCTAGAAGGTCTTCTAGGACTTCATAGAACCCTTCAATTTCAACTTCTTCAACATTGCTGGTTGGGGCATAGACTTGAATTACTGTGATACTGAATGGTTTCCTTTGGAAATGAACAGAGATCATGCTGTTGTTTTTGAGATTGCACTCAAGTACTTCATTTCAGACTCTTTTGTTGACTATGAGAGCTACTCCATTTCTTCTAAAGAATTCTTACCAACAGTAGTAGATATAATGGTCATTTGAATTAAATTCACCCATTCCAATCCATTTTAGTTCACTGATTCCTAAAATGTAAATGTTCACTCTTGTTGTCTCCTGCTCGACCACTTCAAATTTACCTTGATTCATGGACCTAACATCCCAGGTTCCCATGCAATATTGCTCTTTACAGAACTGGACTCTATTTCTATCACCAGTCACATCCACAACTGGGTATTGTTTTCTCTTCATTCTTTCTGGAGTTATGTTTTAACTCTTGTCCAATAATATATTGGGCATCTACAGACCAGGGGAGTTCATCTTTCAGTGTCATATCTTTTTCTTTTCATACTATTCTTGGGGTTCTCATGCAAGAATACTGAAGTGGTTTTCCATTATCTTCTCCAGTGGACCAAGTTTGTCAGAACTTTCCACCATGACCTGTCCTTCTTGGGTGACCTTATAGGGCATGGCTCATAATTTAATTGAGTTAGACAAGGCTGTGGTTCATGTGATCAGTTTTCTTAGTTTTCTGTGATTGTAGTTTTCATTCTGTCTGAAGGATAAGGATAAGAGGCTTATGCAAGCTTCCTGATGAGAGAGACTGACTGTGGGGAAACTGAGCCTTGTTCTGATGGATGGGGCCATGCTCAGTACGTCTTTAATCCTTTATACTGTTCTGCATAGCGGTTGTACCAATTTATATACACACACCTATAGTGCTGCGATTCACGGGGTCGCAAAGAGTCGGACACGACTGAGCGACTGAACTGATAGTGTAGGAGGGTTCCATTTTCTCCACACACTCTGCAGAATTTATTGCGTGTAGACTTTTTGATGATGGCTAATTACCTCACAGCAGCTTGAGTTACATTACTCTGATATTTACTGATGCTGAGGATCTTTTCATGTGCTTTGTAGCCATCTGTATATCTTATGTGGAGAAATGTCTATTTAGATCTCCTGTCCATTTAAAAAAAAAAAAACTTTACCATTGATCTGCATGAGCTGTTTTGGAGATTAATTTCTTGCCAGTCTCTTCATTTGCAAATATCATCTTCCATTCTGTGGGCTTTTTGACTTTGTTTACGATTTCTTTTGCTGTGCAGAAACTTTTAAGTTTAATTAAGTCCCATTTGTTTATCTTTGTTTTTATTTCCATTACTCAAGGGGGTGGATCAAAAACATATTGCTGTGATTAATGTCAAAGAGTTCTACCTATGTTTTCCTCTAAGAGTTTTATACTCTCCATCATTACATTTAGGGATTTGATCCATTTAGAGTTTATTTTTGTATATGGTGTTAGAGTACTCTAGTTTCATTTTTTTACATGCAGCTGTCCAGTTCTCCCAGCAGCATTCATTTAAAAGACTCTTTTATCTTCATTGTATTTTCTTGACTCCTCTGCTGTACATTAGTTGATTTAAATGTATGAATTTATTTCTGGGCTTTCTATCCTGTTCATTGATCTATATTTCCATTTTTGTGCCAATACCATACTGTTTTGATCACTGTAACGTTATATTATAGCAGTGATGTCAGGAAGTTTGCTTCCTCAGTTTCATTTTTCTTTCTCAAGATTGCTTGGCTATTAGGAGCCTTTTATGTTTCCATATAAATTTATTTTTTTTTGTTCCAGTTCTGTGAAAAATGCTATTGGTATTTTGATCGCAATAATATTAATAGGAGCAAATACACTATAATAAGACCAGTCTGAGTAGGGAATAGCAAAAAGGAAATATGTAATGTGCCTTGATTCTTATTTTTTGGAATTTTTTTTTTTAACTCAGGAAATTACACTGGTAATGTGGCCAGAGTATCAACAGTGACAAGAAGCAGGTTAAATGTGCATTAGTCTTTTTACTGACAATATGAGTTTATCTGAAAGCTGTATTAATAATCAGCTATTTTTTATTCATGGCAGTGGTAACAGAGATCGAATTGAATGTATGCTGACTCTATTAAGTAGATTAGTTTCACTTAATATTAACACATATTAACCATTTTTCAAGCTCATATCCTAGTTTTCTACTTTGGGATTATTTTTAATACCTAAAAAAAGTAATACTGTAAATATTATTATGTGTAATCAAAATTTCAGTTTTAGCCTGAAGTCATCTTCATCCTTTATATAAATATCCAGCACCATCTATTAAACTGTTGTCTCTCAGCTCTAAATCTGCTATTTTATATTCATCTTTGTGATGCAGAAACTAAAATTTTGCAAAATGCTTTTCTGTTTTGCCAGATACCACCCAACGAGGCATTGCCAACAGTGAACACTGGAAAGAATCTGCAAAGTCGGAGAAGGAATAAAGAGCTTTTACGTTTTACTTTTACTTTTTCATATGCATACAGTTATTTTATATTACATTTTAGTTGCTTACTCTTACTTCTGCTCCAATTTTTACTGCCACATAACAGACAATCTCCAAAATGTAACATTCTGTAGGTATAGAAATCCCATTTTAGAAAATAAAATAGACTAGTAGTTCAAGGTCTCAGTATGGGCTTGACTTGGGGTGTCCTGTGCCATTGAAGTTAGCTATTGACTAAAACTGAAGTCATGCAATCATCATCTGGCATAATTGGTCCTTCATACAGGATGATTCATTTCATTGCTAGCAAATGATGCTGGCTGTCAACTGGTAGCTCAGTTAGGCTACTTACTATTAATACGATATATACAAATGAGTTCTATACCACAGTAGTGTCAAGGCAGATAGACTTTTTTTACACAGCAAGTGATTGCTCCACAAGTGTTCCATGAGAAAGAAAGAAAGATTTTCAGACATAGACTCAAATTACACAGCGTCACTTGTGATGCATTTTCTTGGCTAGCATTATGATAGTGAATTAAAGGAAGGGGACATAACCCTCATCTCTCTGTTGGAGAACCATCTGAAAAGTCTGGAACCAGGGCCATGGAGCTCCTTCTCAAGGCACAGATTCAACTTCTGATAGATCTGAGCTTCAGATCTTTAAGGCCTCTCTTTCAAACTTCAAACTTTTAAGAATCCTATCTTCCCTTTATTCTCTGTTTCCTAAGGAACACTAGTCTTTTTAATTTGCTTTTACAGTTACCTAAGTAAAACCTTGTATCAAATTTAGAATTGTTAGTACTAAATTTTCTAAGTTAAAATAACCACTGTGGTTTTGGCCTACACTTTGAAACACAAATTCACACAGAAAATAAATATTTTGAGATAAATGAAAGCTGACCAGACCAATAATTAGAAGAAAGAAAGAAAGAAAAAAAAAAAAACTAATGAAGTATTTCAAACTATTTTTGAAGAGTTTAATCATATCTGGATATATTGATACTTCAAAGAAAAATTATTTTATATGAATTATATCATTTTATCAAGGACTAACTACTCATTTGTTTTTGCTGTGCTCAGTACCTTGATCTTCAAAGGAATTATATATTAAAGTTTGATGTAGAATACCAGGAGGTAAAATATAGAAATTTACTTAATTAACTGAAAGTTTTTTTGATAAAAATTTATCCAAATGAATACCTTCACTGTGATCACATAAAATTTTTATTATATTGTTGAAAAAAGAATATTTCCTATATTTATGATACATATATGGGCATAGGTAAGTATATATAATTTATATACTCAAATATAGTGATAACTATTTCAATAAAGGTTGATTTCCTTCAAAATTTTGAAGCACATATATTTTATGGTTCAGCTGTTTAATGAAATTGTTTTGCCATTCCTTAAAACATATAAACCCATAATATCTCTGAAATTCATCACTATCAGTACATTTTTTATTTTGGCACTTTCACGATTTTAAATCCTTTTTCCCTCCAGAATTTAAAATTCTTGGTAAGCATTTGTTGTTGAGTAGATAGATCTTTAGTGTTAATCTCATAACCTAAATGTCTCAATTCCTTCATTAGTAGCAGAGAAATATCATTTTCCTTATTTAATATTAAAAATATTTGAAAGAATATATATCTGGTAAGTTTCTTTGCTTTTCTAGATCTTAAGGAGATAATGGATTTAAATATGATGAGACAGAAGGAGTAAAAATATTAACAGAAACAGAGCTACCAACAAAGAGCAAGCTGTAAGAACGTGCCAAAGTACTTGGGTTAGAATCTTGGGTTTTCTCCTTACTAACTCTGTAATACACACTGAGTGAGTTACTTCACCACTTTGTCCTTTGTTTTTTCTCAACTTCAAAATGGGCGCTAACTCATAAAGTCAATAAGAAGATTAAGTGTGTTAATATACTCAAAGTACTTAGAAGTATTTGGCACATGGTAAGAGCTATAAAAGTGTTAGCTATTATTGTGTCAACTACAAAGAAAGATTTACTTCTGAGAAATAGCACACCTTACTTAAATTGTTTATGATGCAGTCACTAAGGTTACTTAAGGCTGTAATACATTTTCTCAAAGAAATTCTAAATAGGTTTTAAGAACAAGGGAAAAGGTACCTTGAAAAATCTTCATTTGGAAACATTTCTAAGAGTTAAGCACAATTCACATATCTGACCCAAGTAAATGTGCACCACACACAAAAAGATGTAGTTTTTAAATTATTATTCATTAAGTGTATTAAAAATATTTACCTTAAACACATGTTGTTAATAAAGTTACCATTAGTTATAAACTGGACATAATGTAACCTGTGGAAAAGTTTAACTAAATCAATAACAACTAAATATTGCATATAGAAATGTTTTGAAAAGTAGTATTATGCTAAAAATATTGAGAAATACATCTATAAATAAGAAATGTATTACTTTCTCAGAGATGAATCATTCAGTTCAGTCGCTCAGTTATGTCTGACTCTTTGCGACCCCGTGAATTGCAGCACGCCAGGCCTCTCTGTCCATCACCAACTCCCGGAGTTCACTGACTCACACCCATTGAGTCAGTGATGCCATCCAGCCATCTCATCCTCTGTCGTCCTCTTCTCCTCCTGCACCCGATCCCTCCCAGCATCAGAGTCTTTTCCAATGAGTCAACTCTTCGCATGAGGTGGCCAAAGTACTGGAGCTTCAGCTTTAGCATCATACCTTCCAAAGAAATCCCAGGGCCTATCTCCTTCAGAATGGACTGGTTGTATCCCCTTGCAGTCCAAGGGACTCACAAGAGTCTTCTCCAACACCACAGTTCAAAAGCATCCATTCTTCGGTGCTCAGCCTTCTTCACAGTCCAACTCTTACATCCATACATGACTACTGGAAAAACCATAGCCTTGACTAGACGGACCTTAGTTGGCAAAGTAATGTCTCTGCTTTTGAATATGCTATCTAGGTTGGGCATAACTTTTCTTCCAAGGAGTAAGCGTCTTTTGACTTCATGGCTGCAGTCACCATCTGCAGTGATTTTGGAGTCCAGAAAAATAAAGTCTGACACTGTTTCCCCATCTATTTCCCATGAAGTGATGGGACCAGATGCCATGATCTTTGTTTTCTGAATGTTGGCCTTAANAAATGAAAGCTGACCAGACCAATAATTAGAAGAAAGAAAGAAAGAAAAAAAAAAAAACTAATGAAGTATTTCAAACTATTTTTGAAGAGTTTAATCATATCTGGATATATTGATACTTCAAAGAAAAATTATTTTATATGAATTATATCATTTTATCAAGGACTAACTACTCATTTGTTTTTGCTGTGCTCAGTACCTTGATCTTCAAAGGAATTATATATTAAAGTTTGATGTAGAATACCAGGAGGTAAAATATAGAAATTTACTTAATTAACTGAAAGTTTTTTTGATAAAAATTTATCCAAATGAATACCTTCACTGTGATCACATAAAATTTTTATTATATTGTTGAAAAAAGAATATTTCCTATATTTATGATACATATATGGGCATAGGTAAGTATATATAATTTATATACTCAAATATAGTGATAACTATTTCAATAAAGGTTGATTTCCTTCAAAATTTTGAAGCACATATATTTTATGGTTCAGCTGTTTAATGAAATTGTTTTGCCATTCCTTAAAACATATAAACCCATAATATCTCTGAAATTCATCACTATCAGTACATTTTTTATTTTGGCACTTTCACGATTTTAAATCCTTTTTCCCTCCAGAATTTAAAATTCTTGGTAAGCATTTGTTGTTGAGTAGATAGATCTTTAGTGTTAATCTCATAACCTAAATGTCTCAATTCCTTCATTAGTAGCAGAGAAATATCATTTTCCTTATTTAATATTAAAAATATTTGAAAGAATATATATCTGGTAAGTTTCTTTGCTTTTCTAGATCTTAAGGAGATAATGGATTTAAATATGATGAGACAGAAGGAGTAAAAATATTAACAGAAACAGAGCTACCAACAAAGAGCAAGCTGTAAGAACGTGCCAAAGTACTTGGGTTAGAATCTTGGGTTTTCTCCTTACTAACTCTGTAATACACACTGAGTGAGTTACTTCACCACTTTGTCCTTTGTTTTTTCTCAACTTCAAAATGGGCGCTAACTCATAAAGTCAATAAGAAGATTAAGTGTGTTAATATACTCAAAGTACTTAGAAGTATTTGGCACATGGTAAGAGCTATAAAAGTGTTAGCTATTATTGTGTCAACTACAAAGAAAGATTTACTTCTGAGAAATAGCACACCTTACTTAAATTGTTTATGATGCAGTCACTAAGGTTACTTAAGGCTGTAATACATTTTCTCAAAGAAATTCTAAATAGGTTTTAAGAACAAGGGAAAAGGTACCTTGAAAAATCTTCATTTGGAAACATTTCTAAGAGTTAAGCACAATTCACATATCTGACCCAAGTAAATGTGCACCACACACAAAAAGATGTAGTTTTTAAATTATTATTCATTAAGTGTATTAAAAATATTTACCTTAAACACATGTTGTTAATAAAGTTACCATTAGTTATAAACTGGACATAATGTAACCTGTGGAAAAGTTTAACTAAATCAATAACAACTAAATATTGCATATAGAAATGTTTTGAAAAGTAGTATTATGCTAAAAATATTGAGAAATACATCTATAAATAAGAAATGTATTACTTTCTCAGAGATGAATCATTCAGTTCAGTCGCTCAGTTATGTCTGACTCTTTGCGACCCCGTGAATTGCAGCACGCCAGGCCTCTCTGTCCATCACCAACTCCCGGAGTTCACTGACTCACACCCATTGAGTCAGTGATGCCATCCAGCCATCTCATCCTCTGTCGTCCTCTTCTCCTCCTGCACCCGATCCCTCCCAGCATCAGAGTCTTTTCCAATGAGTCAACTCTTCGCATGAGGTGGCCAAAGTACTGGAGCTTCAGCTTTAGCATCATACCTTCCAAAGAAATCCCAGGGCCTATCTCCTTCAGAATGGACTGGTTGTATCCCCTTGCAGTCCAAGGGACTCACAAGAGTCTTCTCCAACACCACAGTTCAAAAGCATCCATTCTTCGGTGCTCAGCCTTCTTCACAGTCCAACTCTTACATCCATACATGACTACTGGAAAAACCATAGCCTTGACTAGACGGACCTTAGTTGGCAAAGTAATGTCTCTGCTTTTGAATATGCTATCTAGGTTGGGCATAACTTTTCTTCCAAGGAGTAAGCGTCTTTTGACTTCATGGCTGCAGTCACCATCTGCAGTGATTTTGGAGTCCAGAAAAATAAAGTCTGACACTGTTTCCCCATCTATTTCCCATGAAGTGATGGGACCAGATGCCATGATCTTTGTTTTCTGAATGTTGGCCTTAACCCAACTTTTTCACTCTCCTCTTTCATTTTCATCAGGTAACACCAACCTGTCAAAGTAGCCAATAGCTTATTAATAAGAAAAGAGCATGAAAAATACTTTCTTACTTAGAGAGAAAATAGAAATTACATTATTACAAATCCATCCTAGGATTATGTTGCTCTTTTTCATAGAATTTGCAAAAGGTGGAAAATATCTTAGTTTGAATAATCAAAAAATAAATCAATTGAACAAAAATTACAGTACTTATATTGAAATGTGAATTTTCACAATTTATTCAAGTTAACGGTCCCTCCTTTGATATTGTGTGATTCTAAAATCATTAGAATTCCAGTTGATAAGCTAAACAGCTAATTCTGGCCCTCAAAACAATAAATATGATAGTCATATGACTTCCATATACATGAAAGATAATCATTCCTGAAGCAAATATTGCTTTATATGAAAAAAAGCAAAAGAAACTTCAACAACAAATGATAATAAAGAAGGTAAAATACTTTCAAATTTATGATGCTTTCCAATTGTGGTGTTGGAGAAGATCTTGAGAGTCCTTTGGACAGCAAGGAGATCAAACCTATCATTCATAACAGAAATCAACTTTGAATATTCATTGGAAGGACTGATGCTGACTCTGAAACCACAATACTTTGGCCACCTTATGCAAAGAGCCACTTATTGGAAAAGACTCTGATGCTGGGAAAGATTGAAGGCAAAGGAGAAGAGGGTGGCAAAGGATGAGATGGTTAGATAAAATCACTGACTCATCAATGGACATGAATTTGAGCAAACTCTGGGAGATAGAGAAGGGCAGGGAAGCCTGGAGTGCTGCAGTCCATGGGATTGCCAAGAGTTGGATACAGCTTAATGACTGAATAATAACAAAAACGAGATAAAGTTCAGTATAAGTTAAATAAATGATAAAAATATTTTATAAAATGAAAAAGTATATATATTTTGCTTAATTTGAATGCAATTCATAAATTTTAGTTGGTTAAAAAACAACTTTTAAAGAAGAGTTAGCTAGTCCCAGTGTTTTATTTAATACATGAGTGAAATTTTTAAAAATTAGAGACCAATTTTACATAAAGTATCTTCCTATGTTTGCATTACTTTGGCAGTATAAGACATAAAAGTACTTCAGTTATATAAGACAGAACTTACTGAAAGCCTTACTATTTACATATCTTCTGGTAATATATGATTTTGCATATAATCCCAGAGAGGTCAAATTTCTTTCACAGAGTTACAAAGAAGGAAAATACATGCCTAAACATTTGTATCTTAGGGTTTCCCCAATGGCTTAGCAGATAAAGAATCCATCTGCAATGCAGGGGACCTGGGTTTGATCCCTACATTGGGAAGATCCCCTGGAGAAGGATCACACCAGAATTCTTGCCTGAAAAATTCCATGGACAGAGGAACCTGGTGGGCTACAGTCCATGGGGTCGCAGAGTCGAACACACCTGAATGACTAAGCACGTCTAGCACCAGTTGTATCTTAAGTCTAGCTTCCCATTCAGTTCTATTTCTTAGTGCCTCAAGTAGCCAGTACAGCAGTCAAAGAAGATAGATATCACATAAGTATATACATATATATTAAATATTTAAATATATTGGTTTGTGATAAATCATAGTAGAGTTCCATCTTAATGAATATTTTCATAAGGTCCATCTTGAAGCTATTCATTTGTAACAATTTTGTGAAGTTTCACTCTCTGAAATTTCAAAAATGTAAAAATAAAATAAACTCTTATAAATTAGAATGATTCATAATTTGAACTATTAAATAAAAAATTTATGATTTAAAAGTTTGAGTTAATATCTTAATTGTGGCTGAAATAGCACTGAATTTCAAATATGTTTAATAAAATTTCATAGCATTTCACTGTGATTGGTAAAGAGTTTATTCATTTAAAATCTGTCATCTATTATCATTTATCTCTTGTTTTATTAAGCATGATCATAAGTTTAAATATTCATACAGAAATATATGCAAAATATCATGAAATACCTTGCAAGAGAAAGTTATGTAACCATAGCCATTGTTCAGTTTGTAATTGTTAATTTTTTAGTCATTTATTTATTCAATCAACAAAATCTTTATTAATGCTTATGTGTGCATGCTACATTTAGCAATGGATATAAAAAAGATTATTGATTCCAATTCTAGCTGGTTATAGAAAAAATCTATCAGCAATCTCCAAATAAAGCTCAGAATTTCTATCATATAGTTAAGAAATAATTTTGTTATCTCTTTAGCTAACATAAAACAAAAAGCACTTGTGAGGGAATTCAAAATGGACCCAAATATCTTTCCCAAAAGACTAGCAGAACACTGAGTGGACTTCTTCTCTTTCAGATCACTAGACATAAATTATCTATGGAGAATGCTTTGTGGGAGCCAATAGACTTTCTTGTCATATACCAAATAATAAAATGTCAGCACTTCTTCTGTGCTGTGATATCAAAGTGACGTATACTCTCACCTATGGACAGATGACTGGAAACAACATTAATAGTATTTTAATAAAAACAAGGGAACACTTTATTACTCTTCAGTTTCTAGCATTCTATTTCATTGTTATTAAAATGAAAAAGAGAATCTATTCTAGGAAGCCCTTACCCTTCTCTCGAAATGAGAAGAAAATTCACATAAGCCGACATTATAAAATAAAAATCACATAAAATAAAAATCATATAAACAGACATAAAATTATCATCTCAGCTCTATGATAAGAGCATATAAATTATGATAAATAACAAGTTCAAGAGAATGAAATAGAGGAGTGATAGAGTTTATTCTTAATTAATCCCATTGTTAACTAGTAAAGAAAGGAGAATGTGGAAGAAGTAAATCTGCCATTTCATTCCTATGTTCCCATCAGACAGATTGTGAGAATGAATATGTCCTGCAAAGCTTTGCCTTCTTTATATTCAAGACCAGGCCCTCAAAAGATGCAAGTCACACATTCAAACTTCTTATATTCCCAGGAAGAATTTAGGGGAAATAGATTAACTTAATTTTGAAAATTAGCTTTAATGTATTGCAGGGACTAAGGGGAGAGAATGAGAACATTAAGAACCTCAAGAAAGAAAAATTAATCTTGACATATGTGAAATGGTATGGGAGTTTAGAGGAGGTATTACCTGTTCACTGGATAACAACATAAGTCAAAGTGAATGAAAATGAGAGAGGTTGCTTGGCAACTTATTTTCTTACTTTCATCCCTTTAAATCTATCATTTAGAATCAAATTATTTGCAAAGTAAGTGCCTTCACACTTTCACGTCTGCTCTTTTTCTTTCCTCAATCCTTCTACAACACCAAAGCCCTTCTCTTTACTTACATAGTTACAAATCACTCTTACAAAAAAGCCTTAGAACTTTCCCCAACATTTCCATTATCCAGTGATTTAGAAGATAAAGATTTAATGATAGGTTATCTTAAACAAGGAGCCAGAAAAGTAGAAGAAAAGCAAGAAAATAGTGGAAGCATAGTAAAACTCATTCTTCAAGAATAAATAGCTAACCACAATGAAAGTGAGTGTCCACTAAATTGAGAACTGAAATATTAAAATGAATGCTGGAAATAATAACCTAGTTTAACTAACTGGATTATTAACAACAATGAAGTGGATTGGTGAGTTGGGAATACTACTTTGATGACAGTGGCAAAAATGGATAACAAAGAAATGGCCCTTAGAGGGTGGTATGAAATGAAAGAAGACTATCTTTTTTTTTTTTTTTTGCGTGCTAAATTGTTTTAGTCCTGTCTGACTCTTTGCAGCCCTACAGAATGTGTAACCTGCCAGGCTCCTCTGCCTATGGGATTCTCTAGGCAAGAATACTGGAGTGGGTAGCCATTCCCTTCTTCAGGGGATCTTCCTGACCCAAGAACCCACGTTTAACTGTGGCTCCTGCTTTGCAAGCAGATTCTTTACCACTAGCACCAGCTGGGAAGCCAGATGTCTTCTTTTTATGTGGAGGCTTCTACAAAAGTTTAATTTTCTTCCATAAAGAGATTATTCTTCAACCAGGGGGACAGGCAGTAACTCGAGACATTTCAGCAACTTGCCTACTTAAGGAAGTAAGACATGATGGAATCAAAACAAAGGTGGAGTGGCTGATGTTAGGTTGGAGAGAGTGCTGTTATATTAAAAGGGGGCAGAGGTGGAGGCAGATTTGTTGTAGTAGGATTAGAAAATTCTATACTGATTTTTTTTTTTAATTTTATTGAAATAAGAATTAAGTTCACAAGCTAAAAATGAGGAGGTGGTACACATTTTTTGAAGAATGTTTGAAAAATTTGCTTAAGAGGAAAAGAAATAAATAATTAGAGATATGTAGTAGATTTCCAGGAAGGGCCAAGGACCCACTTGAACTCTGTGGTCAAATATTTAAGTTGGGGGGCCTCCCAGGAGCCCAATGCTAAAGAATCCTCCTGTCAATGAAAGAGCTGAGGAGATGCAGGTTCAATCCCTGGTTCAGGAAGATCCCCTGGAGAAGGGAATGACTACCCACTCCAGTATTCTTGCCTGGAGAATCCCTATGGATAGAAGGACCTAGTGGGCGACTTCACTTTCACTTTCGTGCATTGGAGAAGGAAATGGCAACCCACTCCCGTCCATGGGGTTGCAAAGAGTTAGACATGACTGAGCAACTAAGCAAACAGCACACACAGGTAAAAGCAGAAAACAATAAATTGTTTGTGAAAATTAAAGTACAATTATTGCCATAAAAATTTGTAATGAAAAGACTGAAAATAACACAAAATAAGTTTAAGTCTTTTTCACATTCAGTATGAAGTAAATTAAATCTTTTAACATGAAATGAAATGATAAAGATAGAAGTGGGACATAATTAAAACAAAAAGCACTGGAGAATAAATAACAAAAGGAAAATTGCCTTCATATCAGAGTGCCAAAATAAGAAAACTCAATAGATAGGGGGGTGAGAGAGAAATAATTGAATAAATAATAGGAAAAAAGTCCTTGAATAAAATATAGGCAGATGTTGTCACATTATAAGAGCCCATAGAGAGGTACTGACTTAAAAAAAGGAAGCATAATAACAAGGCTTGTGGAATCTCAGAAGGTATGAGTAAAATAGTTTTTAGTATGAGGTTAAAAAAATGGCCCCCGAGAAAGGATAACCAGAGGCCAATAGACCTCTTAGCAAAATAGAGTACTAAGGAAGAAACATACAGATGACAGCAAAGATAACATTAAGCTTTTTATTTCTATTATTATGATACTGTCATTGTATTTTATTATTTTTATGAATAGTAACCTAAAGTTTTGAACAGTTATTAAGTTACAGAAAAATTGATCAGAGTTCCTGTATATCTCAATTCTTTCTCTTATTACTAACATCTTACATTAGTAAGGTATATTTGTGCAATTTTTGAACCTTTATTAATAATGATACAGTTATTAACTAAAACTCTTGCTTTATTCAGTTCTAAGTTTTTATTTAGTGTTCTTTTTCTGTTCTGTGATTCTACCTAGGAGACCACATTACATTCAGTTGTCAAGTCACTGTCATCTCTTATGTGTATTACAGCATCAGCTTCAGAACAGGTTACTTTGCTTCTTTCATCACTTGTTATCTGTGTTCTCCAAGTCTAATATCATTGCTTCCCTTTGCTAAAAAAGCAGTATGGCAACAGGTCTGTTTGGTTCATCACCGTAACTCCAGCATTTTGAATAGCGTGTGGCACATAGGCATTCAATAACCATTAGTCTAACTCCTTTCAATAAGAAATATCCTTATTTTGAATTTTCTTCAAATTCATGGATATCTGTAATGCAATTTGACAATATGGGCTCTAAACTTTCATAGCCATCATTCTCTGTTCAACATATTCATCCAATGCAATTTTGTTATCTTTAATCTATAAACTTCTGTTATCTTTAAAACTCTACTGTATACAATTTTATTCGCTGTTTGGTGTAGCCATCATTAAGTCTAATCTGCAGATTTATATTCAGCCAGGTTTTCTCTGCTGCTNGGCTCTAAACTTTCATAGCCATCATTCTCTGTTCAACATATTCATCCAATGCAATTTTGTTATCTTTAATCTATAAACTTCTGTTATCTTTAAAACTCTACTGTATACAATTTTATTCGCTGTTTGGTGTAGCCATCATTAAGTCTAATCTGAAGATTTATATTCAGCCAGGTTTTCTCTGCTGCTTCAAATTAGTTCTATTTTCTTTTCTATTTTTATTCAACTCAACTGGGTTCAAAATATTGCTTTGATCTGGGACCTAAATATTTTTAAAAGTTAAGTTAGATATGGATACCTTAATAAAGCTTTTCTTAATTTTTATTATTTATATGTAAAATATAAGCATTTTAAAGTAGTAGGGCCTTATGGTAGTTCATGTGTGTTTCTGATGCATTGCAGTTTGAAAACTAGTGTAAGAATTTAACACAATAGTAAAATTCTTAGACTGTAGGGCCTAATTGAGATGGCCCCACTTGATAAAATAAATGCCATTCAGTGAAGCACAAACTTAGTGTATTCATCTTTATACATTATTTTATTGAAATGCAATATGCCATCCAGTGTGTACTGCTATGATTAATGTCAGAAATTTTGGTATGCTCACATTTGCAAGGCTGATAGACATTCCAGTAGTGTGACTGAACTGTATGTTTCTCATTGTCAATGAAATTTTTGAAAATAAAATGTTTTTTACAGAGTACAATAAAACAGAAAATGAGCAGATGCCATAGATTGTATAATCAGTAAAAAGAAGGTTCTTGCTAGAATCCGAAATACATTATACAAATTTGAATTTAATGACAATCTTGAGTCATTTGTCTTGAAAGCCATAATACAAAAGGTCTACCTCAATACACATGCATTAGAAAGGAGATATTTGGATGATAAAGTAATAGATTTTTCTTCAAAGTAGAACTAATTACTGATAAGCTACAAGAAATTTATTCTTAATATGAAAAGATAACAGTTAAATATAAGACATGGCAGCAAACAGCAAGTTAAAAAGTATTTGGTTCAATGATTTATGTGATAGTTTTTGATTGACTATAGTAGAAGCCATTTTCTTGTGTGCTTGAAAGATAGTACAGTCTTTCCCTTGTAAACTTATATTATCAGATTAAGCCCTCTATTTTCAGTAATAGTATATTTAAATATCTTACAAAGTAACATAAATGACATTAATTTTAAAAACAGTGGAGCCAAAAGGTTGCTACTATGCTATTTCTTGGTTGCCTGTGTTTTTATATTTTAACATATATTAATCTAATCAAAAATATTTCCTGTAATTTTCTTTTATCAACCTCAATCAAAGCTAAGTGTCTCATAAGTAGACAGTATTACTGTATGACTTTCTCGAGATAGCATTGATTTTTAAGTTGCTATAACAAAATAACACACACTAGATGGAGAAGGCAAATGGCACCCCACGTCAGGTCTCTTGCCTGGAAAATCCCATAGATAGAGGAGCCTGGTGGGCTGCAGTCCATGGAGTCGCTGAGTTGGACATGACTGAGCAACTTCACTTTCACTTTCATGCATTGGAGAAGGAAATGGCAACCCACTCCAGTGTTCTTGCCTGGAGAATCCCAGGGATGGTTGAGCCTGGTGGTCTGCCATCTATGGGGTCGCATAGACTTGGACACAACTGAAGTGACTTAGCAGCAGCAGCAGCAGATGAATGATAATTAAAATTTATTGTCTGAAAAGTGTTAGCAGGACCACCCTCCTTCTAAAGAAATCAGGAAATGAATTTTTCCATGTTTCTTGTGGCTTCAGTCATTTGTGGTTTTATAGATACATTACTCCAGTCTTCCAGTTCTCCTTGTGTGTCTTCACATCATCTTCCCTCTGGATGTGACTGTGTCCAAATATCTCCAAATAAAATATTGGACTGTGTCCAATATTTTATAAGTACACTATTCATATTGGATTTAGCCCTCAGTCTAATGACCTCATCTTAACCTGGTTAAATGCACAAACAAATAATCTAATTCCAAATAAGTTCACATTTTGAGGAACTGTAATTAAAACTTCAAGACATGTTTTTGAAGGGACATAATTCACCTATAATGTCCAAGTTGGATTTCACTTCTTCCACTTAACATTTGTGTGAATGTAAGCAAAGTTATTGAATCTCTCTGTGCCTCTATTTCCTTATATGCATATCAGAGTTGTTATAGATATATAGAATGTATATATCTTTTTAATATATAGAAAGTACTTAGACTAAACACACACTAAAAATATACTAAAGTATTGAGTGTTATTATTCTTGTCCAATACAATCTCTGTTCATATTTCAAGGGTTTTTCACTTTTTTGTTCATCACCATAGAAATACATGACTTTAACATTGTCTATGTTCCTCATATTGTACATTTTATACTCTTGACTCGTTTATTTTATAACTGGAAGTCACATTTCTTAATCTCCATCAATTATTCTCATCCCCCACATCTCTGCCCCCTGCCAACCACCAGTTTGTACTCTGTATTAATGATTCTGTTTCTGTTTTGTTATGTTTGCTCCTTCATTTTGCTTTTTAGATTCTATATACAAATGGGATCATAAAGCATCCGTCTTTATTGCTCTGACTTATTTCACTTCACATATTACCCTCTAAGTCCATCCATGTTGTTGCAAATGGCACGATTTCATTGTTTTTTTATGACTAATATCCCATTGCATGTATATACCACGTTTGCATCCACTTATCTATTATAAAGTGTTCCAATTACATAGAAGTGTATATATTCATTAGTTTATTTGGTTTTTTAAAAATACATATCCAGGAGTAAAATTTCTGGATTGTATCATATTTTGAATTTTTTGAGGAAATTCCATACAGTTTTCCATAAAGGATGAACCAATTTACTTTCCTACCAACAGGACACAAGAATTCCTTTTTCTCTACATCCTCTTCAACACTTTTTAATTGATGTCTTTTGAATAGCAGCCATTTTGACAGGTGCAAGGTTATAACTTATCATGATTTTGACTTGCATTTCCCTGATGATTAAAGATGTTGAGTGTCTTTTCAGATGCCTGTTGGCTATTTGCCTGTCTTTTTGAAAAAAATGTCTATTCAGGTTCTCTGCTCATTTTTCTTACCTGGGTTTTTGTTGCTATTCGTTTGTTTTTGATGTTGAGTTGTATACATTATTTTTATGTCTTCAAAATTAACTCCTTATCTCATATGACCGTAGCAAATATCTTCACCCATTTGGTAGGCAGCCTTTTTGTTTGGCTGAAAATTTTAACTGTAAAACCTTTTAGTTTGATGTAGTCTCATTTGTTTCCTTTTTCTTTTATTTCCCTTTCCTAAGGGAAGGTATCCAAAAAGTATTGCTAAGACCAATATCAAAGAGCTCACTGTCTATGTTTTCTTCTAGTGCTTTTATGTTTTTAAGAACTACAAATAAGTCTTTAGTAAATTTTGAGTTTATTTTTGTATATGGCATGAGAAAATGGTCCGGTTTGATTCTTCATGTAACTGTAGAGTTTCCAAGACAAACTGAAAAGACTGTCATTGCTCCATTGCATATTCTTGCCTCCTTTGTTGTAGAATGCTGCCCATGTAAGTGGGGGTTCATTCTGGGCTCTCTATTCTGTTCTCCATCTATGTGTCTATTTTATGCTAGCAGCATATTGTTTTGATTACTGTTCCTTTGTAGTATAATTTGAAATCAGAGACCATGATATCTCCGCCTTTATTCTTCTTTCTTAAGATTGTGTTAGCTGTTAAGGAGCTTTTGTATTTCCACACAAATTTTAGAATTATTTATTCTAGTTATTATTCTCTTTGTTGATATAACAATGCGAAGATGAGGTAATTTAATCAAATAAGTGTTATATCTAAACAGGAAAGTAGGGTCTGAAATACAAAGCTATTCACAGAAACTTTAGGTCATTAAAATTCCATATATTTCCTTTAATTAATATGGACTCTAGATAACATCACTTTGTGCTCTAAATATGGATGTGCCTGAAAAGACTCTGATACGGGGAGGGATTAGGGGCAGGAGGAGAAGGGGACGACAGAGGATGAGATAGCTGGATGGCATCACTGACTCAATGGACGTGAGTCTGAGTGAACTCCGGGAGTTGGTGATGGACTGGGAGGTCTGGTGTGCTGCAATTCATGGGGTCGCAAAGAGTCGGATACGACTGAGTGACTGAACAGAAGTGAATGCCAATTATGGCAGTTTACATATAAAGACAGTTCAATGCAAACAGACAAGTTTATAATTAAACTTATAAATCAGTAAATAGTGAAGAAAATCTTTCTAATTTGTAGTGTTATGATAAAACTGTCTTTAGTTTTATTTTAATAAAAATAAAAAAAAATTACAAATTCCTAATCTAATCCTATGTGCTGACATGATCTTCACTGGTGAGACTTAATTTATTTCTACTTCAGGCCAGACAGTAGGGGGGATTATTAATAATTATGATGATAAAGATTATTTTAAATATTTCTAAACAGAATTCCTTAGCTGTATACATATAAGTTAAACCATATTTTTGAAGGAAAACAAACCATACATTGAGTGTACAATGCTAGTATGCTGTTGCTACACATGACTTGTGTTATTCTCTTGTACATTCTGGTTAAGTGCAGTTACTTCCTTTTTGTTTATTATAATAATGCAGAAATAAATAGGCTGATTAAGTTATGCTGAGAAAAAAGTAAACAAAGGTAATAATGAGTTAAGATTACTTATGCATAAACACATCTTTTAAAATTAAACTTGATCTCTCTCTGAAACGAAATATTGCAAATGCATTTAAGCACTATTTTTTATGCTCTGTCCTATTCATTGACAATGTTGTCCATAAGCATAGCTCATATATAAGATATATTTTCTTCAAAAAACAAAGTTAACAGTTAAGTATACATGACATATTTAGGACATAATTTAAATAAATATATCTTCTTGCTTTGGGTAAATATTGAGAATCAATAAATAAGAAGATGTATATTGGAGATTTGTGAGCACAGAAACCAGTAAAGCTGTATAAATAGTAAAGATATTAAATCAAAACAAAATAAAAGCAGAATTTTAGATAATTTAGGCTACACATAAATTTAACTTTCCTATGAATTAAATGATTTTTAAGATATAACAGGATAACCAAATGGGAAGGCTTCCTAGTTGGCTCAATGGTAATGAATCTGCCTGCCAATGAAGGAGACACAGTAGGCATGGATTCACTTCCTGGTTTGGGAAGATCCCCTGGAGGAGAAAATGGCAATCCACTCCAGTATTCTTGCCTGGTGAATCCCATGGACAGAGGAGCCTGGTAGGCTACAGCCTGTAGGGTTGCCAAGAGTTGTACATGACTCAGCAACTGAGCATGCATGCATGCAACCAAATAAGAAAGGTTAATATAAAGGCATTTACTGTTTGTTTTAATTTGGAAAATGACTAGTATATATCTCATGACTGATAGGTACCTATATAGTTAATTCTATTTTGAAAAACAGCAAAACAAAAAACAACAGATTGACTTATGGTTTAAAGACATTAGACATAAAGATATAATCATATATAGCTAATACATAAATAAATATTTATTATTTGTGTTGTGTTTTCATTTCAGAAGTTACTAATGGCATCAGTTCAGCACTGATTTAATTTATTATTCTTATTTTAGCAACATGTGTTGTGACATTTCCTTTAAAATTATCAATAGAGAATACAAAATGTAAATTTAAAAATATTTAGTATAACAAAGTATGCAAATGTTTACATATTTTTGATGTTTATTTTTATGGTAAGCAATAAGTTAATCAGACTGTTGATTATTCACTGCAACAAATGTACATCAGAATAGATCATTTTAATCTATTTATTAATGACATCCATATGTCAAATGAGTAGTTAGGAAAAGATAAATAGTCTATTTTTCATTTCATATCATTTTTGGAGTGTATTGTTAGTCGATGAGTAAACTCATATATTTTAGATTTAACAATCATGAGACTATATTTTGCTCACATTGAAAGAAAAAAGGATGAAGACGTATCAATATTTTTCCAAGTGGAGAAAGTAGTAGATTCCATTTCATCCTCTGTATGAAATATATTCTTATTACAGTGTTTAAATGGGTCATGCACTTTGCATTAAAGTGTAATTCACGGACCGTGACTACCAGCATCACATACTCATTTCTGTGATATGCAAAATGCCAAGCCTCATCTCAGACCAACAGATTCAGAATCTACATTTTAACAAGATGTGCAGTGACTCCAATGCACATTAAAATTTGAGAAACACCAGGATATGCAATAACTGAAACTGTTGCTCTTATAACAACAACAATGTTATTTCCTCACTCTTCATTTTCAATTAATCCTTACTGTGGTGAAAATGATAAATGGGATTTGCAATTTGTTTGTGATCCTTGGAATATTTTTAACATTAATATATTAATAAAAAAACAATGTTTGGCTTTCTTTAGCTTCACACTTTTCTCGATACATAGAAAAGCATTAACTGCTTACATCATAACAATAAACTAGTGTGTGACCAAAATAGTGTAAAAATAATTAACAACAATATCAAAATTGAGAAGAAGTGATTGGAAAAATTGTGCTAAGGTTTTTATATTGTATGAGAAGACAGTAAAGTTAGTAATTGCATTACATATTTTGATCATTTAAGTACACATACTGAAATTTCTGGGTTAACCAATAAATAACATAAATAGATTTTCATGTAGTTAAAAGAAATCACACAGAATATATTTGAAAGAAAATCAAACAACTCAAAAGAAGAAAAGATAAGGAAGGAGGGGAATAAGCAAATGGAAAATAAGTACCAAATCACAGAAGCAAAAGATAAAATATTGTTTAACCATAAATGTCACTAATTTAAATAAATGGACATTAATACAGGATGAAAATAATTTAGAACTTAAAAGAAAATAACTTTATAAAATCCAGCTATTTTAAAGAGACACCAAAAAATAAATAAGTAAAAATCAAATACCTTGGAAGATTCATAGTATTAAGCATATAAAATGAAGAAACTACTACACTATTAAAGTTTTTGAGGAAAGATGGTCATTACAAAGTCAAAAAATACTGTATAATTCAGCAGGTATATGCTACAAATATAAAATTTTAGCCTCTCAATATATGCATAATTTTAGCATAACTTCAAATACACATAATTCAGAGCATATGTGAGTATATAAGATATATTGTCATATATATATAATATATAATCTGGGTTAACCAATAAAATAATATAAATGGATTTTATATTATTATATTATGTCTTCCATGGAGAAAGGTATGGCAATGCCCTCCAAAATTCTTGCCAAGGAAATCTCATGAACAGAGGAGCATGGAGGACTACAGTCCATGGGATCATGAAGAGTCAGACATGGCTGAACAACTAACACACATGCACATGCACACACTAACATCAAATAAGAATGGAAACACGTGTGAAAATAATCACAAACAGTTATTGCTATATGTCTTGGATCACGTGAAGCAAAAGCCATTCATTCGTAATGTCTGCCAGGTTCCTCTGTCCATGGGATTCTCCAGGCAAGAATACTGGAGTGGGCTGCCATTTCCTTCTCCAGGGGATCTTCCTGACCCAGGAATCAAACCTGAGTCTCCTGCATTGCAGGCAGATTCCTTACCAACTGAGCTACGAAGGAAGGCCTCATATTGAATACCTTTGTTTTATTATTTAATGGGTGAAATGTAAAATACCAGTAAGGATGTATTCAGTTAGTCATATTTGGCATCAGTTCAGTTCAGTCACTCAGTTGTGTCTGACTCCTTACGACCCCATTAATTGCAGCACGCCAGGCCTCCCTGCCCATCACCAACTCCTGGAGTTCACTCAGACTCACACACCCATCGAGTCAGTGATGCCATCCAGTCATCTCATCCTCTGTTGGCCCCTTCTCCTCCTGCCCCCAATCCCTCCCAGTATCAGAGTCTTTTCCAATGAGTCAACTCTTCCCATGAGGTAGCCAAAGTACTGGAGTTTCAGCTTCAGCATCATTCCTTCCAANAGGAGCTGAGTCCTCCAGAGTTTTGGGAAGTTAGCTGGGACAGGATCCAGTGAGGCCTCAGAAATGTCTGCTCCAGGCCTATAAACATGAGGAGCAGAATAAAAGTATGTTAGCCACCAAATCTCCAAACAAATGAAGAATGTGAAAGAGAAGTGCATTTTTATTTAAATAAGACATAATGATAATAAGGCAGTAAGAAGTACAGAGAGTAAGTCTGCTGCTACCAAATGACACCATTGCTATACCTCTCAGGCAAAGCACTCAGTATATGTTTACTCTCCTGAATATATGAGAGATACCCACCTGTGGGTTGAAAGAGCTGCAACTTAATGTGAACTGGTAGATAACATGAAGTATTGTATTTACAATAATCATAATTTGCTAAGAGTTTGCACTGAAAAGAGAAAGCTTGCCTGTGCTGCATATGACTTTGTTACTAACCCAATGTAACTAGAATGGGGACATAATCAATATCTTTTCCTCTACAGGCCTATCTTGAGATCAATGCACCTTGCAACAAATAGAAATAGTTCACAGTTTATAAAGAACAAATGTTGATCTGCATTTACCAACTACAATAAAGAACCCTCAATGCTGAATGGCTTTTATAGATATTGAATATTTTACNATGTAACTAGAATGGGGACATAATCAATATCTTTTCCTCTACAGGCCTATCTTGAGATCAATGCACCTTGCAACAAATAGAAATAGTTCACAGTTTATAAAGAACAAATGTTGATCTGCATTTACCAACTACAATAAAGAACCCTCAATGCTGAATGGCTTTTATAGATATTGAATATTTTACATCTGAAGATTTTACTCTGGTCACTGTCCAAGTCATTAGACAAACAGCCAAAATTGAATGGGAACCTTTATAGAAGGAAAGCATAAAAACAGTGAAGGTAGCAATAAAACAAGCCTTGATATGAACAATTCTACTCCCTCAGGACCCCATGGAATTAAAAGTAACTGACCAATTTCACATCTAAATTGAATCTTTGGTGAGAAGATCCTATTGGGATTGGAAACTCTGATACCCAGAGGCATATTGAGTTCTGGTATTAAATAACTTCCTGCCAACTATNAAGGTAGCAATAAAACAAGCCTTGATATGAACAATTCTACTCCCTCAGGACCCCATGGAATTAAAAGTAACTGACCAATTTCACATCTAAATTGAATCTTTGGTGAGAAGATCCTATTGGGATTGGAAACTCTGATACCCAGAGGCATATTGAGTTCTGGTATTAAATAACTTCCTGCCAACTATTTATATAACATAAATATGTAACCCATTTGTGGGGCCAAATGGAAACAGATTATTTTACCTTTATTCTAAGGGAAAAAGGTATGTCCTTTCAACCTTACATAATTATTTTGCAAGTGGGCTTGTTTGAACCAAATTCAAGGTGAGACAATCTCTCAGGAGTTCTACTATGATAGAGAAATTACATACTCAATTACAAAAAATATATTATCTAATAAAATTAGCCATTTTTTGTGGTCATATATTACACACAGCTATTTACCTACTATTTTCTCCTAACTACTGATAAAACATTGCCTTTATCTATAAGACTTAGTCCCANGTTCTACTATGATAGAGAAATTACATACTCAATTACAAAAAATATATTATCTAATAAAATTAGCCATTTTTTGTGGTCATATATTACACACAGCTATTTACCTACTATTTTCTCCTAACTACTGATAAAACATTGCCTTTATCTATAAGACTTAGTCCCATTAGAAGAAAGTCTGGGAAATTCAAAGTCAGAACAAGCTACCTACCATAATGCTGGTAAACTACTGCTAGCCTATAGCACTGAAAGCCCTAAGCACTGGACTTGAACTTAGGTATAGTTCCAAGCCATAATGGACACTACCCTGAGTGTGACAAAAATATACTTTGGTCAGACTCATAGACCATAACTAACTGTGTGCTACATGATTAGGTCGTGAGCTATGTAATACTGGACTATAAACATGCATCATATAAAGTACCGTCTTATGAAAACAGATTTAACATTTTAACAATAAACCTCTTGTTTATGTATTCATACTTTCATAGGAAGTCATTCCATAAAGTAAGAAACAAATCCACCAAACACGGCTTCTTCTCCAATGGAAAACACAAAAGTGTAAGCTCGACTTACCGTTAAGTTAAGTACTTAGAAATGACATATGCCATATTTCCCTTAGATTTGTCTAAACTTACAGATCCAGGAGTCAAGGTGTAGGGAAGAAGCAGAATTTGAAGAGGAGAGTCCAAAACTCTCCCTTAATCAAAGAGCACACATTTTCAGGAGACTGCTGCATTGCTCACCATTTTTACTGACATATCACTTTGACTTCAGCATATGAATGGACTGGCTCATACAGCTTCTATTAAGATTACCAGGATATGAGACCATAGAGGTGAGTTTGACTTGGATGGTACTGAGATCTTTTATTAATTTGTAGGGTCAGCTCTAGGAAACAATTAATTTACTAACCTCTCAAATTAAAAATAGCCAACTCTTTAGTTACAAAGATAAACATGATTAAATATTTTAGTTTAATCAATCAACACTAAAACATAGGATAAATTTCATCTTTCAGTATTAACAACTTTCAATCCCTTAGGAAAGCTATCTTTAAAATAACTTACACACATATCTAGATAACTGTGCAAGAATTTGAGAGATAACTAGATGGTCACTTTTTCAGCCATCAATTATTTAAAAGTTTTACTGTGTCCACTACTATATAGATGCAAATAATAAAAAATGCTAGTGAAAATATAAAGAACATTTCCTAAAGGAACTTATTTTCCAGTTGTAATTCAAGATTTAGGTAACGTAAATAAGCAAAACAATAAATTAGCTGGTGAGGCAAAGAAAGACAAATCAGGGCAAAAGAATAGACTATGTGTCCTAATAACTTCACATATGTTGTAATTCAGATTGTAATCTTGAATTACAACTGGAAAATAAGTTCCTTTAGAAGATGTTCTTTATTTTTTCATTAGCATTCCTTATTATTAGCATCTATAGTAGCAGACACAGATTAGGGTCTTTTAACTGTTACCTGTGGTGTTGCAGGAGACTCTTGGGAGTCCCTTGGACTGCAAGGAGATCCAACCAGTCCATTCTGAAGGAGATCAGCCCTCGGATTTCTTTGGAAGGAATGATGCTGAAGCTGAAACTCCAGTACTTTGGCCACCTCATGCGAAGAGTTGACTCACTGGAAAAGACTCTGATGCTGGGAGGGATTGGGGGCAGGAGGAGAGGGGACGACAGAGGATGAGCTGGCTGGATGGCATCACCGACTCAACGGACATGAGTCTGAGTGAACTCCAGGAGTTGGTGATGGACACAGAGGCCTGGCTTGCTACGATTCAGGGGGTCACAAAGAGTCGGACACGACTGAGTGACTGAACTGAACTGAACTGATACTTTAATTGTTTTTCCCGTGAATTTCATTTTCCTTAAGGTAATAAAGAGTTTGATTCCATTTTTGTTGTTTGACTACTGATAGCTCTCAAGCATCACCACTGTACCTTTCTCTTCTGCACCATATTTGAGCAAGATTATAAGCTTCAATGTTCCCTCCTTTGGTTCCTGCAGGATGTTCAAATCATGAAAGTTCTGCCTATTCGCATGGATGCTTTTTGCCCCAGCTAACTTCTCTAAAACTCCAAACTAATCATATGTTCTCAGAGAAAGCTATTTTTGAACCTGTTTGAGATCCTACTCGCTCTATCCAGAAAGCCTCATTACATAAGTAATATATTTCTTCCTACATGCCTATCTCCTTGGTTTGTCAACAGACTCAACATTTGAACAAAATTTTGATATGGGTTAGAGGGCTCTTCCTACCATCCACAACATATGATCTCAATTGCAAAAGAACTATGTTATGTGATTTAAATATAAGCTCAACATTTTGATTCCTATATAATACTCATAGGTGTAAACTATATTTCCAGCTGTATCTTATTCTCATTTAAAGGATATTCTGATTTTACCTTTCTTACAAGTGGTATAGTGGATGGTTTATCTTCATCATTGTTTAAAAGTCTTTGATGTGTCTTATCTTTGCATGTCCACTCTGTTCTGTGCTCTGATGGACTGACGTTATAGACTATGTCAATAGGCTTTCTCCACCAGGGCTTCCAACTGACTTTGACCAGTGGGAGGTGCTTGTGTGAGAAATCAGGGTGGAGAAAAGGAAGTTTAGGATGCTCATTAGTATTACCTGGCTTGTTAATTGCAAAGCACCTGAGAGTGACTGCATCCTCTACCAAAGGTCATAGCCTCCTGGGGACCTTCCTGATACAACTACTTCTCTGAGTTAACATTCCCTCTCCTTCATGTTTGGAGAAGGCAATGGCACCCCATTCCAGTATTCTTGCCTGGAAAATCCCATGGACGGAGGAGCCTGGTGGGCTGCAGTCCATGGGGTCAGGAAGAGTTGGACTCTACTGAATGACTTCACTTTCACTTTTCACTGTCATGCATTGGAGAAGGAAATGGCAGCCCACTCCAGTGTTCTTGCCTGGAGAATCCCAGGGATGGGGGAGCCTGGTGGGCTGCCGTCTATGGGGTCGCACAGAGTCGGACACGACTGAAGCGACTTAGCAGCAGCAGCAGCAGCAGCTCCTTCATGTTTGGACAATTTACAGCTGCACTTAAACTTTCCGGATTCCCTAAGTTCTGCCCACATTTTTAAATTAGTCTCTTTATTAAACTTTCATCAAAATCCAGTTTGAATGCACAATCTCTCTCCTGCTGAGCCCTTACAGATATGTTCCAATTAATTTTTTCACAGTGAGCCATCAGAAGAGAAATCCTCCTGGCCGTGAGCTCTAAGATGCAAAAGTAGTACTAATGTATGTTACTTGTCTTTAAAAAAATAAGAATATATTTTAAATTATTTAAAATATTTTAAGCTAGCTATATTCCAACATTAGTTTCAAGAACATATTTCCAATTTGATGTAATTATACCACTTATTCATTATATTTCAGCCATATCTTAACTATTTGTGTTTCCTAGTATTTTTTTTTTTTTTACTGTGTTATTTCATTTCATACTGTATCTCTGGTCAGTACTGAATAATACAGATTTCCTAGCAATGGGGTCAAATTTTTGTTATAGTGATTTATTTGTTTNGCATACATATAAAATGTTCACCTATGTGTTTTAGGATTATAGCCAAATTTTTTCTACTTCTGTTTTATTTAATTAAAATTTATGTGTGAAAATAAATGAATGAGAAGCAGAATAATGCTTATTTTATTTTTTAGGAAGTTACAACATTTTAAAAAGTAACAAATGAGAGCAAATGCATTTTTTGGGAAATATCTTCCTTCTTAAAGAAAGAAAGAGAGAGGAAAGGAGGTTGGATTTAACTCACCTTCATACTTCTAAGCCTGGTAAAGTTCACACCACATACTATTAGTTGGATTTACTTTTGTGTGTGCTGTTTATGTGTTCCAAACAAGGGCAGTGATTAGTGTTTTCACAACAATATTTTCATTTTTCTGTCACTGTGGTAACATTCATAAATGTTTAATAATAGATTGAGTATTTTATTATTCTTTTACTAAAATACTTTTGCTGAGTTCATAAAACATAAACCTATTCTAAACTTAACTAAATAAAAGTAGATTTTTACATATTTAATACTTTCGCTAACAAAACATCTGTCCTCATGCCGTGATGGGGTTCCCATAATTGAAGATGTTGAGAACTACTGAGTTAGTGGACAGTGTAAAAATCATGTATGTTTGTCCTTGCTCTTTGTTTCTTTAAAAATATTTTGTTGTATATGTGCAAGTCCTTTACAGACCTTGAAAATGTCACTCAGGACACCTGAGTCACCTCAGGTGTCACCCGTAGTTATAATTGTGTAAGGAAAGTGAAGACTATGAAATCAGATTGAAGATCTCTGTTTCTTTTACCAGCTCTATCCTTGACTCAGGACCTAATTTGATCAGGTGAGTCTCAATTACAACTTGGAAACAGAGTTAATCTTACAGACCCCACCTCAACAGGGTTGTTGTTAGTATTTATTTAATGAAACAGCGTCTAGAAAAAGAGCTAAACTGAGAGCAAATTACTGATTTCTTCCAGATATTGCCATAGTTTATGTGCAATCAGGTAAGCACTCTTTGCTAGAATTATAGAAATTATCTGAAAACTTATAAGCATAGCTATTTATAAAATGTCAAACTCAATTAAGACTATTTAATGTTTTTCAGATGTACAAAAAGTTACCAAACATAAATACAAGAGTAGGAATACATAATTTTAGTTAATTAAATTGACTATCAAATGGACAGGAATGTCCTGTTTTTTATTATACTTATAATAATCATGCTTTTGAAAATATTTTCATGACTTAATTTCACGCTCTTTGGACATATACATTTCGCAAATTTGACAGTTTAAAAACTTTAAAAAATAATGAGCTGCCAACATAATCTCGCCATCAGTGGCTCTCTTTCCAATGAATTTCTGACACTTGCTCTACAACAACTAAATATATTTTCAGTGATTTNATTGGCATAGTCAGTTAGTTTTACTTTTGTATTTGATCCATTCTAACAGGTGTGTAGTGGTTTCTCATGCTAGTTTTTAATTCCACAAACAATACATACACACATACACATGGACAAACTCAAGGGGAAGGAGTTATCAAACTGCT
Organism: Neotragus moschatus; assembly: GCA_006410615.1. NCBI lineage: Eukaryota > Metazoa > Chordata > Mammalia > Artiodactyla > Bovidae > Neotragus > Neotragus moschatus. Next base: position 675,754 of record SJYA01001724.1, read on the forward strand.
TGAATGTTAGTGTGTGTGTGGCAGGGGGAGAATCACTAGGGGCTATCTTAGAGGATGTGGTACCATAATAGCATGTTTAGTAAGAATGAGTTCTTGATAATACCACACAGAATTATAATCAATTTTGGTTAAACACTGTCTTGCGTGGCAGAGTGAGAAAGTAAAATAGTAAAACTTTCAGAATGCCAATATAAGTATGGTATATAAAATGATGTTTTTCTATAATCTATCTAAAATTTCTCTAATCTAAAGAAATAAGAATGCATGTGCACAAATATCTAATTATAATAATGACCATTGCATGCTCTAAAAATTAACAAAAGGGAAACATCTTGAATTCTCACAAAATTTATTGATTAAATCATAATTATGCGCTATGTTATTGTTGCCATTTTAAATTATATTTGCAATAATATTTAATGATATAAGAATACTGAAGAGGATTGTCATATCTTTCTCCAGCATATATATTGCTGCAAATAGTGGGCTTTAGAGTATTCTCATCTTATTTGATGATAAAACTTATACTAGATAGAAATTTCATTCTTCAATTATCAATACAATATCTTTACTTATTTATACTATTAACTTATCAAAGCTGAGTTCTTATTTCACGAGAATTCAGCATATTTAATACTATGTTATTTCCCTTATTTCTATTTATAAAAGCATGCATTTTATTAAATTTAGTACTACAACAATGAAGCTAGTTCAAGTCCTTTATTTCTTTTGATCTTAACCTCTAAGATCACGATTAACTATGCTAAAGACTGACATGGTTTTTCCAAAACTGTGTCTCATTAGTTGGTTGCAGGAGAGTCTGCCAGATTACAAAGGGAGGAGTTATTTCCTAGCTTTAATGTGCATTTAAATAAGAAAAATCTTCCCAGAGTTAACTTGAAAGCAGAAATCATTAAAAGTCCTTCACTTTTGAGATTCAATTATACTGAAGTACTCTAGGTTGGTGGAGAAGGAAATGGCAACTCACTCCANGCATTTAAATAAGAAAAATCTTCCCAGAGTTAACTTGAAAGCAGAAATCACTAAAAGTCCTTCACTTTTGAGATTCAATTATACTGAAGTACTCTAGGTTGGTGGAGAAGGAAATGGCAACCCACTCCAGTACTCTTGCCTAGAGAGTTCTGTGGACAGAGGAGCCTGGTGGGCTGCCGTCCATAGGGTCACACAGAGTCAGACACGACTGAAGCGACTTAGCAGCAACAGCAGCAGCAGCGCTCTAGGTTGGAAGTTATATTGTAATGATATTTGAAGAAAATGTTTGTGTAGCATGTAGATGAGGAAATCAAAACCAGCTGAGAAAGAAACATGTTTAAGTGACTATTTTCTATCATGAGAAATATATAGTCTTCCAACCACTCACTATGTTTACCCTAAAGTGATTATAAAAAGCACTTTACACATTTTAAAAAGTTTCTACATTTATTTCATCTACATTTATTTTCCATATATCTATATATGGAAATGGTTTGCAGGGACTACTCTTGCCTGGAAAATTCCCTGGACAGAGGAGCCTGGAAGGCTGGAGTTCAGGGGGTCGCTGAGGGTCTGACACAACTGAACGACTTCACTTTCACTTTTCACTTTCATGCATTGGAGAAGGAAATGGCAACCCACTCTAGGGTTCTTGCCTGGAGAATCCGAGGGATGGGGGAGCCTGGTGGGCTTCTGTCTATGGGGTCACACAGAGTCGGACACTACTGACACGACTTAGCAGCAGCAGCAGCAGAGGTCCTATTGCCAAAATAGTAACATCTACCATAAAGTGTAGTTAAATGACAGAATATGCAGATAATTAATATATATTTTAAAGAATATCTGGGAACACACAGAATAGATACAACTATGCTTTTGTCCTGAAGTAGTTAATCATTTTGAATTTTATTTCAGGAGTCACAGCTATCTTCTGTCCTTTTTTCAGAACTAAGATATCACAATGCTTGTAAGTATCGATTTAAATTCTTTTTAAAATAAATGAATTTCTTCCTATAGCATGGTAGTACTTAGTGTGACATGTCTTATGCTATTGGTCTTTTTATGTGTTTATACATGAAAAACTATATTAAACAAAACTCTTACTACTCTTAAAGCAAGTTTTATCAAGGAGGGAGTTTCTACCCAGCTGTGTTCCATGGACTCAGTCAAAGCATAACAGTATAGTAAGTAAATGAAAAACATTGTGAGACGTGGTTTAAGGATAAACAATAGAGTGCATACTTATCTCAGGGTTTCCAGATATAATTTTCCAGGAGAAACTAAAATGGAAAACTTCGTGTTAAATGATCTGGTTTTAAAAAGAGTGTATAGTCTCTGTAAAGCCTATCTGCAGTCCATGTGTTATTTATCAGAACTAATTTTATTCAGACAAATCTAAGATATTCTATCAGTTAAGAGTGTATTATGTGGTATATAATGGATAAATGAAATTATTAGCAAATTAATTTGTAATATTTTGATTCTTTCACAAAAACGAAAATCTTCACATAGGCAATTAAGGGATGATATTGGCTTCATATAACTGTCTCCTTTTAACTTTCTACATTGACATCCCCCAAAAGTGGCTCTTACTCATGGCCCAAGACAAGAGTAAAGCTCCAGTCATTGCATGACATTTCAGATAGTGAGTCAGAGAAAGGTATGTAGATTTTAAAGCTTTTCTGGGGAAATTTGAATGGACCACATGCTACATTTGCTTTCCTTTAAGGTGACTCAGTGGGTAAAGAAACCACCTGGAATGCAGGAGACCCGGAAAGACATGAATTTGATCACCCGCTTGGGAAGATCCCCTGGAGGACTTGGCAACCCACTTCAGTATTCTTGCCTGGAGAATCCCATGAACAGAGGAGCCTGATGAGCTACAGTCCGTAAGGTCACAAAGAGTCGGACATGACTGAAATGACTGAGGACAAGCACACACCACGGTAGAAGAGTCATGTGGTCTTACAATGTACAAGGTGGAAGGAGAGGGTTATCTTATTTTATGTCCTTGTTAACTCAAATGTTAAAAATCAAGGGTTTTATTATTTAAGAAGAGGCACTGTATACTGTGGTAAACAACTAAAGACTGCCACAGGATGTCCTTAAAATAGATGTAAAATAATAGGTTGAGAAACATGATTAGCTTGGACAAAATGCTGCTACTTCCAGTTTGTAGCTATGTGACTTCAGACAAATAACATATTAGCATTAGTTTTCTTTTCTGTAAAATGGGTATAATAGTGATATTTACTCATATGGGAATTCTAAGGGTCAAATAAATTCTTAGAATAGTGCATATATCACATACTAAGTATAAGCAAATAATAGCCATTGTTTTAACAATATGATGAAAAAGGACAACTATCATGGCTACAGAAAAAAAAATCTGATATGACTAATTAAAATGGCCTAATCCATGAATGTATAAAGAGCTATAGATAAGTGTCAATTGCTCAGTCTTGTCTGACTCTGTGTGACCCTGTGGAGCCACCAGGCTCCTCTATGAAATTCTTCAGGTAAAAATACTAGAGTGGGTACTCATTCCCTTCTCCAGGGGATCTTTCTGATCCAGGGATTGAACACAGGGCTCGTGCACTAAAGGCAAATTCTTTACTATCTGAGCCATGAGAGAAGTCCAATCTTAAGTAAGCCATCTCTATTCCATTGGCCTGAAAAATGACTAATAAATAAAAAAAGCTGAGTGCCAAAGAATCTATGCTTTTGAACTGTGGTGTTGGAGAAGATTCTTGAGAGTCCCTTGGACTGCAAGGAAATCCAACCCGTCAATCCTAAAGGAAATCAGTCTGGAATATTTATTGGAAGGGCTGATGTTGAAGCTGAAACTCTAATACTTTGGCCACCTGATGCAAACAGCTGACTCATTGGAAAAGATCCTGATGCTGGGAAACATTGAAGGTAGGAGGAAAAGGGGACAACAAAAGATGAGATGGTTGGATAGCATCACCAATTAGATGGACATGAGTTTGAGCAAGTTCTGGTAGTTGATAATGGACAGGGAAGCCTGGTATACTAGTCCATGGGGGTCACAAAGAGTCAGAAAGGACTGAGCGACTGAACTGAACTGAATAAATAACTTATGTTTTGCCAAATTTCTTAGAAATTAAAGTTGCTTTAAAAAATATATTTTTTAGTTTTTATAAAAATAAATATATTTAATTCTTTACCCTAAAGAAACTTAAAATAGAACAATCGTAAGGCAAGAAAGACATGACCTTTGGAAAAACTGAATAGAATTTATAAATTCTCCCACTTTATAAGTTATAACATTGAGGCAGAGGGTTTTAAATAATTTCCTCCCTGGCTCATAACTAGGACAGGTTGAAGGAAGAATACCAATTAGTCTGAATTTCTGAAAGCGTAATTTTAGGATAAATTTTTCAAGGGAAAAGAATATTCAGTATACACGGGAGGTGAATTGAACATCACACAGCTGTTTCCTTTGCTTTCACTATTTTTCGTTTTTGTTTTTCGCTTTGGATTTTATAGCTCCAATTCTTATGGTGTTGCTCTGTGAGGCATTTGGAGTAGTAGAAAGATCACAAAGCTTAGAACGGCAACTTTGTTCTGATCCTGATCTTGCTGTATAATCTGTATCTATTTATCTATGTACTGTTGAAGCCTTGCTTGAAAGATTTAGCAGTACGTGAACCAAGAAATTGTTCAAGCTGGATTTGGAGAAAACAGAGGAACCAGAGGTAAGATTGCCAACATCCACTGGATCATCGAAAAAGCAAGAGAGTTGCAGAGAAACATCTACTTCTGCTTTATAGACTATACCACAGCCTTTGGCTGTGTGGATCACAACAAACTGGAAAATTCTTCAAGAGATGGGAATACCAGACCACCTTACCTGACTCCTGAGAAATCTGTATGCAGGTCAAGAAGCAATAGTTAGAACTGAACATGGAATAACAGACTGGTTCCAAATTGGGAAAGGAGTATGTCAAGGCTGTATATTATTATCATGTTTATTTAACTTATATGCAGTGTACATCATGTGAAATCTAGGCTGGAGGAAGCACAAGCTGGAATCAAGATTTCCAGGAGAAATATCAATAACCTCAGATATACAGATGACATCACTGTTATCACAGAAAGTGAAGAAGAGTGAAAGATACTCTTGATGAAAGTGAAAGAGGAGAGTGAAAAAGCTGGCTTAAAACTCAACATTTAGAAAACCAAGACCATGGCATCCGGTCCCATCACTTCATGGCAAATAGATGGGGAAGCAATGGAAACAGTGGCTGACTTTATTTTTGGGGGGGCTCCAAAATCATTGCAGATGGTGACTGCACCCATGAAATTAAAAGACATTTGTTCCTTGGAAGAAAAGCTATGATCAATCTAGACAGCATATTAAAATAGCAGAGACATTACTTTGCTAACAAAGGTCCATCTAGTCAAAGCTATGGTTTTGCCAGTAGTCATGTATGGATGTGAAAGTTGGACTATAAATAAAGCTGAGTGCAGAAGAAGTAACGCTTTTGAACTGTGGTGTTGGAGAAGACTCTTGAGAGTCTCTTGGATTACAAGGAGATTCAACCCTTCAATCCTAAAGGAAATCAGTCCTGAATATTCATTGAAAGGACTAATATTGAAGCTGAAGCTCCAATACTTTGGTAACCTGATATGAAGAACTGGCTCATTTGATAAGACCCTAATGCTGGTAAAATTGAAGATGGGAGTAGAAGAGGACGACAGAGGATAAGATGGTTGGATTGCATCGCCAACTCGATGGACATGAGTTTGAGTAAACTCTGGGAGTTGGTGATGGACAGGGAAGCCTGGTATGCTGCAGTCCATGGGGTCACAAAACTTTGGATAGGACTGAATGACTGAACTGACTGATTTATCTATCTAAAGGCTACGGTTCAAACTCTGACCATATGTAGTCCCATCCAGGCTTCTAGATCTGGTTCTGATACAAGTAATCTGGGTAGCTCGGGACAATCTCTTTGCCTCTCTGAGTTTCCAGGGATAGTTGAGTTGGATCATTTCTGAGTTTCTTTCTAACCCTTACGTTTCAGTGTGGCGAACTTTAACATTTCTAGGTAGAGTTTTTTTTTTTTTCCCTGATCAGCAAGCTGATAGTTTCTATTCAAAAGGATATTATCAATCTCAGCAACTTGGCTTAATTATTTCTATTTTTCTATAACTTTTCCTGGATAACTTTGAAAGCAGTTGAGAAGTAGTGGCTGGCTTCAATACCACTCTGTAAGACTAAATAGAGGAAAAAAAATGTTTGTGAGGCATCAGAACAGTCTATGGGTCTGGTGACAGTGGATGAGAGAAATCCACAAGTATGTTTTCCTTCAATCATATAACCTTAAGCTTAGAGGTCAAGTTTTGTTATTTCTTTTTCTGAGGCAAAAATAGATAAAATGTACAATGAATGCTTAAACATTTTCAGAAATGCTAGTCAATTTCTTTCCCACGAAAGATTTAAAGAGTTTCTTATCCTTAAGTGGCAAATGAAAAGACAACTCAGAGTAACTTAGATGAACATAACCTGGAAATGATTATTCTTGGTGGTGAATATTATTCAGACATGGCTGCTTCAAAGACATTAATAACTAATTTATTTATCTTGTAAATAAATGATTTCACTCATAACATTTAGAAAGTTGCTTCTTCTTTTGTTTTCTATTGTGGCAAACTCTAAAGCTATGTGCATGTATAACTAAAGACGTAAACAAGATTAAAGCTAATTTAGCATTTTTCTCTCCATAGGTGTCTTATAAAGAGAATCCATCAGTCAAAACATTACATTCTTTCCTCTGCTTTGTTCAAGCCATGATGTTTATAATAAACCTATCCTCAAGCTATTTTCCATTCTCTAACTGCACCCACTATTATATATAATGGCATGCTTATGCTTATATTTAACCCTCCTACTGTTCATTGTTAAAATTAGTCATTATGGTACCTGATTACGTCTCATATCTTTGCATGTTTAAAGCTTGCTGAACAAACACAGCAGGCAAGTCCTGGATGTTATAAGACAAGAAAAGTATGTTTTAAATCAACAAAATCCAAATGATCATTTATCTAAGTAGAAAAAAATTAAAGATGCAAGAACAAGATGTAATAGATTGCTTTTAAAACTGTCAGGTTATTGTCATTTTTTTCATAGAATCACAAAAGGATTACTGCTGCTTAGTTCCTTTAACTTATTTGTCTTGTAAATAAATGAGTTCACTCATAACATTTAGAAAGTTGCTTCTTCTTTTGTCTTCTGTTGTGGCAAACTCTAAAGCTATGTACATGTATAACTAAACATGCAGACAATAATGAAAATAATTTAGCTTTTTTATCTACATAGACTAATATACTCATGTAATTAACTAATGTCAGTAAGCAAGCTCTGATTTGTTAGATAATGTTGTTAAAATAGAATAAAGAAGAAATGGCATTTAAAAAGTCAAAGGAAATAATAGCATGAAAGTGAAAAGCATAGTAATTAACACAAACATGCTGCCATATTTCTTCTTTTTTAATGATTAGGAAAAGTGTGATGAAGACTACCATGCTAGAAGAAGCACATCATTTTAAGTGCCTGTTTTATTTCCTTCATACAAAGAAAAATGGATGTGGTGGTTATTTGAAAAAAACATTTTTTTAACATGTCAGTTTAGGAGGGAAGCTATATTGTTTAGTAGCTATGTCATACCCAACTCTTTCCCAACCCCATGGACTGTAGCCTTCCAGGCTCCTCTGTCCATGGGATTTCCCATCGAAAAATACTGGAGTGGGTTGCCATTTTCTTCTCCAGGGCATCTTCCCACCTGATGGACTGAACCAATGTCTCCTGCACTGGCAGGCAGATCCATTACCACTGAGCCACCAGGTGAAGCTGTAGTATCCATTTAT
>SJYA01001725.1:0-69537 GCA_006410615.1 Neotragus moschatus
AGGCCTGGTGTGCTGTGATTCATGGGGTCGCAGAGAGTCGGACACGACTGAGCGACTGAACTGAACTGATATCGTCTCAGTGAATGAAGAAAGCCCAGTTTTTATTCCAATTCCACAGCACTTGAGAAAGGTCAAGAGCTTCTTCATACAAAATTCCAGCTGAAGGGTTAGGACTTAAATTGTTCCCCACTGCACATCACACCTAACAGGAGACAATGAAGTTTCCATCAACTGTATACACACCACACAACTGAATCAGTCTACACTGAGCTCCTGCATTCCCAGTTCTGGGGACCAAAATGTTTCCACCAAACTCTAATTTACATCACCATTAAATATTTTTCTTGGTTTTCATTAAAATAAGAAAATCTGTTTCTCTATCCAGTGGCAGATCAATTTAACTGAAATAAAATTTCTCTTATAATTTAGTCATGCTTACTCAAAGGATTAGTGAGCCACTGTCAGGGAAGAGATACTTGTCTGCTTATTAACATTCATGACCAAGAACCCTTCTGGTAGGCTGCTTTCTGTGATAGAGAAATACTTAAAAGAACTTGGCTTGTCTGTGAAACAGCTGTTCAGCAAAGCCACCATGCAAGGGAATTGGTGATAATAAGATGATAATATTACAATTACACTGGGAGCTTAATGTTTTCAGTTACTCTGAGGTATGTGGTAGTGGGGTAAGAATTAGAAAATGATTGGGAGTTCATCACAAAAGACACAAAGCTACTGATCAGCAGTATTTTCTTAGTTTTGAAAGATCTGTCCAAAGAGAAGAAAGAGAGACAGAGAGAGAAAGGAAGGAAGAAAGGAAGAAGGGGAGGAGATTCCACTTACACAAAGACCTGCCCTGCATTGAAAGAGTCTTCAGCCATGCAAGGACCATTTATTTCAACAGCCCGCACAAGGAAGGCATTTGCGATTTGTAAATCTGTTTACTAATTCTGGCAAAACCAATCTCTGATTAGTTGATTCTTGATTTTGGAAGGGTTGCCCTTTGGGAAAATTGTCAGATTACTTTCCAAAGCCAGAGAGACCATTTCTCTAATTTCTAAAACCCGACTCAGCACATTCTGACTTCCAGAGGAGTGTCATCCAGATGAAATACATATCGCTGATACGTATGTATTCAGTCACTTCAGTTATGTCCAATTCTTTGTGACCCCATAGACTGTAGCCCACCAGGCTCCACTGTCCATGGGACTTTCCAGTCTAGAATACTAGAGTGTTCTAGATCAATTGTAACTATGTTGGCATGTCCCAAGGACTTTGTGGACTATGCAGACCAGATTGAGGCCTATACTTCCTCCTGCCACCCGCCTCCTGGTACCTCTTTAACCTTCACAACCTAAGCCATTCTTTAAGGGTCCAGTGTGTTCCGTCTTCTAAAAGTCTTCACTTGTTTAGTCGCTCAGTTGTGTCTGACTCCTTTGCGACCACATGCACTGCAGCTCTCTAGGTTTCTCTGTCCACGGGATTTCCTAAGCAAGAAGATTGGAGTGGGTGGCCAGTTCCTACTCCATGGGATCTTCGCAACTCAGAGATGAAGCTCATGTCTTTGCGATGGCAGGCAGGTTCTTTCCCACTGAGCCACCAGGGAAGCCCTATCATAGCAAGCACTAATCACTTATATTTTTGATTTTCTTCTCTAGTGTCTCAATAAAATACTTGACTCCTTCCAGTTTTCTCTGGACTTCCACTATATGGCAGAGTTAATTCTGGCTCCCTTACACTTAGCTTTATACAGATGTCTAGACCCCCAACAAGGTAAATTCTGTGATGGACTGACCATATTTTTGTCATCATTAGTCATCTTTGTATGTACTAGACCCTTAGCTAGATGTCTTTATACAATAGGTTCTGAATAAATATTTCCAAATCTCACTCACTCTCACACACACACACACACACACATACAACACCCATGTGACAGGAAATTTAGAAGACTCTGCTGCCCTAACGAAAACTAGTCAGGGACTTTTGCTTTTCAAATAAGTATATTCGGTGAGAAAATTAGGCCATATTTTAAAGATATCATTACATTATTGTCATCTCTACAGCATATAGATGAGAAATGGTATTTAAAAAGAAAACACAAACAGATTTGCAGCGTAAAAATATTATGGCGCCATGTATAAATTATTTCCGCATCCAGTCACAATGAGAATTCTGAGGGTGTTACCATGGAATAATTTCTTTGGGAGGATGGAAATTACTGCTCAACTTTTTTTCTTTTTCTTTTAAAAATGTACTTGCTGCCAAGATCTCTGGACAAATGTATATCATAAAAATACATAAATAAAACCCAAGAAGCAAAGTAAAATAATAAGACCAAGAACACACTAAACAAAAAACCTCATATTGAGATTCAGATGAATAAATACCAGCTCAAATAAATATAAAGAAAAAACTGCCAAAGTAATATATCCCTTGAACTAAATTTTTCTGTTTCTGAATAATCCATATTCTATATATGACTCTGGAGAATAGGGTCCTTGTGCTTACATCAGGATAGAAGCTACCAGGGCTTCATGAGGTGAGGAGAATAAATAACATGGCTTCATTGATTTAATAACTTTTTTCTGCACAAAATACTCATGTGCCTTTAATTTAGGGACAATATTCAATTAAACACTGACACTGCCTTTTCCAAAAATACAGCTAGCTTCTTTAGCCACCAATATCACAGTTTCCTTGTTGAAAGAAAATCAGTAATTTTTAGCCAGCGCCCACTGAAAACAAATAAAAGCTGAGTTAGAATTTCAGCCAAATATCGACTTGCTATCATATTACTATTTCTAAGTCTGATGTAAGTCAAGAGCATCAGGTTAGTCTTGGTGTCATCATTCTTGGTGGAAACTTGGCACGTCATCTACTCTCTTCAGGTTCCAAGTTCCTTGGGGGCTGGACTATATTTAGGTGAGTAATTTTATTTTCTTTCTTTCAGGATGTTTTAAAATCTCTTTCCACGTTTCTCCGTAAGATATTTCCACCTCTTTCCCATAGTTACTGGGAGTACCTGGCAGTGGGAGATAGCGGAAAAGATGCTGCTGATGGTGAAATCTCAGCACATTTGGCGACTAGAAAACAAGAGAGAGATTATGGGGTGGTTGTGACTAAGAGCAAGCACCCAAGAGGGCTCAGCCTGGGACAGGATGAGGACTCTGCCTCTGAGAGTCTATGTGGCTCTGCACTGCAGCTCACTGCTGGTCAACAGGTTAATGTCTGTAACAGGTGAGGAACACGGCCAGATGTTGCCTATTATTACCATTCCTATTACCTGAGTATTTGGTTGCTCTCCATTTTCCTAGGATCCTTACAAATTTGAAGCAAGACAGCCACTGGGATTTGGACACAGATGCCAATATGACAGGTCGGGCAGTTACTAAACACCAAAATGCTAGGAAAATGAGTGGGTACACAAAGATGTCACTCTCTTTATCTGTATTTTTATATGATCCATTTGTTTGTATATTTCTGGCTATCTGAGGTACTTGGCAAAAGTGAGAAAGGCCCTAAGTCAGGGAACAGAGTTGTGATCATTCTTCCAGGTGTAGCTGGCTGGACCTTCATCCATAATTTTAACCACTGGAGTGTATTGGAAAACCTTGGCTTGGCTACAGAGCAAACTGAGAGCATCCCTGCGTCTTTGAGAATCAGCGGTGGCCAGGTTCTGGCCAACAGGTGAGGGGTTTGCAGGGATGTGTAATGCCAAGCAGAGGTGGAGATTTGGCCAGAAAAGGGAGAGCAAACAAACAAATAAAACCCATGTAAAGCGCTTGAAAGAGTACTAGTGCCAAGGATATAAACTTGTATATACATTCATCATATTTCAACTCTATGTTTAAAAAGGGGGAAAAAAATCTACTCATCTACAAGGAAATTCACCGCTAAAGAGCGAAAATTTCTGCAATTGGTTTTATATACTTTTTCAATTCATTGCCTCACAGCCACGCTTTTTTTCTATTCACTGCTTCACAGCAATACATTTTCAGCTAATGGAGCCAGGGAGCAAAGCTGGGCCCTTTAAGGAAATTGGGGAAAATTCATATTCATTCAGGTTTAGCCTCCAACCAGGCAATGAATATTTATAATTTTATACAGTAGCTACTAAATATTACCAAAGATATTAATAGAAAATGGGGAAGAATATGACAATAAATGTAATGTTATGTTCTCTTAAATGTTTCTGAATTTCAAATTTTAAAAGTCACCTCTACCACAAAATGACAAGCTAAATGGAATAAAAACATTTCTAGAATAATGACTAGACTGTAGACTAATGATTAACTGTGATTGAATCTAGCCGCTCTGAATGGAGTTTGGCCTGAATCACATATATTAGGTGCAATTTAAATTGTTGCTGTACTTATTGAAAATAGGAAGGTAAGTGGCCACCTTCTCATATGATACAGTCCTCTTTCATATAATAAAGAACACATAACCAACAAAGATGCCTAAAATCCAGATGAGCAATCAAGATCTCTGAGAAAGTGGGACCAGAGGCAGAGATGCAAAGTGAACACTTTGGATTAAGAGATTCCAGCAATCATGCAAAATGACTCAGAATAGGAAGCTACTAAAAATAAAGCCCCTCAAAGCACTATCAGGTTCATCCAGGAATATGAAAAAAAAAAAAAAAGGTAAGAGAACAAATGGAAAACTGCCCTCATGAATGTACCAGCATTCCTGAAAGGTGACTTAGCAGGATCACTTTTGTGGGATGAAAAGATAAATCATACAATTGCATGGATGACCTTCATGAAATTGCTCAAACAAAGGGCAGAAATTATAATGGTGACTAATTTTTATCATTCTTTAAGACAACTCTTCAGAAACTAAGCTCACCAGATCCCATTTATATTTAAAAAAATAAAATAAAATAGCTGAAAGCTTCCTCAAATTCTCTCCCATCCCAGCCTAATGCAACTACGATGAAATGCACTGTTAAAGAATTCATCACCCCATGTCAGATCAAATCTTAGCAAAATTAATGTCCTGTCAAACCAACTGACATAAGACCCTTAAATACATTAGAACAATTCAGAACATACCTGTAAAGAAAGAGACACACACACACAGAGAGAAAGCAAGAGAGAGTGTTTTTTTTTTTTTTTTTTTATTGGAGAAACACATCTGGGTTTAATAATTATAAATCCAAAGATATTGAAAGTCACTGATAGACGAATACAGGAAGTACCTGACTCAGTCTTGTTGAATAGCTTTACTTATTATAAAAAAAAAAAAAATCAACACCCCCAAAATCTACCTTAAGTCTAATATTTTTATTTCAAGGAATATATATTATGTGACATGGGCTTCCCCAGTGGTTCAGCGGTAAAGAACCTCCCTGAGACACAGGTTTGATCCCTGAGTCAGGAAGATCTCCTGCAGGAGGGCATGGCAACCTACTTCAGTATTCTTGCCTAGAGAATCCCATGGACGGAATTGCCTGGCAGGCTACAGTCCACAGGGTGACAAAGAGTGGGACACGACTAAAGTGACTGAACTTGCACGCATGCACAAGGTGAATACTGCCCTGGGATTATTCCTACTTAATTTTGGAGCATAACTTTATAAAAACACTAAGAGCTGTTTTCTAAAGATACAGGTCAAAGTCAGAGCAGCAGGTCACCCTCCCCTGCTTTCTGTAACACAGGATAACACGTCTCAATTTGCTTCAATTTGAAGTAATACTATACATTATAGTTCCTCAAGAACAGAGCCCCTTCAGGGCTCCTAAAAGTCACTGGATTTATAATCTGTAAATCAAGGCCAACTCCCAAGTCCTCACTAGCTGCACTCAAGGGAACAATAGTCACAGCATCATATCTAAATAAAGAGTTACTTTTATATACATCCACACATACAGTTGAACACAGAGAGCAAGAGGAAGAAAGTGAAAACGCTGAAATATACTTGCAACAATATAAGTCCCTTTCACTTCCACAGAAAATTTCACATAATCTTGATTTTAGAACCTGGAGGACTAATCTAAGAGACACTGGCGCAACCAATTTAAAGCAGTCACCACGAAGAACATTTTATCTAATACAGAGAGGGAAAGAAAAAAAAAAAGACAAACTTAGCAAGATTTTTCTGAACCAGCTTTGTTGTGCATTGATTGGAAAGGATGGAGGAAATGAATGGCTGTTCTGTTTCTGTCAGGCAATTTCCTAAGCCCAAGGCACACCAGAAAGGGTCCCTACAATTTGAAAGTCTGGTTTACAAGGGGCCATAGTAAGAGGCATTCATTTCACAGAGCACTGACAACCCCTCACTACCCAAGAATATTCTCTTTATCGTCATCGTTATTCATTCAGTTGATAAAAGTCAGATTGCTTTTGAAAATCCGAGGCTCCAGTGGGAAAATCCAACATTGAATCCTAGTCATACTTATTTTTGCTCATTGTGCTTTCTAATATAAAATGTTTATTTAACAGAATATAGAAATGAAGTCAATTGCTTATAACCAGGAAATCAATGAAGGGTCAAAACCTTCTGCCAGATGATATCAACTACAATATAAAATGCAGTTACATACATTACAGGAAAGGCACATTCTAAAATAAAGGAGTCCACGCCAACTGGCACTTAAAACAAGTCCGTCCTCTTAAAAGTGACGTTCTATTTCAAATAATTTTAAATGACATTTAATGACTTCAAGGCAAATCTCTAGATGAAAACTGAAGACGAGCTATGGTGTGACAAACGCTGACTTAGAATCACTCTAATAATGAAAATGTAAGCCAAAATCATTCCAAATAAATCTCACAGGCAAACTGCAAATGCCAAACAGCTCTTTGTTAACTCAGGTTTTTCCAAGCTGTACAAACTGTCAAGAGTGCTCATAGCTTTCCTAAAAATAGATACAGGTATAAATGTTTAAGAAGGAAAGAAAAGCTTCCACTTAAAGAAAATGTTTTCCATATAGGATCAAGAATCTCGCCTGGAAAAGCACACCCAGCACAAGGAGAAGGAAAAGCTGCTGCCTACCGTCAAACTTCTTGTGCCTGGACACGAACGTGGTACGCACAAAGTGGCTTGTCTCCTCCACCAGGTTTTCAAACTCCAGTTTGCTCTGTTGACTGAGCTTGTCTTCCATTTCTGTGGTGCAACACGTGTACTCTTGAGGACAGATTCTTAAGTGTTCTCCTGCAAGAAGGAAGGGAATGTCAGCACAGAGTGATCAGGCCTTCTGGGTGTTTGTTTTTCTGGCATTTCCCTCAAATACTGGGGTCCCTGTTTCACCAGCCCCTCAGCCCTCTCCATGGACTTTTATCTGGGCCTTGCAGTGCCTACCATTCCAAATACTCCAGACTCAAGTTGAACCCAAGCCCACAGTGTGACAGTCTCTGTCCTCCCCAATAAATTCATGTGTTGAACCCTAAGCCCCAGGGCGATGATGTTAGGAGATGGGGCCTTCGGGAAGTGTTTAGGTCATGAATGGGATTGGTACCCACACTCAAGACCTAGAGAAGAGTCCCCCAAGAGAACAAGCTTGCCCTTTCTGGCACATGGGAACAGAGCCAAAAGATGGGGTCTTGAATCAGGGAGTAGACCCTTACCAGAAACTGAATCCACCAGTGACGTGATCTTAAACTATCCAGCCTCTGGAAATATGAGAAGTAAATGTTTGCTATTTATCAGCCAGAAGGAAATGGCAACCCACTCCAGTACTCTTGCTGGGAAATCCCATGGACAGAGGAGCCTGGCAGGCTACAGTCCATGGGATCACAAAGAGTCAGACATGACTGAGCAACTTCACTTTCACTTCTCACTTTCATGCACTGGAGAAGGAAGTGGCAACCCACTCCAGTGTTCTTGACTGGAGAATCCCAGGGGCGGGGGAGCCTGGTGGGCTGCCGTCTACGGGGTCGCACAGAGTCCGACATGCCTGAGGCGACTTAGCAGCAGCAGCGGCAGCAGCTTATGGTCTTTCTGTTGTGGCACCCAAAGTGATTAAGAGACCTGACATTTAGTTCCAGCCTCTGTCATATAAGTAGAGGTACATTAAAGACCTCAGAAGACCACACGGTCCCTGCTTTTATTTGAAACGTACCGAGTAACAACAAGCGACAAGAGATGCAACACAGTTATAAGTGTGCTTATCTTTAGAAACCTCGAGTGAGGCAAGAAACAGTCAGCCCACCACCATAGACTGTTAGACGGTGGGGGCAAGGAAAGATGGCAATCATTTACTGAGTTCTGTGCCTGCCCGGCCGACTGTCAGAATGCATCAGCCTTCCTCCCTGTGAAAGCAAGTGTGATTTTACTGGCAGGTCTCCTATGCCACGCGTTCCCTTGGTTGACATTCCTTGTCAGAGAGAAATGTCTCCTGCAAGGGGAAAAGCGCCGATGGGTTTAATTCATGCTTATGTTGTAGGGAAATGTAAAGTAAGAGCTAATGAAAGTCTTGGGTTTAATTCGATAGATTTATCTCTGGATATACTGGGCTGCTTCCTTTGACAATATTGCTTTCTTCAGTGCTACTGGCAAGTGGAAGCCAAACCTTTGCTTGCTTCATGAAATTAAAATGGTCTGTTATTGCATAAAATGTGAATTTCCAATTGATTCAGCTCCGTTAGTGTCAAAAATGTTTGAGCGAGCCAGTGGAGGGAAAAAGGAGAATCCACCCAACATTTTGCTAAATAAAACCAACAAATTGCCCCCGTGATTAAAATCACTATAAAGCATGGAGAAACCAAATGAACAGAGTACTTGATGGGGTGATTAAAATTCATTTATAATGTTTAACAGTACTTATATAAAATTATGCCCCGTGTGAAGTATAGGGTGCCTGTCTCATGGCTCTTTATGAGGTTGGATGCTTTCATGCCTACTTAAAACAACCCCAGAATAAAAAAAGGATCACAGGTCTGCATTAAAGTTAGAACTTATATAACTCCTGAAAGGGAAGGAGACCATAAAACGTTATGAATATCTTTTTTAAAAAGGAAGAAACATGCAGTGTACTTGAGAATGATAAACATCAAATTCAAGATCACAGTTTCCCCCCAGGAGGAATTAGGATTTGAGAGAAATGCCCAAACACTTTTATCTGTAATCTTTTATTTCATAAGTTGCTACATATTTACATGGTGTTTATTATATTACTTGGAGAAGGAAATGGCAACCCACTCCAGGATTCTTGCCTGGAAAATCCCACGGATGGAGGAGCCTGGTAGGCTACAGACCATGGGGCCGCAGAGTCGGACACGACTGAGCTACTTCACTTTCCCTTATTGTATTACTATCCTTACTTTTTTGTACATTTCAAATATCTTCCAATAAAAGCTTCACAGTATGTTACAACAAAAGTTATACCAGAAAGGGGGGCAGGGGGTACATATGCGTAAAGACAAAACAAACTGCTCTGGACATTCAGAGCTCAGCCTGGCACTCACGGCCAGGTCACCATAGTCTATTACATGTAAACAAGCTCACAGAACACCCATCTCAGACAAGATCATTCTGACACCATGATGGCATGAGGCAAAGCAAGGCCACGTAAAAATTTTGTCTAAACACAGACAAAAACAAGGTGATTGTGCCATCCAAAAGTACCAAAAATCTCCTCTCCCTGGCAAGATGAACATCTGTACTTTTACATTTATCCTTTTATTGATTGATCTTCACCATAGTCACCCCCCTAGCTGGTCACATTGGTTGAGATAACTTACTATGGAACTACCCCCACTTTCTGAGAGCATCCGATCTAGAGTGAAGTGCTGCTTCTTGGAGCACTTCCCCCACATCATCCACCAAAATCCAAATTCTATAAAAGAATCTGTTAAAGTCCTTCTTGGGCTTTCCAGGCGGCACTAGTGGTAAAGAACCTGGCTTGCCAATGAGGGGACACAAGAGGCGTGGGTTTGATCCCTGGGGTGGGAAGAACACCTGGAGGAGGGCATGGAACCCACTCTAGTATTTTTGCCTGGAGAATCTCATAGACAGAGCAGCCTGGGGGCTACACTTCATAGGGTCTCAAAGAGTCGAGTACAACTGAAGCGACTAGGCACACATGCCTGCAAAGTCCCTCTAACTGAGAAATCCTGAGATTCTCTACAGTGTATTCTCACTTGCTGCATTGAGTGATAACCCATTCGACACAGGTGTGTTCCTGATGGGCTCTGATTTGAAGGGGCAAATCATTCCAAAGGGGGCTGAATAGAACATGAAAATTTTGAAAAATTTCCCCAAGTGCTTCTGATACTCACATCCCATTAAGAAGCATAGATCTATAGTTGAAGAGACTGGGAAGGAATAAGTGTGACAAATGGTTCACAAATCACTAATTTTCTTTTTTAAATACCAAAACTAACTGATAAGAACAACACTGTTTCCAGATCAAACAGATATTTAAGATTAACAGCTCTGCAGAATGTTCATTTCTCTAACCTGTTTTAAACTACTGGAAAAAAAAAACCTCTATTCCATTTCGACTATAACATGCACAATTGAAACATCCATTTCTCAGGATTTAGTAGTACATTGGGACTGCATTCTATTTCTGAATCATTACAAGTGAGTTTACAACAAAAGGCATGGGACTTGTGGTGGAAAACTGACCAAAAGCAAATAAACATTTCATGACCTGAGGGTAACAGTTGTATTGGAGATATTTGTGAAAGAAACGCTGTGGATCTACATTCATGAAATTAGAATGGATTGGTGGTCTTCTAACTTCTGATCGCTCCAAGAAAATCAGTATTTTATCTCAGGTGATAAATACAGAGAGAAAGGTACTTCTTAGCGGGGTAAATTTAAACCAAACCTATTTCTTCTGTGTGTGTGTATAGGGCCATGAAGATATACGTAGGAAGTTGACTTACTAATGCAAAGCAGGGTGAGTTTTTTTTTTTTTTTTAATGAATTGTAGTGTCCTTAAGAAGGTAACTGATGTCTCCTCCTTTGCTCCTGGCAGATAAAAAGAAAAACAAACTAAAGAGATGGAAAGACAGAGATAGAAAAATTAGAAAAAGTGAAGATATGGGGAAATCACAGTTGAAGAATCATGCTATAGGAAGAGTGAATCTTTTATGCAAAGTGTCTGTTAGAGAACCTAGAAAGAGACCACAACGATGTCCCCAAACAAACAGAACCAGAGGTCATGAAACATGCAGTCCATTGAGACTAAGCCTTGTTTCCTTCCTAACACGTCATTGGAGAAGAAGGTTGTGGAGGAATTAAATTCTTAATAGCTCCTCTCTCCCCCTCATCTGAGGCCACTGATAACTGTGAAAACAACTGATGACTTTAAATGGCCAAAAAGACTTAGGACAATTGGCTAATTTTGTTTTGAGTGAGTGTGTTAATCTGTTTCGGTTTTGACCCTAGAACAGGGTCAAACATAGCCTCTGGGCCAAATCCAGCCTGCCATCTGTATTGATAAGACCTGTAAGAAAAATTATTTTTTAAACAATTAAAAAAATGACATTATGTGCTCTGTGATACTTTATGACATCCCAATTTAACTGTCCATAAGTAAAGTTTTATTGCATAACAGTCCCACCTACTCATTCATACCTTGTTTACGGCTGTTGTAGGGTTGGAAGAGAGAGTAGTTGTGAAAGAGACCATAAGGTCTGTAACACCTGAAGTACTGACTTTCTGAAATCAGACATGACAGCGACTTGGCTGCATAAAGAATTACCTCTCACAATTTCTCCGAAGAGCAAGAATATGAAATTTTTCTCAGCTTACACACTTCCTGACACTTAACAGTATTTCTATTAATAATGGGTTTCTTCCCAAGTTGTAATTTATGAAGGTGAAGAAATCTGTTGTTCTTTCAGAGTTTCCCACCCATCCTCCTTTCTCAGATCCCCTGAGGTTTTCTATATGTTATCTGTTCCATAACTAGATACAATATTTAGCTCAACTGGAGCACCACCAGGCACCTCCAAGACCACGAATAATAAAGATACTAAATAGATGGTTCTGGAAGGTCAGGATAAGAGACAATAACGGCAGAAGATGTAAGGTTGAAACTTGGATGACTGTGCCTTGACCTATCAAACATGTATTGAAAATCTCCTTTGTGCAAATCATGACGATAATAGGTTCACATCCAGGAAGATTAGACGCAAGGCCAGGCAATCAGTTTATACAGGTGCTTGTTTTCTTAGGGCATCTGAAGTTCATGCTAGTGAATTCCCAAGTCCTTGAATTTTTACAGAAATCGTCATTAGCTCTAAAATAAATATTGGTATTACTCAGCCATAAAAAAGAATGAAGTAATGATATCTGCAATGGAAAGGATGGACCTAGAATTATCATACTGAGTGAAGTCAGAGAAAGACAAGTATCATATGATATTGCCTATATGTGGAATCTAAAAAAAATAAAATAAAAAGGTACAAATGAACTTATCTATAAAACAGAAATAGAGTTACAGATGTAGAAGACTAATGATTACCAAGGGCTAAGAGGTGACGTAGTGATAAACTGGAAGGTTGAGACTGCTATATACACACTACTATATGTAAACTCGATGACCAATAGGGACCTACTGTATAAGACAGAGAATTCTACTCAATACTCTTTAATGACCTATATTGGAAGAGGATCTAAAAAGAGCAGATATATGTATACGTATGACTGATTCACTTTGCTCATTTCACACCTGGGACTGACACACCATTGTAAATCAACTACATTCCAATAGAAATTAAAACACACACACACACAAAGAAGAAATTTAAGTTGGCATTTTATTATAACTAAAATAAATAGGGGAATGGTAAATGTGAAAGAAGGGAGTTCCACCAGAAGACAGAGGATGAGCAAAGGCTCTGGGACATACACTCACACCACAAATTGTCATCTGTTTTCCAAGACAGAAGAGATGGGGCTGTTCCTCCCTCTACACACTCCTTTCAACGTGTCACCCTTTCTTTACAAAGTCTTTCCATGAATGCCAGCCCAGGAGTTCGTTTTCACTTCAAGATGCTGAGATGACAGCAGAAATGTGACGCTTGCCAGATGGAGCTCCCTCCAGGGAGGGCCCAGCGTCTGAAAGCCTCCAGGAATAGACCTGGTGAGTGGCATGGTGGGAAAGGGCAGAAGGCAGGAGGACCTCATTAACCACAGACGCCGGCCTCTGTGGGTCAGTGACCGGAGACTCACTGCCCTCAGAGGTGACACATGGGGGCCTTAGAATGCCCATCCCAAATAAACAAACAAAAACGCAATGCACCGAATGAGTCACATTTCACAGACTACAGACAGCCAAACACTTGGTTTCATAAAGCTTGGACGTGTCGAGGGAAATTACTACCCTGACACTTCCTAGAAGGCACGTAGGAGGCAGGGAGGCTCACAAGGGAGGGACTATATATATATTGTTAAGACTGGTTTGCATAGTTGTATGGCAGAAATCAACACAACATTGTAGAGCAATTATTTTCCAATTTAAAAAAAAAAGAATAAAAGCAAGCTGAAGATTATTTTTAAAAAGAAAGTAGGTAGGAAATCAAAAAAAACTCAAAAATACAAAGAAGATGGCAAGAGCTGACAATGCAGAGCACTTCAACGTCTGAATCTATAAATTCCATTTGATTGGAGTGCGATATTTGTCTTAGACTTGGCCCTCTTCGGAGCATATGTTCTATGCCAAAGTTCTCTCATCCTTGAACTATTAGAATCCCCACAGTCAATTAGCTATGTCTGGTACCCAGATAGAGTCTCCTCATCATTTGATATGTCACCTCAAATAACCATTCATTTTATTCATCTGGTGCCTGGTAAGTTGACTGGAGCAAAGAATCGAAGGAAACCGGTTTAGGAAAGTTAAGAGTAAGTGAACTTTTCGCTGAGTTTCTGAGAGCTAAGAAAATTTAAATTGGAGTTAACAGTCCTGGACTGTTTTTAGTATTATAAAGTTCCTCTATGAGCTAATCAGAAGGGGCAGAATTTAGAAAAGCGGTATTTTTCAAATCTGTGTTCCAGTTCATTTCTTTAAATTCAAATTCCCCAGACCTTCAAATAGGCCCTTCTTTAACATTTTTCAGTGTGAAAGGTTATTATGAATGATCCCTTCATGTCTTGAGGGCTGCTTTTCTTTCACAAAGTTATTCAGTGCCATGATCAGAAATTTTAAACTTTCACACAAGATGTGAGAAATTCATGGTCTACTTCAGTGGATCTTATCACTCAGAGAGGCTACAATTGTGTCCTCCTTCATGTTTTTGACTTCCTGATAAAGAATTTGACTACCCGGTCCCTTAGTTATAAAATTTTCACTCTGCATGCTGTAAAAATAATTCTTTGAGTGGCACCCATGAGTTGTTTAAATCTGTTCCAAGAATTGCATAAATAGGATTTCAAACATAATGCTCTAAGTTATACAGATCCCACCTTCATGGATCTTGTGCCAATGTTTCTGGCCTTTATCGTTTCCTAGTATTTGTTATTTCAGAAAAGCTGATGATCTGGGGCTGAAGTTAGGGCAAAGAATAGAAATGTGGTCAAAATTAGCAAAGGGTAAGGAGTTTGTGGGACAGAGAGCGGGCAGTGCTTGAATCAGGATGATCTCAGAAAGTACGCTGCAGCTGGAGTAGGAAAAGCTGTCTTTGCTTTTTCTCACATCTTACCTTGACTCGACATATAATAAAAATTATTAACCTTGTCAATAGTTTGATTGTTCCATACTGTTCATGGGTATATATATATATTGTCACCCTGCTTATTTACTTATATGCACAGTACTTCATGTGAAATGCTGAGCTGGATAAAGCACAAGCTGGAATCAAGCTTGCTGGGAGAAATATCAGTAACCTCAGATATGCAGATGACACCATCCTTACGGCAGAAAGCAAAGAGGAACTAAAGAGCCTCTTGATGAAGGTGAAAGAGGAGAGTGAAAAAGCTGGGTTAACACTCAATATTCAAGAAACAAAGATCATGGCATCCAATCCCGTCACTTCATGGCAAATAGATGGGGAAACAATGGAAACAGTGACAGACTTTATTTTCTTGGGCTCCAAAACCATTGCAGATGGTGATTGCAGCCATGTAATTAAAAGACACTTGCACCTTGGAAGAAAAGCTATGACCAACCTAGACAGCATATTAAAAACTACAGACAACAAAGGTCCATCTAATCAAAACTATGGTTTTCCCAGTAATCATGTAGGGATGTGAGAGTTGGACTATAAAGAAAACTGAGTGCTGAACAATTGATGCTCTGAAATGTAGTGTTGGAGAAGACTCTTGAGAGTCCCTTGGACTGCAAGGAGATCCAGCCAGTCCATCCTGAGGGAAATCAGCCCTGAATATTCATTGGAAGGACTGATGCTGAAGCTGAAACTCCAATCCTTTGGCCACCAGATGTGAAGAACTGACTCACTGGAAAATACCCTGATGCTTGGAAAATTGAAAGGAGGAAGAGAAGGCGATGACAGAAGATGAGATGGCTGGATAGCATCACCGACTCGACAAACGTGAGTTTGAGCAAGCTGCAGGAGACGGTGAAGGACAGGGAAGCCTGGAGTGCTATAGTCCATGGGTCACAAAGAGTCAGACATGACTGAGCAACTGAACTGAACTGAATAGATGGATGAGATTTAAACAGAAGGAGCTTCTCCTTGTTTGTCTTAAAATGACTATATCTTTTTAAATTCATACATGTAAGACTTTGAAACATTTAATGAAAGCACTGTCCTAATACAAATGATTGTCAGTATTTGTAAAAGATACACAAAGGTGTATACACAAACACACACAGGAATACATAGCATAGTCTTTTCTAGTATTTAAAGAAAGGAAAGAATAGAAAAATTTCAGAAAATAATTGAATTGCTGGCAAGTTTTCTTCTGCATAGGCAACAGCTCAACAAAATTGTGGTTAAATTTTACAGGGACAACAGCAAATTTGAATGAGGAGGTAATTCCAAAGTACACCACAAAACAGCCACTCAACTTACTACAACATTTCGACCAAAAGTTAATGAGAAGCAAATATAAAAGGTAATCTCAAAGCTAACGGATGAATCAGAGTTTCTAGTTAGTGATCCTAAATCCATAGGTGGAAGGGTACTTAATAACAGTGAAAGGTTTTGGCATCTGGGTCACAGCAAAAGGTAAGCCGTGAATTATTGTGCTGTGTCTTGAGTCTTTTGAGCCTCTTCTAATCATATCCCTGTGTTTTGTTGCTGAAGTATTAATAGAATCAGAAAAACGTTAGAGGGAGAAATGATCCAAAGGCAGTACCCCACTGAGAGGGCTACCAAAATTGAACTGGGGAAAGATGGACAGTGGAGAATTAATGAGCATGCTATCCCAAGAGACGCACCTTCAGATACACAGCCAGTCTGATCAACTCAGCAATCTTCCAAGGGGACCTTTCCTTTCTTACGCCTCTGTGTATTAAACTCACCAGGTTGTAGTCTCAATATAAAATATTAATACAGAAAGTAGTCCCATTGATGATAAAATCTCATCAACATCCAGAAGTTAATTTTTTAGTCTCTAGATTGTTCTCTAAGAAGGAAGTCCAGTAAAGAAATCTTGATCTCATTATTTCTGCATTTCAAAATCAAACGGAAAGTGATCTAAGTATGGAAAACTTCAGTTATAATCTGTAAGTGTCTGAGAGCAAGATAAGCAGAAAGCCAAGTCAAGGTTTTGGACTCCCCATGCCTTCATGTCCACTCTCACTTGGATGTACACCTATCTTTTTTCTTACATTTTCTATGTATTGGATTTTCATATGGCTACTCAGTTCTTTAGGATATGAATGCATTTTAATTGTTTGAATTTTAACAAGTAAAATAGTATTTCCTCTAGTCTAGGAGTGTCACTGAAAATTACAGTTTTGTGTCAATGTGGCTATGCTATGGTACCCAGTAATTTAACAAAACATTAATCTAGGTGTTGCTGTGAAGGTATTTTGTAGATGTGGTTAAGATGTGTGATTTTAAGTAGAGGAGATTACTCTCCATACTGTGGGTGGGCCTCATCCAATCGATTGAAAGCCCTCATGGGCAAAAATTGAGGTTTCCTCGAGAAGAAGAAATTCTGCCTTAAGACTGAAGCATCAACTCTGAGTTTTCGGTCTGCCTGCCTACCCTACAGATTTCAGAACTGCCGGCCCCACAATCACATCTCTTGAGCCAGTTCCTAAAAATAAACCTCTCCTTGTTTGTATGCAAAACTACAGATACATGTAGGCTATACACGTTGAGAATCATTGCTTATTCTTTTCTCCCTTTTCAGTGCCCATCAATCCCAGTATCAGAGATATACAGGGTCAGTATTGTTTTGATAACTGTTTAACAAGCAACTCTAGGTTTCGAAGGGGTGTCCTAGTTTACAGTTTGGCAATGTCCATGGTATAAATACTCTCACCACGACTGATTTCTAGTTATCAAAATGATGCCCCTGAATTTCCAGTTGGGAATAGACATCATCACATAACACTTCTTCCTTACAGATACAAAGACATCAAGATGTAACTAATAATAAAATGATTAGAAAGTGATGAGTTTTGAGAATTTATTACCTTATGTTTAATATAATTAATTGTAAATTTATACAATGTGATTTTTGTTTTTCACAGCTTTCAGCATTTTTTATACCTACATTTGAAATAGTTCTATGTAAAATGAGTTAAATACCAAAAAACAAAGTTAAAAATAAAAATGAAAACTCCTTTTTATACAAGTGACTAAATTAATTGATACATGACAAGCAACTCAGTACTTTGGTATAGCAGCCCAAACTGACTAAGACAGGGAGCATGTGAGCTTGGAGTTTCCGGGAGCCGTATGGAGGCTCTCTAAAGAGGAAAACAGCAGATTACTGATGCCATTTGAGCTCTTGTACCAAGCTGTGTTTGAAAACCCAAATTCTCCCACATTAGTCAGTCATATATACAATGTGGTTTTTAAATAATGACTGCACTTAACAACAGGCTCACAAAATTCTTGCAAAATTAAGGCACTCGCATTGGCTGGAATGTGCCACTTCTGGTTGCACTATGGCATGAAGCTCAAGTATTGTGTGCTGCTGATTGGCTTCTTCTTTCAATTACTTGAGCTTCCCTGGTGGCTCAGACAGCAAAGAATCCACCTGCAATGCAGGAGACCTGGGTTCCATCCTCGGGTCGGGAAGATCCCCTGACGATGGGAATGGCTACCCATTCCAGTAATTTTGCCTGGAAAATTCCATGGACAGAGGAGCCTGGTGGACTATAGTCCTTGGGGTCGCAGAGCAGGACATGACTAAGGGACTAACAGTTTCACTTTTCACTTCAATTCCTTAGGTCCTCAAATTCAATAAAAATGATCCTAGACCAATGGAATCTGCCATTTCTACAACCCACATTAGGATCTAATGGCCAAATACCTATTTGCCTCAAAAGAAAACTGATTCTCCCCAGCCATCTCTAGCCACTAACATACAGTAAAGAATTTCCCAAAGAGGTGAGAAAGGGTGAAATAGAGTAGTTATTTCAGGAATGGGGACCTTGGCTAAACTGTGTGCTTAAAGGAAAAGTCACCATGAGTCACAAGCAGGGATAATGTCATGGAAGGGTGAACCAAGGTAACTGACCCACATTTTGCAATTTTCACTTCCACATAGTGGCTGCTATTCCAGGACACAGGGACTAGCAGAGTTGAGAAGGAAGCTGTTCCTCTATGGTACTGTTAAAAAAACCCTAAGGTTCACTATCCCATAGTCATCTACTCATGCCCACTGTTGTTAAATCCCAAACCAGTCATTATGAGCCTGTCTTATTTACCTTTGCGGTACTCATTGCCCTAGAATAGCTTTTCAGAGAAGGCCATGGCACCCTACTCCAGTACTCTTGCCTGGAAAATCCCATGGACAGAGGAGCCTGGTAGGCTGCAGTCCATGGGGTCTCTAGGAGTCGGACTCGACTGAGCGACTTCACTTTCACTTTTCACGCTTCTTAACTGGAGAAGGAAATGGCAACCCACACCAGTATTCTCACCTGGAGAATCGCAGGGATGGGGAAGCCTGGTGGGCTGCCGTCTATGGGGCTGCACAGAGTTGGACACGACTGAAGCGACTTAGTAGCAGCAATAGCAGCACAGCTTTTAACACATGGGGCATTCTGTAATAAACGGTGAGTGCATTTGACTCTTCCTTTCTTTTCAGTCATTCATCCATTCCTTCACTTATACAGTTACCATTTATAACATACAATTAACAGGTTAAGTATTATGCCCAGTGCTAAAGGATAAGAAGAGAGTGCTTAAGAAGCTTGGAGTCCAGCATGGAAAGATGCATCTATGTATGAAGACCACCTTACTGGTAGGCATAAGATCTAAAAAAGCACATAATTCTCACCATTCACTCACCTCTCAGACTCTAAGCACAACATTACTAACAGAACTCTTTAATTGTAACTTGCCTACATAGTCTCTAGGCAAGCAGCAGAAGTCCTACCTATCTTTCATGTTTCAACAGAAGCAGGAACATCCAAGGAAAGGTTTCATCTGTTTCTCTCACTTCACCCCGGCTTGCATATCTTTCAAACAACAGGACTTGAATTCATTTAGCACAAGTCCACAAGAATTCATGTTTAAAAGAAAATAGTGTATTTCAGAGTTCATCATATGAATTAAGAGTAAGTGTTTCTTATAAAAGCTTCCAATATAAATAACTGAGAACCTATATATAGCACAGGGAAATCTACCCAATGCTCTGTGGTACATAAATGGGAAGGAAATCCAAAAATGAAGGATATTTGTATACATATGGCTAATTCACTTTGTTGTACAGTGAAAAACAGCCTTGTGAAGCAACTATAGTCCAATACATTTTTTTAATTTAAAAAATAAAAAAAGAAAGAAAATAAACCCATTTTAAAAAGTTGTGCTTCTATTTATACAGTATATACAGACTGGGCTATAATTAACAGTGTTATTTCATATGGTACATGTAGGTAAGAAGTTTAAAAGTCAGAGTTCAATACTATGTTGAAGCAATAAAAAAAAGCAAAGAGCCCACTTACTAATGCATACTTGTGAAGTCATAATTAGCCGATGCTTCTTTAGATAGACAGGTGGAACTGATATTATGTATGTTTTCTTCTTCAGTATCAAGATGTCCTTGGAAGTATACGTAGAGATGACTAAGACATCTGTGCCATGCTTCCTGAAAGAATTTATACAGTCTTATTTTCTACTTGTGTTTCATAGATACATTATCTTGGGATCCATAAGAGAGAACCATAATTGCTAAATGAATTCAATCCTGAATACTCATTGAAACGACTGATGCTCAAGCTCAAGCTCCAATACTTTGGCCACCTGATGTGAAGAACTAACTCACTGGAAAAGATCCTGATGCTGGGAAAGATTGAAGGCGGAGGAGAAGGGGACAACAGAGGATGAGATGGCTGGATGGCATCACCGACTTGATGGACATGAGTTTGAACAAGCTCCACGAGTTGATGTTGGACAGGGAGGCCTGGCATGCTGCACTCCATGGGGTCGCAGAGAGTTGAACACAATTGAACCACCAAACTGAACTGAGAACAGAGATGTTTAAGCGAGATTTATAAACATGCTGTCAATTTCATGCCTACTTACAGCTTATTTGCCATGTTATCTTAGACACTGCCAAAAAACTTCATATTCAAATGTTCAAAGACATCTACAATTCTATGGCCTGAATGGCATTTCTATGGGCATGCTTGGTAAAAATCACATTATAGTGCTCCAACACTGCTCACCAAATCCAGGCCAACAGTAATTCACAAGTTCCCAGTGACCTTCTACATGTCAACTGACCAAAGATGCTGACTTATATCTCTCTTGTTCTGTAACCCATATTGCATAAGTCAAACCAACTGCTGCCTACAAATTCACCCACAGATGATGATCAATTTCAAGTTTATTGCATCTGTAATCCCACAGCCATTTTTGCTCACTCAAAGTTAGTAATTTTTACAATTGAATTTGGTGATCCTGTGGTGATATACAATAAACCAATTTACAAAGTGCTTGTTTTTGACCCTGATAACCACAGATCAGCATTCTTACTAAATTATATGACAACTTAATAGAGAATTAGGATTTACTGTTCAAAGTAAATTACTGTCCAAAGGCTGTAAACTAGGGCAGAACAATTCAGAAAAGAGGCCGAGGCTAGGTGAGTGATTAAGAACCTAATGAAACTGAACTGCATGTAAGCCTGTATGAAAAATTATTTTTCTTTCCCATAAAATACTGCAATTTTAGTAGACATCTGTAAAACCAAGATTGCAACACTCTTCATATCATATAGAGTAAAGTAATAAAAGGCAAAGTGGCTAGAAATGTTGGAAGATCTATGCTACAGTCTATAAGTGTATATTTCTTTAAGTGTCTGCCTTCCTGCCAAGGAAACTCCATAATATCTAACCTTTTAGAAGTCATACAGCCATTAATTTATAATAATTACTTTAATTCCCACTAATCACTTAAGATGGATGCCCATAGGTAAATATCACTCAGTCACTATTTCACAGGTGAGTGATGGGAGGCCTACAAAAAGGAGACAGTCCTTTTCCCCTGGCATCACTTTTGCAATTAATAAAGGGCAAGAGGTCTCTTTCCAAAATTTGTATATGGGGACTGAGATTTTAAAATGACACCACTTCAAGGGCTATGATAAATTCCATCATCCTTTTCAACCAGAGGCTTTAAAATGCCAGTGTTCAGGTGAGAGCAGTACAGTCAAGCATTATCATTCAAAGTTTGTGATTAAAGCTCAGTTATGGTTTTAAACCAAAAGAACTATATAGAATCTCAGAAGAGAAAGGAACAAAACCTCTCCTGAAATTAAAGCACATATCCCTATATATTAAAAGGAGAAATGAAAGGTCAAATTGATTTTTTTTTTAAATTAGAGGATAATTGCTTTACAATGCTGTGTTGGTGTCTGCCGTACAATACAAATCAGCTATAAGTATGATTTGTATCATATAATACAATATATATAATATATATATAATCATATATATAAATGTATCTATATCCCTTCCCTCTTGAGCCTCTCTCCCAACCAACCCTCCCATCCCACCCCTCTAGCTGTCTCTTATACACATCTTGTAACCGATATTGCATAAGTCAAACCAACTGCTGCCTACAAATTCACCCACAGATGATGATCAATTTCAAGTTTATTGCATCTGTAATCCCACAGCCATTTTTGCTCACTCAAAGTTAGTAATTTTTACAATTGAATTTGGTGATCCTGTGGTGATATACAATAAACCAATTTACAAAGTGCTTGTTTTTGACCCTGATAACCACAGATCAGCATTCTTACTAAATTATATGACAACTTAATAGAGAATTAGGATTTACTGTTCAAAGTAAATTACTGTCCAAAGGCTGTAAACTAGGGCAGAACAATTCAGAAAAGAGGCCGAGGCTAGGTGAGTGATTAAGAACCTAATGAAACTGAACTGCATGTAAGCCTGTATGAAAAATTATTTTTCTTTCCCATAAAATACTGCAATTTTAGTAGACATCTGTAAAACCAAGATTGCAACACTCTTCATATCATATAGAGTAAAGTAATAAAAGGCAAAGTGGCTAGAAATGTTGGAAGATCTATGCTACAGTCTATAAGTGTATATTTCTTTAAGTGTCTGCCTTCCTGCCAAGGAAACTCCATAATATCTAACCTTTTAGAAGTCATACAGCCATTAATTTATAATAATTACTTTAATTCCCACTAATCACTTAAGATGGATGCCCATAGGTAAATATCACTCAGTCACTATTTCACAGGTGAGTGATGGGAGGCCTACAAAAAGGAGACAGTCCTTTTCCCCTGGCATCACTTTTGCAATTAATAAAGGGCAAGAGGTCTCTTTCCAAAATTTGTATATGGGGACTGAGATTTTAAAATGACACCACTTCAAGGGCTATGATAAATTCCATCATCCTTTTCAACCAGAGGCTTTAAAATGCCAGTGTTCAGGTGAGAGCAGTACAGTCAAGCATTATCATTCAAAGTTTGTGATTAAAGCTCAGTTATGGTTTTAAACCAAAAGAACTATATAGAATCTCAGAAGAGAAAGGAACAAAACCTCTCCTGAAATTAAAGCACATATCCCTATATATTAAAAGGAGAAATGAAAGGTCAAATTGATTTTTTTTTTAAATTAGAGGATAATTGCTTTACAATGCTGTGTTGGTGTCTGCCGTACAATACAAATCAGCTATAAGTATGATTTGTATCATATAATACAATATATATAATATATATATAATCATATATATAAATGTATCTATATCCCTTCCCTCTTGAGCCTCTCTCCCAACCAACCCTCCCATCCCACCCCTCTAGATCGCCACAGAGCACGAGGTTGGGCTCCCTCTGTTATATAGCAGCTAACCACTAGCTCTTTATTTTACACATGGTAGTGTGGAAAATCCCACGGACGGAGGAGCCTGGTGGGCTGCAGTCCATGGGGTTGCAAAGAGTTGGACACGACTGAGTGAGTTCACTTTCACTTCTCACTCGCATGCATTGGAGAAGGAAATGGCAACCCACTCCAGTGTTCTTGCCTGGAGAATCCCAGGGACGGGGGACCCTGGCAGGCTGCCGTCTATGGGGTCGCACAGAGTTGGACACGACAAGCGACTTAGCAGCAGCAGCAGCAGCAGTGCATATATGTCAAGGCAACTCTCTCAATTCATTCCACCATTTCCTTTCCCCACTGTGTCCACAAGTTCATTTTCTACTTCTGCATCTCTGTTCTTGCCCTGCAAATAGGCTTATCAGTACCATTTTCTAGATTCCGTATTTATGCACTAATATATATTTGGTTTTTTCTCTTACTTTATTCTGTATAAAACTGTAATTCAAAAAGACACATATACCCCAATATTCATTGCAGCACTCTTTACAATAGCCAGGACAATGAAGCAACCTAGATGTCCACTGACAGATAAAGAAGCTCTGGTACATATATACAGTGGAATATTACTCAGCCAAATTGAATTTTAAAGAATTTATTACCTAAAGGCAATTTAAAAATGCCTTTACATACTGCTTTAATAGATCTCAATAGGAGTAAACACTCAATACTGGGTATTGTCACAGCCTTTTTCCTCTTCGTAGCCTCAGCCTTTTTCCTACTCATAGTCTCTGTTTTTGTGATATATTTCTCAAACTGCCTTCAAAAGAGGCAGCATCAATAGCTTTCTTTATCCTACAATGGAGATGAAAACCACATGTATTGTTGTTTTTACCCAGCACTTAAAATCCTAATAGGCTAAATAACTGATTAAATTGATTAAATCAATATCACTTAATAAGGAAATACTTCATTTATCAGATTGACTCTTGCAGAGTAAGACATTAATGGAAAATTAGCTCAAATCAGGCCTTAGTTTTGATGAAAAGGCTAGAGTGGGATGATGATTCTTTGGAGGGCAGACACTGCTTCAAGATGTAACTTTCATCTATGTCTAGGCATCCCCACACACTGAAGATAAAGGTCCAATTTAGCGCAGTTCATAACATATGCCTAAGTTATTTGATTGGGGTTACTGAGTTTGTCTTCCCAGGACTTCATGATAGTTCTTTGGGTGATAAACTTTTGGGGTTCACACTCCTAAATTCTTGAACTCTCCCCTGAGTTTAAATAATATCTCTCCTAAGAAAGCTACATGACCATCATAGTTGAAATTAATCTAACATGGCCCACATAACTGCATTACTTTTTGGTCTATTCATTTATTATACCTGTCATTCCAATGCATCTGAATTGTCGTTATTTATGGAACAGTCTATATTTCCATTCATCTCTTGCCACCCTCCTTCTTAAGCCCTGTGCCAAAGAGAACTATTGGGAGCACAAAATTACCATGCTCGATTATACTCTGGACCTTGGCAATGCTATTCTCTCTAAAAGGAAAGCTATGAGCCTCTCTTCTGCAGCTTCCTCTGCCTTCCATCCCTTTTCTTCCATCGGATGTCAGCTTAAACACCTCTTCTTCTGAGACCTGCCTGACTCTTGAGTGTGGGAGAAGCCATCACTCCACTTCCTGCTGTCCCACCACCTATGCATACGGCCCTGCCTTACATTGCTCTGCAATGACCAGTCTGTCCATCCATGTCCTTCTCAGGGACACAACCTGCTTGAGGGATAGGACTGTGTTTTTTCATCAATGGCACCTCTACTGCCTACCCCAGTGCCAGGCCCATAAGGGCACCCAATACAGTTTGGTTCATCAAATAAATAAAATTAAAATTGATGCACTCACAAAATAATGGAAATATGAAATAATGGACTTCAAGGAGTTAGAATGTAAGTAATGGAATTTATATTTCAGTTTCCTGTAGAATACAAGAACATTAAGTCGCTCAGAAGCAATAATTTAAGGGAAACTGTTCAATCATGGAATACCTAGGAGAAGGCAGCAGAGTTGCTGAAGGCCCTGGTAACTGTCACAAATACAAAGTCTGTACTAGTGATTTTCAAGTGGATTGAAATTCAAACTTCCTTTATTTAAGTACTTAATTTGAACTTCTATTTACATTCCTTTACAGAAATCTGTTGGTAGTGTAACTGCCCATACACATAAATTTTCAATGAATAGAATACACCAAATGTAATCTAAAGAAGAAAATTTTAAAGTATTGATATGTCATCTTGGGCCATGGCTGAACTTGAGGCAAAAAAGTAGTTACATATTTGAGCTACAAGTACTCTCACTACAAACATAATGCTACAGACACAGACTAACAGCAGTACATTAGACAGGTACATCAAATATTACACATGGTACGGCTCCCACTGGTAAGATTTTCTGGAAAAAAATAACAGGTCTTGGTAAAAATCTCCAAATGAGACAAACACAATTGTATCTTGGATTTACATCATATTCCTAGAAAATTCAGAGTATATTAATATCGCACAACAATACTTCATGTTTACAGTAAGACGGAGTTAGATTCTAGGCTTAATTCATTGTAAACAGAATATTTTGGTTACCTATCAAAGAATTTGATAGGACGTTACAAAGTTGTGCAGGATGCACATTTTGTAGCAAACTCTCACTCATGGATGGATCTCTCTTGGTCATTTTCCAAGAATGTTCTAGAGGAGATATCTGCCCTAGAAGAACACTAGACTAAATGAAAGTAACTGACTTTTTAACTCTAAAATCCTACAATATTTTACATTCTTTATCTAGCCAGAAGATATTTAAGACAAATAAATAACTGTGTGTAGAGTGTGAGCCACTGAGCTAAAACCATTGGTTGTTTTTTCATTCATCTATCTACAACATCTGTTCAATCATCCATTCATTTTTTCAGTCACTTCTTTGAGTGTTTACTGTTATGAGAGGTCCCTCTGGCACTTCCAAATAACTAACTGCCTTGGATTTTCTAGAGAAGATCAGCCTTGTGCTCTAGTTTGAAAATCCCATTGATTGTCCTCCAGCTCAACCATCCTCCCAGGTGTCCTTCTGCTGAGTGCAGAAGGTAGATGGAGGTAGATGAAGGTAGATGGAGAAAAAGAATTCCTCCCGAACAGATGAAAATCAGTTTCTCATTTAAAGTGCCAGGAGATTTCAATCCTTTACGCTGCATGATCCTTCCAATTTCCTGGAGAAATTCCCAGAAATAAGGCAGGGAGTCAGAGGTTGAGTGAACCTGTACAGACCTATTAGAAGACCATCTGACAGTTTTTCCAGACAGTCTCCCAGAAGCTATTCTACTTCACCGACACTCTGTTTCATTTTCTTTTCCAACACACACTTTTAGAAAATGGATGTTTGATAGCACATTTTGTGAAGGAATCTTTAGCTATCTCTTGGGGAGTACGTTCCTGACACTTTGCCCAAGACACTGTGGAGAGCAAATGGTAAAGCAAGAATTTGTTTCATCACCTCGCTGTGCAAATGGCTGTAATTTACAAGGTTGGAAGCACACATCCTCTTGGGATTCCCAGTAAACTCTTCTTTCTTCTCCCTACAAATTAATTTTACTTTTCATGACTGTCCTGCCATAAGAGAGAGACAGGGTATCTACAAGGAGCTGTGGAATCTAGCCAGGCTTGCAACTTTCATAGGCGTCATCTGTAAATCTTGCTGGGAAGACTACAGCTTTCATCCAAGCCAACAATCAGATATGATGTGAAGTGAAGTGAAAATCAGTCAGTCCTGTCCGACTCTTTGTGACCTCATGGACTATACGGTCTGAGGAATTCCTCAAGCCAGAATACTGGAGTGGGTAGTCTTTCCCTTCTCTAGGGGATCTTTCCAACCCAGGGGTCAAACGCAGGTCTCCCGCATTGCAGGTGGATTCTTTACCAGCTGAGCCACTAGGGAAGCCCAAGAATACTGGAGTGAGTAGCCTATCCCTTCTCCAGTGGATCTTCCTGACTAAGGAATAGAACCAGAGTCCCCTGCATTGAAGGCAGATTCTTTACCAACTGAGCTATCAACTATTAAGAAGGGTCTATGTCATTTATGGCAAAAGAGGTCTTGAATTGCTCATTTCTACTTCTTCTAATGAAAGTCTTCTGAATTACAACCTCTTTTAGGACTACAACTAAAATTTTACCAGTACATGTCAATGAGCACAACCATATTCAGTCCTGGACTGACACTTCACAGTGTGAGAAAGAATTAAAGACACCAGGTTCTGTTGCTTGAAAGGTCATAAAGGCATCCATTTCACAGAAGTCCACATGTAGCCAAGCTCATGCTATCTTCCAGCTTCAAGCATGATGGCTTCTCTTTCTCTAAGATAACCTCTGCGTTTAAAGTGTGTCACTCTTTAAAAGAGTGTCTCAAAAGCTAAAAATAATATTGGATTCAAATTAAGAATGGCATTTGGATGAGTAAAGTGACTTGTGTAAACATATGTACAATACGTACAAGACCAGCAAGCATGGATGTTATTCTCCATGTTAAGGAGTAGAGACCAAAGTCAGCTTCTTCAAGGCTATGTTTTGCAGGGAAAGTTTGACACCAGAAGTGAGGAAATCAGATAGCATTACAATGACTATAATAATAATAAATAATGATCCAATAAACAAAGGAAATAATACACTGTCTTCTTCACCCCCTGCAAGCTCTTTTCACTCAGTCTTCAAGCTACACTTCAAGGTAGGTTTTATTACACCGATTTACTTACTGTAGAGGTGAAGCAACTTACTGCCAAGGCCCACCCCTTCTTGAAACTGTCTTCACTTAGCAAGCATGCTATTTTTTCCCCTGATTGCATGCCTATTTCTGGTGATTTGTGGTTAAGAGGGCGGGTGGAGATTCTGGGTCCAAGACAAAAGTAAGGCAGCTCAAAGTTACCCATTAGCTTTGTCCTGATTTATTTCAGTCACTCTCTGCCCGAAAAGAGTTGAATATTTTTACCTTTCATTTTTACTAGATGAAGGGAATAAAGCCTAAGCTCATACAGCTCTTCTATAGGGAGTTCAGAATTTAAATGAAACTGGTTTGTACTTCCTTGAATGTTTTCTCATTTGTGACCACCAGCTCTCCACTCAAGTCTAACAGAAGGGCCTGTCTCTCTCTACAACTCTTTTGGGTTCTCACACTATTTTTGCCCAGGTTGCCTCAGGCTTAATCCACATTTGATTCAGTTTGCAACTCCCCACCCCCCAAATCCTGAAGCCCACATGATCTCTGGGGACACAGGGATCCTGCTATAGATTTAAGGAAAAGCTATTAATGAGACAAAGTGGAACATTTGCAGGAGTTCATTCCTATGATAAACAAACAGACAAAAACAAAGAAAAGATACATGAGAAATGGAATTGTTTTAGCGAATCAGCATTAAGACTTTTGGTCTTTGAAATCATGGAGTCATGAGTTTGAATCACTGTTGGATTCAAAGTTGGCATGTGCTCCAAATGAGGAGCCATGTGAGATGTNCAAACAGACAAAAACAAAGAAAAGATACATGAGAAATGGAATTGTTTTAGCGAATCAGCATTAAGACTTTTGGTCTTTGAAATCATGGAGTCATGAGTTTGAATCACTGTTGGATTCAAAGTTGGCATATGCTCCAAATGAGGAGCCATGTGAGATGTAAAATCAGGCATGAAACAATACTGCAAATTACAGTCTTGCAGGGAAGATGAAATAGAACACCTATAGGAAAGTGTGTAACTATTTGGTGTGCAGTAATATTTTACACATACACTATATATATTTTTTCTTTTCCTCCTTGACCCAAAGTCATAGATGGCATGACAGTGATAACCTTCTCAATATCAAAAACCTTGTCCTTTTCTCCTCCTTCAACCCTGATGCTAAATCACTGGAATATTCTTCCAAACAGCAATTCAGATGTGAACCACCAGTTTCTCCCTTTCTAAGCTAATTCATATTTTGGATTTCACCTCTTTTCATGGCAAGGCATAGATTTGTCTCAGAGCTGCTAATTCAAATTTGATAGCCAAAAAATGCCTCCAGGTTTCAGCCTTTTTGCAGAACACAGGAAAGCAATGGGTGAGAACTTAAGTATCCATACTACCTACATCCACAGATTTCCTTTTGATGATTTAGCATTCATCTTCCTACAACATGGTCTTTCTGAAAGCCAGATTCTCATTTATCTAGCACCACGAGAGTACAATAAATACGCAATACATACATCTAAAATTTATACCACAAAGAGAACCTTGTCAAAGAATAACTCTTAAAAGAGGGTTAATCATGATTCCAACTAATGTAAGATAAACACTTGTCAAGGATCATATTTAAATAATTAATTAATGACAGAACCAGTAAATAAGATATTATAAATGGTTCAAAAGTTAATTCAAAAGAACTACACAAATACTAGCCAAAATCAATGTGGAAATGAGTTGCAAATAAACACAAACCTGGCTTATTCTGGGAAGAGTCTTAGGAGTAGAATTGGAAGCTGAAAATCAACTATATTTCCATAGGACAAAATGAATTTGTACGCCTATTGTCAGCAATCACTTGCTTTGTTATCAATTACCTTCAGCATACAGAACTGTAAAAGAGCTCATATACAATGATAGGAGCAGAGATCCCATAGATTCAGATAACCCAGGGGACATGCCTGGATCCTGCCTAGCTCTCCAGTGTGGACACCAGTAATTATTTTGGTTCATTCTAAAGTCTTTCAAAACTTTTTTCTAAAATATAAACTACAAATAAAATTAAATAGGACATAAGGAGTTAATTGAGGTTTATCTTAAAAGAAATATGTCAATGTATGGCAAAACCAATACAGTAATGTAAAGTAAAATATAGTAAAAATAAAAATTAAAAAAATTTTTTTAAAATTAATCAGAGTACAAACAATGTGTGCTCTAAGTTTACATGTTGATCTCTGGAATATTTTACATTATTGATTCAATAAGAGTTTTTGGAATGTATTTCTGGAATCTTTTGTATAATGAAACTAAGCTGTAATAAAGTACTCGTATGTAAAAATAAATAAATAAAAGAAATGTTAATTTAAAAAAATAAAGATACACAGAACAACTAGTGGCCACAAGTGGGGAGGATGGGAGAGGTGAAGTAGGGGTGGATGAGTGGGAGGTTCAAACTATCGGGTATAAGATAAGTTCAAGTATGTATTGTACAATATGGAGAACACAGCCAATATTGTGTAAATAACTAAATGGAAAGTAACCACTGAAAATTTTATAAAGATTCTGAAAATAAACCATTCAATATTTTTAAAAGAAAAAAAAATATATATATCCAGTTCCAGTTCAGCAAAATACTTGAGGGAATATTCCACTGAAGAAATAAAATCCTCCTTCTTCTTATGCCAGTCCTAAAAATATTCTTAGTCCTTCCTTCTTCTTCTAATTTAGTGACATGTCTGATGTAGAAGAGGTATCATTATCAAAGGATTAAAGAACTTGATCCTCAAACAAATATATATATAAATTAATTAATTAAAATAAGGGAAAGTTAAAGATAAAAGAGATTTAAACAAAATCTAGTAATTCTATGGGCATCTCAACATTCAAAAAACTAAGATCAGGGAATCCAATCCTATCACTTCAAATAGAAGGTCCCATACATGGCAAATAGATGGGGAAAGAGTGGAAACAGTGGCAGATTTTATTTTCTTGGGCTCCAGAATCACTATGGAAAGTGACTGCAGCCATGAAATTAAAAGATGCTTATTCCTTGGAAGAAAAGCTATGGCAAACCTAAACAGCATATTAAAAAGCAGAGATAACACTTTGCTGACAAAGATCCATATTAACAAAGGCAGGATTTTTTCAATAGCTATGTGAATGTGAGAGTTAGACCATAAAGAAGGTTGAGTGCTAAAGAATTTATATTTTTGAAGTCTAGTGCTGGAGAAGACTCTTGAGAGTCCTTGGAGAATAAGGAGATCAAGCCATTCAATTAAAGAAATCAACCCTGTATATTCATTGGAAGGACTGATGCTCAGGCTGAAGCTCCAACACTTTGGCCACCTGATGTGAAGAGCCAACTCATTGGAAAAGACTCTGATGCTCAGAAAGATTGAGGGCAGGAGGAGAAGTGGGCAACAGAGGATGAGATCATTGAATGGCATCACTGATTCAATGGACATGAGTTTGAGCAAACTCTGGGAGACAGTGAATGACAGGGAAGCCTGTGGTGCAGCAGTCCATGGGGTCGCAAAGAGTCGGGCAGGACTGACGGACTGAACAATAACAACATCATTAGGCATCAAGTACAGAGTAAGAAATTAAAACAAAGAAACAAGAAACTCTATTCCAAAAACCTGACAGGTGACCAAATAAATTATATGTTCTGCTCTCTTCCTAACTTTTAGAGTTAGCTCACCATCAACAGCTGCCTGAAAACACATTCTCATATATGTCATTATTCTTTTTAACATGTAGCTGGGCAATGAGCCCAATACCACTGAAGACTTTAATGAGTATCACATTAAAAACTGTTGTGCCACCAACCACCTCGCGAAACCGCATTGCCATATATTTTCTTAGTATTTGTCATAATATATTACCATGTTTCAGGAGCGGGTGTGCTGTATTAAGAACCATGGATGGAGGCCCACGGGGCTCCCTCCTGCAGAAATAAGGCAGATGTGGCAGAGAGTTCAAAGCAGAAGTGACAACTGAAAAGGCAATAGCTTATCCGCCTGCAACACAGTCCACTGGTGTACCTAGACACCTGCCAACACAAGGCAAGAAAGCTCTGAAACATTAAATAAGTCCAAAGTAGTGTATTGCTCGAAAGCAGAATGATTGTCTCATTGAAGTAAATGGAATTAGTATACTGAGTAGCTTTACCAAGCACACTGATCTACTAGAGTCAAGGTAACTCTATTCAGTACATCTATTTCCACCTTAAAAATAAAGTCGCTCTCTGGAGCTGATTCTTCAACTCCTTTATCTCTCTTTGAAAGGGAATGAGGCATCACTCTCATTTAGGACTCACAAAAGAGACCGCGAATTCTGAAAATCTGTTTGACGAAATGCCTTATAGATGATTGTTTTCCCTGGGGCTTTGTATTCAGATAAAAGATCTTCTTAAATTTCCTGGAATTTCAAGTCTTCCAGGAAATGTTCCTCCAATACAAAATCTCATATATGAGAAAAGGAAGATTTCCTGCCATATCAGTAAACAAAAGACGTCACGGCCATCAGCAGCTGCAGCCACCGCAGATGGTGAGCTGGTGAGATCTGAGGGAACTCAGGAGGTGAAATCACCGGATCCTGGCAACAGATCGGTGAGATGCATATCGAAGGAACGATGCCAGTGCGGCTAGACCCTTGCATCTTCCCATACGTAGAAAAGCACTAAATTCCTTAACTTGGGGTATCTGGTTTTCTTTAACTTAAAATAATCTTTTGACATTCGGACTACTTGTCCTTTGTTGCAAAACTTCTCTGTATAATCAGGCTCCTTCACCACCTCCTCAGAGTAGTTCTCTCAGGGTTACTTGAGATACTGCCTCTCAGGCTTACAGTACTATAAATTCCCACCAAAATGGAGAATAACTCTCAACATTTAGGATTTGAATATTTTTAACCACACACACATATATGTTATATACTTTACATATATATGTAAACACATACTCATGTCTATTAAAATCACAATCAGATTGTTAAAATTCTAATATTTTAGATGTTAAAGATAGGGTAGAGATTACTTTGTGTGACCTTCACACTATACAGGATAAAACACTGAGGTTCATTTCATCGGTTCCTAAGTCATAGCTTAGGCATCACCGATTCAATGCATCAACTTGGGCAAATAGGGACAGGGAGGCCTGGTGTGCTGCAGCCCACAGGGTCACAAAGAGTCGGACACAATTGGGCAACTGAACAACAAGCAACAGCTGATGCTGCATCATGTGGGTTCCTGCCTTGGATATAGTGACCTCACCTTGTCTCCATGCTGTTTTATCCACATAAATCATCTGGTATGAAAGATGCTGAAGATTTATGACGTTTTTGTTGAGTTGCTAAGTCATGTCCAACTCTGCAACCCTATAGACTATAGGCTGCCAGGCTCCTCTGTCCACGGGATTTCCCAGAGAAGAATACTGGAGTAGGTTGCCATTTCCTTCTCCAGGGGATCTTTATGACCCAGGGATCAAACTCACATCTCTGCACAAGTCTCCTGCACTGCAGGCAGATTCTTTACCACTGACCCACAAGTGAAGCCTTTTGTATATATTACATACAAACTAATAATTTACAAAAAATTATAAAAAAGCACATAAGCACACAAAATGACTAAAACACAAAGAAACTTGGTATCTTCAGTTGGTTTCTAAAAAGATTTTTTCAAAAATGTTCATATTTCTTTTAAAATTCTCAAGTGTTTTAAAAGCTTATTTCAGCAAATTGGCTTGTGAGAGTACTTACTGATTTCTTCAAAGCAAGGCTAGTACTTATTAAAATGTTATTCACTTACAACTGGTCTTTTGATTAAAGGGCATTAATGAATTTTTTTGAGAAAGTGACTTCTTAACAGGTCAATCTGTCACCTGGCAAAGGCTTTAAGAAATCTATAACTCACAAGCTAATGGTAAAGAACAAGCCTAGGGCAGCAAGTAAAATTTGTAGTCGACCAGCACTCCTAAAATCAAGGGAGATGGGCCATCTGCTTCCTGGATTGGACAATGCCATAATTTTACACAGTCACCAGTAATATATCAGCTGCACTCTCCAAGTTGCTGGTATTCTGATAATATTTTAACTTGCTTCTAACAGCTGCAAGTCAAAGCTTTTTACAGTTCTTTAAAATGAAAACTAGATCCTTCCCAGTTGGCCTGGTATGTCTTAATCATCCATCATAAGTTTACATACTAAAGTTTAGTAAAAGCTCTATGATGAATGAAGAGCTGATTCTTTCAACATCAGAATAGGGAAGAAAATTAAGATGTCAAAAATGTCTTGCAGAGGATGGTTACACTGTCTCATTATAAAATTCAATTCAATACATTTCTTTAGTTTAAGCTGATAAGTTATGTCTCAATTAAAAAAAAAAAGAACTTTAGTTCTTTTAAAGACTTTGAATTTTCACATGTTTTCTGTGTTTCCCAAGGAAAGTAGAGTGACTTATAGATATCACTTTTTGATTTTTATTTTAATTACAATCTGATTCAGGTTGGCAAGCCCTTCAATCTAGATGCTGTTAGATGTCTCTTTCACTATGAAGTGAAAGCCATTCCCTCAGAGTTCATCAGACCAGAATGCAATTAAACTAAAACATTTACTATGATATTAAGATGCACTTTGGTGCATGTATTCTTTTAACTTTCATAATCAGACCAGAAAAATAATCTGCTTAAGTACAAATTAAAGTGTTTCCATTTGATTTTTTTCCCTCCATCAACTAAGACACTATTATTAGAAACTCATTTTGAGGTTGAAGATTAAAGTTTTATTTAGTGTTTATATCTTGTCCTTGAACTACCACAATATAGTTTAAGCATGTTTTACATTGACAATGTGTAGAAACTGCCCTACTTTTACAGGGAAATGCTTTGCTGTGCGTCTAGGGCTGTGTGTGTGTGTGTGTGTGTGTGTGTGTGTGTGTGTGTGTACATGAATATGCATGTATGCAGATGCAAGGTATTATACAGAAAAGTTTTAAATGTTCATTAAATCATAATGGTTAAACATATCAAGTGCATAACCTATTATATAATGTAATATATATATTAAAATGTGGGAAGTAAGAATTTAGAAGAATATCCAGGAAGTTATACTTTTTTTTGGTAATCTTTTTAAATCAGAGATCAGTAAACTTTACGAATGGCTGTGATCCAAAAGTCAACAAGCAATAAATGCTGGAGAGGGTGTGGAGAAAAGGGAACCCTCTTACACTGTTGGTGGGAATGCAAATTAGTACAGCCACTATGGACAACAGCGTGGAGATTCCTTAAAAAATTGCAAATAGAANATGTTTGTCTCTTTAACTTTGACATCTGGATACATTCATGTAACCACATCAAAAATAACATATAGAAAGCATTTTAATCACTTGAAAAATCTATTATGTGTTCTCCTAGTTAATTTCCTCTACCCACAGAGGTAAAATTTCTGATTTCTATCATTGTACTCTTGGAAGTCTTATCAATGTGACTGTGCGGTGTGGACCTGTGTGTGTGTTCCTTCAGTAAATGTCTTTTAGAGCATCTCATTAAATGTGAAATTTATCCATGCTCTTAATAGATTTGGACAGGACTGAAGTGACTTAGAAGTAGCAGTATGTTAATTGATAATTAATTACTTTCTGTCATCAAGTGATATTTTGTTGTATGGATATAACAAAATTTTATCCATTTTTTGATTCATTAAGGATATTAAGGCTGTGTTGCACAATGCCTTAGAACAAATAGAAAGTGCAAAGGAAAATGTTAATGAGACTTACCTGGCAGTTCAGTGGTTGAGATT
Source organism: Neotragus moschatus (assembly GCA_006410615.1). Classification (NCBI taxonomy): domain Eukaryota; kingdom Metazoa; phylum Chordata; class Mammalia; order Artiodactyla; family Bovidae; genus Neotragus; species Neotragus moschatus. Next base: position 35,882 of record SJYA01001725.1, read on the forward strand.
CCACCCTCCTAATGTAGGGGGACAGATTTGATCCCTCATAGGGGAATTAAGGTCTGTCTAGTCAAGGCTATGATTTTTCCAGTAGTCATGTATGAATGTGAGAATTGGGCTATAAAGAAAACTGAGCACTGAAGAACTGATGCTTTTGAACTGTGGTGTTGGAGAGGACTCTTGAGAGTCCCTTAGACTGCAAGGAGATCCAACCAGTCCATCCTAAAGGAGATCAGTCCTGAGTGTTCATTGGAAGGACTGATGTTGAAGCTGAAACTCCAGTACTTTGGCCACCTGATGCCAAGAGCTGACTCATTTGAAAAGACCTTGATGCTGGGAAAGACTGAAGGCAGGAGGAGAAGGGGATGATGGAGGATGAGATGGCTGGATGGCATTGCCGATTCAGTGGATGTGAATTTGAGTAGATTCCAGGAGTTTCTTGTGGACAGGGAGGACTGGAGCGCTGCAGTCCATGGAGTCGCACAGAGTGGGACACGACTAAGCAACTGAACTGAACTGAGGGGAACTAACTTCCCACATGCAGCTGGGTGTGGCCAAAAATTTAAAAAAAGCAAAATGATGTTTTAAAAAAATCTAACAAATATTTGAGCTAAACTACCTTAACATAAAATAATATTATAGCTTTGATTACATTATTAGTTGATCTGTGATAGTATCTATGTGAAACAAATCAAATTGTGCAAGTATTCTAAACATTATAAAGATGAAACAACTTGATTGACATAAAAATTTGCTTCAATAAAGAAATTCTGAAGGAAGGAATGGATGGTAGTAACAAACAGGAAGATTAGGGATTAGTGAGATAGTCTATTCATGTGTATATTACAAACCCTTATTTTTCAGAGTTTGAACATCATTCTTTCTGATGGCCCATTAAAAGACAAGTAATGTTGAGATGCATACAAGTTTAAGTGCCATTAAATCAGCAGGCAAGTTCTTGAAGAGAATTCTTTCTTTACTACTCATTGGACATGCCTCAGCTGAGCAGTCTCTTACAGAGGAATTGTTTCAGCTGTCTGAGCAAGAGCAACAAGCTCAGACTATTTCCTTTGAAAAGCATTTGTTTAGAACCAGCCAAGCTTAAAAGTGGCCTGGGCTTTCAAATGTCACTTATGGAGCAAACATTTGATCTAACACAGAGCACAATGCATTAACATACATGCAAAGTACTAGAGTCCTACAGTTAGGGCGCTAGACTGAGGTGGTTTTAAGTGCGAACTCTCCAGCTTGGCCATCCGGGTTTGAATCCAACTTCACTGTCTATTAGCTCTGGGATGCTGGGCATTTACCTCTCAGTGACTTAGTTTCCTCATGAGTGAAGTGGAAATTTGTCATAAGTCTTACGAGTTTAAAATGAGAAAGTGCTTGTAAAATAAACAATGCCGAGTACCTAGAATAAATGAGACACAATAGGTGTTTGATAGAAAAAAAAAAATCTGTTTTTTAAACGAACATGTATGTGTTTTAAATTGAGATTAAAATTTAGGTCAGCATCAGTATGTACTTGCTGCTGCTGCTGCTAAGTCGTTTAGGTCGTGTCTGACTCTGCGCGACCCCATAGCTTACTGAATGACAATTAACTTCCTCAAACTCACAAGCTTGTAAATTGTCAGACATGAGAGTCAAACCAAGGTAACAGGGGACATGAAAATGGTGTCTCAGGCCCCTGTTCCCCCTACACATTCTCCTCACCTCTGCTCCCAGCCTGACCAAAACCTGAGAAGGAAGCTTCTTAGTCAATCAGCACTGGAATACAGATGTAAATGCACTTCCCCCAAATATGTAGCTCAGTCAGTAAAGAATATGCCTGCAATGCAGGAGACCGGGGTTCAATTCCTGGGTTGGGAAGATCTCCTGGAGAAGAAAATGGCAATCCACTCCAGCATTCTTGCCAGGAGAATCCCATGGACAGAGGAGCCTGGCAGGCTACAGTCCATGGGGTTGGATTGCAAGAGTTGGACATGAATTAGCAACTAAACCACCACTAAGTTATATTTTATAATAGCAACATCATAGAGACTTGATTTCTTTCCTCCCCCTCTTTTTCAGCTTTGCCTTATTTTTATTGTATTTCTTTTGTGGTAAAGGTGGCTCGGATGGTAAAGAATCTGCCTGCAATGTAGGAGAACTGGGTGTAATCCTTGGGTCACAAAGATCCCCTGAGAATGGAATGGCGACCCACTCCAATATTCTTGTCTGGAGAATTTCACGAACAGAAGAGCCTGGCGGGCTACAGTCCATAGGGTCACAAAGAGTCGGACAAAACTGAGTGACTAACACACTCAGCCAAACACAAGTGTTATTAACAAGCTACAACAGCTGACTGCCAAACCAATCAATATGTCTTCCTGCCCTCTTCCTTACTAAAAGAATCAGCCATGGCTGAGCAACTAACATGCATTATATTAATTTATTTTCTTTCATGTCCTCCTTTCTAGACTATGAACTCCTTAAAGACAGGGATTTGAATCTTGCTCATGTCTGAATTCAGGGTTCGTGGAGAAATAAACTGAAGATAATTTTGAATCAAAATATATACATGAGATTGATGTGAAGTTTGAAGTGTGGACCAGTTTGAAAACTGCCTTTGGAACAAGGATCTGATCTGCCTATCATCTATCTATTGATCTGTCATCAGTCATTTGCTGTCTCTCTCCATCTACTCGTCTGTCCATCCCTCCATTATTTTTCTTTCCATCCAAACATTTTCTGTTTTTTTTTTTTTTTTTTCATTTTATTGGTCTTATGGACAAGACCACAGGTCTTATTATGAGGTGGTGCTAGTAGTAAACAATCTGCCTCCCAATGCAGGAGAATTAAGAGCTTTGGATTCAATCCCTGGGTCTGGAAGTTGCCTGGAGAAGAGTATGGTAATCCACTCTAGTATTCTTGCCTGAAGAGTCCCATGGACAGAGGAGCCTGGCAGGCTATAGCCCATAGGGTCGTAAAAGAGCTGGACTGGACTGAAGTGAGTTTATTTGCTAGGGCTCCAAAATCACTGCAGATGGTGACTGCAACTATGAAATTAAAAGACACTAGTTCCTGGGAAGAAAAGCTATGACAAACCTAGACAGCATGTTAAAAAGCAGAAACATTACTGACAAAGGTCCATCTGGTCAAAGCTATGGCTTTTCCAGTAGTCATGTATGGATGTGAGAGTTGGACCATAATGAAAGCTGAGCACTGCAGAACTGATGCACTTGAACTGCGGGTGTTGGAGAAGACTCTTGAGAGTCCCCTGGACTGCAAGGAGATCCAACCAGTCCATCCTAAAGGAAATCAGTCCTGAATATTCATTGGAAGGACTGATGCTGAAGCTGAAACTCCAATCCTTTGGCCACCCAATGAAAAGAACTGACTCCTTGGAAAAGACCCTGATGCTGGGAAAGATTGAAGGCAGGAGGAGAAGGGGACAACAGAGGATGAGATGGTTGGATGGCATCACTGACTCGATGGACATGAGTTTGATCAAGCTCTGGGAGTTGTTGATGGACAGATGGGCCTGGCATCCTGCAGTTCACGGGGTCACAAAGAGTCAGACACGACTGAGTGACTGGAATGAACTGAACTGAAGTCACTGAGCACAGCACGCACTGATGCGTCTGGTGATGACCCTGACTTGCTCTATGTCTGAGACACTCTAATAAGCATAGAATATCTGAAGCAAGATAATAGGCATTTCAGTCCAGGTGCCTACTCTTATTACCTGTGCGAGAGAAGTTTGTTTCTTTCACCTCATCAATAAAATAAGAGAATAATGGTACCTATACTATAAGTTTTTTGTGAAGACTAAATGAGTTAATGCATTCTTACCTTTAGGAAGAGTCGGAGGCATAAATTAAATGTGCTCAATAAATGTTAATTATCAATAAATACCTGTTGCTCTTGAAGTCAATATTTAGCTGTCCGGATGGTTCTAGAGTAGTGAATTCATATTTCTGGTTATATTTAATCAGTTTTTTCATTAAAGAGTCCTGTATGTAACATAATAAAGTTTTTCAGAAATGTAACATAGAAAATCTACTATCTTCAGACTTCGTCACTGTATCATGTTAGGTTTTGTTTCTGTATTAAAAAATATACACAACACAATTTTAAAAGACTTCCCTGGTAGCTCAGATGGTAAAGAATGTGTCTCCAGTTCAGGAGACTAGAATTTGATTCCTGGGTTGGGAAGATCCCCTGAAGAAAAGAAGGGCAACCCACTGCAGTATTCTTGCCTGAAGAATTCCAGGGACAGAGGAGCCTTGGGGGACACAGTCCATGGTGTCGCAAAGAATCATTCACACCTGAGGAACTAACACACTAATTTAGAATTAAAACCTGGAAGTTTCTGAATTTAGGTATTAAAACCTAAGTTGAGCAAATAAAACATGTATGCAAGATATCTTTTTGACTGACCAGAAGGAAACACTCAGTATTTTTCCTAACATGCTTTAAAAAAAATATTTGGAGAGAGCAGTGCATCACAGGTATAGAGTAAACACCACAGAATCCTGAGAGAGAAAGAAGCACCCCAGTGGGTCTCAGCATGTGGCTCACCTCCACTCTGTGCTTTGCTGCAGAAGAATGTTGGCATGATGACACACATGTTCCACACGTGACACTCCATGGGGGGGGCCTATGAGGAGTGAAAGGGAAGCATATTTTATTGTAAACCTGCCCCCTAGCTACATGGAACAAAGGATAGAAAGTAAAAATTGTTTGGAGATCAGATACATTTTTCTAGGAATGGATATGACAGGGTTGTCTGAGAAAGTAAGCAGAGAAATCTGTGGAATGCTCCAGCCTTTCTTGGGTGGACAAAAATTTGAAATACTTTACACCCATTTGAGCATGATGTATTACATGATGAATTCACTAGAGGGACACAGCCAGGGATGGCACGGTATCTGACCACATCAGTGAGTTAAAATTCTTATGAAAGAGACAGAAAGAAATAAAGGAAAGGAAGCTGTTGCACACAGGTGGGTACTGGTGACTTATTGTTGGTTGCATTTGTTAAGACTCTGTAGTCTACTGATGTGACATTTACATCTTTCTGAGTTCTGCTTTTTCACAGCCCAGAAGAAGCTCATTCTTTCTTACCTTTTTAAAATGTGAAAAGCAAATAATTATTCCTTTCATAAGAAACAAAGATTACTTTCACTTAGATAATTCAATTGTTAAAATCTAAAATGAAACGAAGAGATCCAATGATGCAGTTGGAAGAAAAATTGCTTCCACCTTGCAAATTAGCAAATAAACTTATCCATGAAAAATATCAAATGCGGAAGATGGCTGGTGGAAGCTCATTTTACCTACAAGTTATAATAATATTTGTTTCAAGCTACACACGCATTCCACTCCCACCCGCACCCCCACACCCTCACTCATCAAGTGAAAGATTTTCTTTTTTTCAGTAAGAAGACTACATTAAAATTGTTTTCCTTCAAGAAATTTACATAAACTACTCAAACATTTCAAATTGAAAACAATTATGTTTTTGTCTGTAGACTCTCTTTGGTTATAGCCCTTGCTGTGGAGGTAAGATTTCAGTGTTAAAGCCTAGAACGTTGTTATGAATGAGATCAGTGAGATCTCATCCTCCCCCATCACACAGTGGCTGAACAAGAGAGGAACGAGTCTATGGGTTTGCTCTTGTCACAATGGAGTATTACTCAGCCATCAAAAAGAATACATTTGAATCAGTTCAAATGAGGTGGATGGAACTGGAGCTAATTATACAGAGTGAAGTGAACCAGAAAGAAAAACACCAATACAGTATACTGACACATNAAAGCTGTGGTACATATACACAATGGAGTGTTACTCAGCCATCAAAAAGAATACATTTGAATCAGTTCAAATGAGGTGGATGGAACTGGAGCCAATTATACAGAGTGAAGTGAGCCAGAAAGAAAAACACCAATACAGTATACTGACACATATATATGGAATTTAGAAAGATGGTGGTGTTAAACATGTACGCGAGACAGCAAGAGAGACACAGATGTGTAGAACAGCCTTATGGACTCTGTGGGAGAGGGAGAGGGTGGGAGGATTTGGGAATATGGCATTGTAACATGTATGATATCATAAGGGAAATGGATTGCCGGTCTAGATTCGATGCAGAAGGCTTGGGACTGATGGGTGGGGATGATCTGGAGGGATGGTGTGGGGAGGGAGGGGGAAGGGAAGGGGTCCGGATTGGGAACTCAGGTACACTTATGGCTGATTTATGTCAATGTATGGCAAAATGAGTACAGCATTGTAAAGCAAAACAAACTAAAAAATAAAAATTAAAAAAAAAAAGGCCAGATAGTTAATATTTTAGGTGTCATGGAACATAAGATCTCTATCACAACCATATGGCTCTGCCATTGTAGCCTACATGAACACAGCCATGCATAACACGTAATCAAATAAATGAGTGCAGCCATTTTCCAATACAGTTTTATTTACTCCTACAGGGGGCTTCCCAGGAGGCACCAGTGGCAAAGAATCCTCCTGTTGATGCAGCAGACTCAAGAAATGTGGGTTTGACCTGGATCAGGAAGATCACCTGGAGAAGGAAATGGCAATCCACTCCAGTATTCTTGCCTGGAGAATCCCATGGACAGAGGGCTACAGTCCATGGGGTCACAAAGAGTCAGACATGACTGAGCTACTGAGCATGCACAGGGGCACTGCATGTATTAGTCTGCCGACCTTGCTTAAGCATAACAAACTGTTTTATTTTAAAGTGATACCCCATGGCTTCATGACCAACCAATACAATGCTTCATTATAAATATAATTTCACTTACTACTCAAAAGACAAAGACTTTCACATCTTTTATCTTGTAAAGCTTCACAGTGAGATTCTGGGAGAATCTGTGAAAAAGGTCCTAGTGTATTCTCCATTTGCAGATGAAGAAACTGAGGCTCAACCAAGTTCAGTTATCAGCCTCAGGGAGTCCACATGGAGCGCGAGCTCCCCTCAGCCAGCCATTATAGTGTACAGTTCACCGTGCGGAAACTCAATGTTTACAACGATAACTGTTAGGGAAGTTTTTGATTACACACAAACATTAGATTGTGACACCGTCAGGGGGCCAAAAGGCTCCCTTTTTAAGAAGAGAAGCTAGGCTTTTCCTCAAGGTGGTCACTGTGGGGTGAGCAACAGATCCGAAATGCCAGGAAGAAGCAGGAAGGGATGAGAGAGCTAGATGATGGCCAACCCGTGCTCCGAAGAAACAGCTGATGGCTAAATCGGACAACAGCCACAGGAAGGGAATGAAAAAGCCAAGAAGGCTCCAAAAGAGAAGACACAAAGTCATNGTGACACCGTCAGGGGGCCAAAAGGCTCCCTTTTTAAGAAGAGAAGCTAGGCTTTTCCTCAAGGTGGTCAGTGTGGGGTGAGCAACAGATCCGAAATGCCAGGAAGAAGCAAGAAGGGATGAGAGAGCTAGATGATGGCCAACCCGTGCTCCGAAGAAACAGCTGATGGCTAAATCAGACAGCAGCCACAGGAAGGGAATGAAAAAGCCAAGAAGGCTCCAAAAGAGAAGACACAAAGTCTTCATAAAAATGGCCTTGGGAAGTCTCAGAGACGAAGTAGCATCGACTCATCACCATTCTCCCTCCCACAGGCACAAAACTCAGGGACCTGTGGGCTCACGTGTCCTTCAACTCCCTTAAAAGAGTCGGTGTATCCCAGACGGAACTTAAAAGTGATTTGATAACTGAAAGGATTTGACATTCAAAACCCCATGAATCTGCATAAGTCAACTATACACCAATAAAAGTATAAATAAAGTGAAAAACTGAAAAGCCATCGATCTAGTACCTGAATGTAGCAGACAACATCCTATACTTCTGCCACACATCTCTAAGTATCCTCCACTCACACAATGGTAACCACGTGAGATGACGGACATGTTAACTTGCTTGTGGTAATCATGTCACTACACACACACACACACACACACACACANATCTAGTACCTGAATGTAGCAGACAACATCCTATACTTCTGCCACACATCTCTAAGTATCCTCCACTCACACAATGGTAACCACATGAGATGACGGACATGTTAACTTGCTTGTGGTAATCATGTCACTACACACACACACACACACACACACACACACGTCACTATATATATATATAAACATATATATAATCATCTTATCACACACATGAAATATGTACAATTTTTACTTGTCAATTATACCTCAGTAAAGCTGGAAAAGACACCAGCTTTACTGGAAAAGACACCATAAAAGCACCCTTAATGGCACCCCACTGCAGTACTCTTGCCTGGAAAATCCCAAGGACAGATGAGCCTGGTAGGCTGCAGTCCATGGGGTCGCAAAGAGTCAGACACAGCTGAATGATTTCACTTTCACTTTCAACTGAAGTACTACTGAAAACTAAAATCAGACAGAGCATTTGTTAAAAGATGAAAACACCTACTGATTTTTAAGAATTAAGCAGATAAACATTGCTGACTTGTGTCTTTTTAGGGATGAATCTGACCTAACTTTAATGTGTTTTCCTGCAGCTCCTTATCACTCTATCCAAAGAAAGGCTTTTATTCCCTCATCTGAGTCATCAAGGGCTCTTGATCAAGTATAAAAATTGGTGAAAAACCACACTGCGTTGATGCTTGGAACAAACTTATAAAGTGGTTGCTTTTTAATTGAATTCCAGGCTGATATAACTGAAAAATAACAACATCCACTGAAGTTGAGTTGGAGTTAGTTTTTCTACCAATTAATTCTCCAAAATAAAACATAAAGAACATAAAAATGCAAACCATGCCAAATATGAATGAATTAATTATGGTGAATGGAAAAGACTCTAATTCCAAACAAATGACTAACAAAACCTCTACAGAGTGATTCACATCATCTGAAAATTACAGTCGTGAACTTCAAGATTAAATCCAAAGCCATTACAATCTAAAAGAGATTAATTGTTCCAAGTAGAGGATATGAAAATTTAGTATATCTTATCATCAAGTTGCCTGAAAGGAGAGTGAGCCTTGAAAACACATTGCTTCCAAGTGCAGTGGAAATTAAATGTGGAACAGGGAATAATATTATCATCTTACATTTTGTTCATTCAAAGACTCTATAGAGTCTTCTTTAGAGACTCCATCATACTTGTGATGAATGAAAATGTTTCTAAAATTTAAGGCATGGTAGGAGAAGAAACAGATGATTCTTGCTGCCTTATTAAAACTCTTATTTCCCTTTAGAGTTTAGTGACAATAGTACATCGTGATTCTCTCTACCTATGAAAGCAGCTAAAAATAACAACAGGTGAGCTCAAAGTGCTTTTCATTTAAAATCCACATTTCCCTGTGCATGCGAAGGAAAGCTAAGCACTGCCTGCTATAGAAGATTTATTCAGAAGTCCCTCCTACTAATGGGTGGCTTTGGCTCCACTGCATAAGTCCTGACTGATCTTCTAAAGGTAATGACCCTCCTATTCTGCTAAGCCTGCTGGATTTAGAGGGGCCCAGAGAAGGTAAGTTACCAGTTCCTCCATTCAATATATCGGTTCCCTCTCCTCCCCCTGTTCTGAGAATAGAAGGAAGTATAACAATGCAAAATAAACATCGACTTGTCTTTACTTTGTTTTGCACATGACAACACATCTAAGATGATTTTATCCTGAAAGCATTTTTTTTTTCCTATTTCTGTAGCTAAATGCTTTCTTATTTCCCAACACCAATTCTTCCTGTCATTCTCTGGGTTTGTTCAGAAACCTTTTACTGGTGTTGACAGCCTATAACTGTCCCTTGAAAGATGTACCCAGGATGTCTCTAATTACCAGTACTCCACTTCCCGGCCAAATGCTTGTGGTAATTGGACAGTACAAGAACTTCACTAACCTGGGTGCTTCTCCCTGCACGTTCCAGAATGTTTTGACTCCAGGACCAGATCTGATGAATAGATTGAGGTCACTGTCTTCCTCATTCGAGTCTTTGCTCTTATATTTGATGTTAAGCGTAAGACATAAGGTTGCTAATAAAACATGGAAAAGTGGGTGTGTGATGTAGAACACTACCCATCTGGAGAGGGTTGAGAGCATCCAAGTTGGGAAGATTTCTCCTTTGATGTGAAGCCTTGGGTCTACTTCTGTCAACTGCAGATGCTGGCTGAACTTCTAAAACACATTAAGACTTTTAAGATTGCAAAACTGCTGCTGAAGAATTTTTCAATAGTATACTCTTGAGTAACAGGGTTCTTAAAGAGCTTTTGCCAATACTGAAAGTAAGTCAAGCTGTTGATCTCTGGATGGATTTGGATGGAACTAGTTAAAAAAAAATACCTTGAGATTTGTTTAGGATACAACTCAACTGAGTTGCTATCTGAGCTCTACTCATCCACCTTTTCCTTGGTTTCCCATATGGATGTTTTCAGCTTAGAGTGATTTCTATATGATTTTTCTAAAGTATGTCATCAGCTGAGATTTCAAGTACTTCACTTGTGCTTTCCTAATAGCGAAGAAGAACTAAAGAGCCTCTTGATGAAAGTGAAAGAGGAGAGTGAATAAGTTGGCTTAAAGCTCAACATTCAGAAAACGAAGATCATAGCATCTGGTCCCATCACTTCATGGCAAATAGATGAGGAAACAGTGGAAACAGTGGCTAACTTTATTTTCTGGGGCTCCGAAATCACTGCAGATGCTGACTTCGGCCATGAAATTAAAAGATGCTTACTCCTTGGAAGAAAAGTTATGAACAACCTAGACAGCATGTTAAAAAGCAGAGATGTTACTTTGCCAACAAAGGTCCATCTAGTCAAGGTTATGGTTTTCCTTCCAGTAGTCATGTATGGATGTGAGAGTTGAACTATAAAGAAAGCTGAGTGCGGAAGAATTGATGCTTTTGAACTGTGATGTTGGAGAAGACTCTTGAGAGCCCCTTGGACTGCAAGGAGATCCAATCAGTCCATCCTAAAGGCAATCAGTTCTGAATATTCATTGGAAAGATTGATGCTGAAGCTGAAGCTCCAATACTTGTGGCCACCTGATGCAAAGAACTGACTCATTGGAAAAGACCTTGATGCTGGGAAAGATTGAAGGCAGGAGGAAAAGGGGATGACAAAGGATGAGATGGTTGGATGCCATCACCAACTCAATGGACATGAGTCTGAGTAAACTCCAGGAGGTGGTGATGGACAGGGAGGCCCACTGTGCTGCAGTCCATGGGGTCACAAAGAGCCAGACACAACTGAGTGACTGAACTGAACTGAGTAGTGAGTTTACATAATATATATACAGAATTATATATATATGTAATACATATATGTATTACATATGACTACCATGGACTGTAGCCACCAGGCTCCTCTGTCCATGAAATTCTCCAGGCAAAAGAATGGCTACTAGACTGGGAAGCCAATCCCTTTCTCCAGGGGATCTTTCGGACCCAAGGATTGGACCTGGGTCAACCACGCTGCAGATTCTTTACTGCCTGAGCCACTAGGGAAGCCCCCTATATGTGACTATTTGTGTGTTTATATCCTCTACTACAGGTACTTGAAAGTAAGACCACATATTTTAAGTGCTTTTTTCCTAAAGGCAATAATGAATGGAAACACACCCAAACTTCAAACCATCTCCAAAAGAAGTTGCTAGATACATTTTTTATTTTAGTATTAAATACATTATAAAAATATACTTCACCATTCTTTGGTAGCATGTGTTACTTTATGCAATTTTAAAAAGCTATTTAATGGTATAATATGGGTTGTTTTTACCTCATAGGATCTGTGTGAACTAATGAGGAAACATTTGTAAAAATAGCCTTTAAGAATATAAAGAGCTGTACAAATGTAAGATTTTACCTTACCGACAACCAAGATGATAGTATTACTGCTTTATCAATAATAGAAAAATAAATAGATATTAAATCTTTTTTTAAAAGCAGTTAAAAAATAGCAACAGGATTTTATCTGAAATTTTCAGATCACAAACAGCCCCAAAGGTCTATTTCTCACTGAGAATATATGTCCAATATGCGTTGGTATGGGGCTCTGCCCCTCATAGCCACTCAAGAATTCATACTTGCAGATCCTTTCTCAAACCAAATCATACTCTGGCTCATAAAACTCAAGAAAATTCACTTCCACTCACATGTCATAGAGAAATAAGTCACATAGGCACCCCTAACTTGAAAAGAAATGAAATGAAATTCTACCACCAGTCAATAAAGAGGAGAATTAGTGTATTTGTGAACAGTTCCAGTGACCACTGCAAACATCTACATATGATGTGAAGTGTACCAAAAAGATAAAATTATACTCATTGTGTGTCCACCTTCCTGGCTTGAAACTTATTTGTATCAAGTAATTGCTGGCTTCATGTGGACTCTTATCATAAGACATTTAGAGTCCACTTACTCTTGTTCAATAAGGTTATGGAGCAACTGTGGGCCTTATTTTGCTTTGGGAAGTTCTTTAATAAAAGGCAAAACAGACCTTGAGACCATCAATAGTTGACCCTTTTTTTATTCTTTGATTCAGTGTTCAAAGTCTCTCTAACCAACAGAGCATCACTGGCTTCTCTTGGCACACAGACCTCAGAACAATTTACTCAAAGAATTCAAGTCTCTGTGGTTTGATTTGAATGATGAGTGTGTTGTCAATCAGCAAGGGATACATTCTTGATTTTTTTCATGGAATTTCATACCTCTGGTGTTTGGGAAAATCATCAGTGAGACAGATTCTTAATGTCTCAAAAGACTTTACTGAAGGACTAGAAAAACATTAAGATGGCATGGAGTGGAAATTCAATCAGATTAAGTCTGGCATTATGAAAACCACACAACTGTGCCCTTTAAGTGACTCTGGAGACTACAAAGGGCAGGAGGAGTTACTGAGTAATTTCCTACATTCCAAATCTGGACTTTTACCTTAGAATCTCTCTGCTGCAATTGAATGAACACACCAAAGCAGACATGATAAAATTCACTTTGTAAATACCAACATTTACTAACCAGTGGCCACAGAAGTATAACCTAGAATCAAAGCATGGTAAGATCACAATGATAAAAGGCCAATACATTTTCAAAGCAACAGACGCTAATTAGATGTGGCTAGGCTTATGATGCATCCACAGGCTTCCGAGGTGGCTCAGTGGTAAAGAAGCTGCCAGGCAAGGAGAAATGTAGGTTTGATCCCTAAGCTGGGAAGGTCTCTTGGAGAAGGAAATGGCAACCCACTCCGGTATTCTTCCTTGGGAAATGCCATGGTCAGAGGAATCTGGTGGACTACAATTCATGGGGTTGCAAATAGTCAGACAGGACTTAGGGGCTAAATTGCAGCAGGATGTTATATACATTTTAAAATCATACAATTGAAAAAAGGCAGAAGATGAAGAGAAGACAAAAGCTCAAAGGTAAACATTGGTGTTCAGTCGCTTAGTCATGTCCAACTCTTTGCCACCCCATGGACTCTAGTATGCCAGGCTTCCCTGTCATTCATTACCTGCAGAAGCTTGCTCAGACACATGTCCATTGAGTCAGTGATGCCATCCAACCATCTCATCTTCTGTTGTCCCCTTCTCCTCCTGCCTTCAATCTTTCCCAGCAGCAGGGTCTTTGAACTGAGTCAGCTCTCCACCTCAGGTAGCCAAAGTATTGGAGCTTCAGCTTCAGCATCAGTCTTTTCAATGAATATTCAGGGTTGATGTGCTTTAGGACTGACTGATTTGATTGCCTTGCAGTTCAAGGGACTCTCAAGAGTCTTCTCCAATACCACAGTTCAAAAGCATCAATTCTTCAGCACTCAGCCTTCTTCATGGTCCAACTCTCACATCCATACATGACTACTGGAAAAACCATAGCTTTGACTAGATGGACTTCTGTTGGCAAACTAATGTCTCTGCTTTTTAATATGCTGTCTAGGTAGGTCATAGCTTTTCTTCCAAGGAGCAAGTATCTTTTAATTTCATGGCTGCAATCACCATCTGCAGTGATTTTGGAGCCCTTAAAAATAAAGTCTCTCACTGTTTCCATTGTTTCCCCATCTATTTGTCGTGAAGTAAGGCATGATCTTAGTTTTCCGAATGTTGGGCTTTAAGCCAACTTTTTCACTCTCCTCTTTCACTTTCATCAAGAGGCTCTTTAGTTCTTCTTCACTTTTTGCCATAAAGATGGTATCATCTGCATATCTGAAGTTATTGATATTTCTCCTGGCAATCTTGATTCCAGCTTGGGCTTCTTCCAGCCTGCATTTAGCATGATGTACTCTGCAGATATGTTAAATAAGCAGGGTGACAATATACAGCCTTGACATATTTCTTTCCCAATTTGGAACCAGTCCTTTGTTTCATGTCCTTTTCTAACTCTTGATTATTGACCTGCATGCAGGTTTCTAGGAGGCAGGTCAGGTGGTCTGGTATTCCCATCTCTTGCAGAATTTTCCACAATGTGCTGTGGCAATCAAAGGGTTTACTGTAGTCAGTGAAGCATAAGCAGATGTTTTCCTTGAATTCTGGTTGGCTTATGATCCCAGGGGTATCTGGGGGCTGGGATTAGGTGGCGAGAGTTCTTCTATTAAGGAGAGTAAACTATAGACTAAAAGGCTTAGCCTTATTAGAAAGGAAGCCAGTGTTTACCTTCTCTGTCTTGTACACACAGTGTTGACCTTGTCTGTCTTTATTCCCAATCCAGTCTCCACTGAGGCAAGAGCCAAGGAAAAGAAGAGAGTCACTACCAATCTCAAGAATCAAGTTTTTCACCTGGTCCACTCTGATGGTTTAGTTTTCTCAAGAATAATAGCTAAAAAGTCAAACCTTCCACATCAGCCATGGGCATCTAATAGAGCTAATTTACTCAAGCTAAATGGACACTTTGCACTGTTATAGCTTTCTAAATTTGATTTTCAAATAAGCAAATAAGCTCACTTTCTTAGATCTATGATGTATGTCTGATATTATAGACACTTACTTTTTCATATATGGAAAATCTTTCCAGCATATTATTGTTTAACAGCTGGATAATAACAATTTTGTTAAGACAACCTACCATTTAGCTACAAATTTAATTTCCTCCTAAAATTGATCCACTTAGAGTAACCACATAACCTCAGAAATAACTAGTATGTTCTTCCTTCTTCTAACCAAAATGATGCCAAAATAGGTTTGAGGGGAAGAAAAAAAATTAGTAGAGAGGAGACAGAATTTTTTATTTCAGGAGACCCAAAAAGAAACGATTTTCAAAAGAATCCATTTTATTAACACAAAGAGGTCTTAAAGTGTAAATTACCTTCTCATGAAAGGAATTCAACTTATGATTCAACAGAAAAAAAATTTGTGTGCTGAGAATTCTGCATCTGCACAGGCTCCTAAGAATCGGAAACCAACCAGAGCTGTCATAACTATTATGCAAAGTAAAAATGAATATCAAAGTAGGCAATTTCCTAAGGCAAATTAAAATGCTATTCAGGCATTTCATGAATATTGGAGATTCTCTTTTTCTCAATGACGAGCACCTGCATGTCTTTCACTACCTTTGCTGTTCAAAACACACTGACTAAACGGTGCTAAACCTTTACTCCAAAGGTGCCCATGAAATACAACATGAGCTTCATGTTTGAGGCAAGTTGCCTGGGTGTTTCCACAGATATTTAGACAGAAGCTTTGAGAAGATAATTATCACCATGAATAAGCAAATACTCTACCAGAGCATTCTGAGAGCATCACTGGAAGGCATTATATTATTATATATTATTATATTTATATTGTTATATTTGGGCTTCCCAGGTGGCTCAGATGGTAAAGAATCCACCCGCAATGGGTGAGACCCAGGTTTGAACCCTGGGTCAGGAAGATCCCCTGGAGAAGGGAATGGCTACCCATTCCAGTCTATTTGTCTGGAGAATTCCATGGACACAAGAGCCTGGAACAATATCAGGCAAGGTAAGCAATGGCACCCCATTCCAGTACTCTTGCCTGGAAAATCCCATGGGCAGAGGAGCCTGGTAGGCTGCAGTCCATGGGATCGCAAAGAGTCAGACACAACCGAGCGACTTCACTTTNTTTGTC
Source organism: Neotragus moschatus (assembly GCA_006410615.1). Taxonomy (NCBI): domain Eukaryota; kingdom Metazoa; phylum Chordata; class Mammalia; order Artiodactyla; family Bovidae; genus Neotragus; species Neotragus moschatus. The sequence continues at coordinate 51,923 of SJYA01001725.1, forward strand.
TGGAGAATTCCATGGACACAAGAGCCTGGAACAATATCAGGCAAGGTAAGCAATGGCACCCCATTCCAGTACTCTTGCCTGGAAAATCCCATGGGCAGAGGAGCCTGGTAGGCTGCAGTCCATGGGATCGCAAAGAGTCAGACACAACCGAGCGACTTCACTTTCACTTTTCACTTTCGTGTATTGGAGAAGGAAATGGCAACCCACTCCAGTGTTCTCACCTGGAGAATCTCAGGGATGGGGAGCCTGGTAGGCTGCTGTCTATAGGGTTACACAGTCAGACACGACTGAAGCGACTTAGCAGCAGCAAGCCAACTTTGATACATAGTTTTAAAGACTGATTTGGAATTTATGCTAAATGGAGAACAGACTTCACTTTGGAACAGCTTTTAACATGTCATTACATGATGTGTTGCCAGGTAAATTATGGCCATTAATGTATTTTCACTTTCGAAGCTGTGCAATTTCAATGAACTTGCTATGGTGATTTTCTTTTACCCTTAAGGTTCTCGCTCAAATTATTTTGACCAACACCTTCTAAATGCACATGTTGGTTTCCCTCTTCCATCAACCCCAACTGGCAGCGGCTGTGGCCAGCAGGACCATTGCTGCCCTCCAGCATCCCAGGCTTGTTCCACCATCATCAATCTCCATCTCACCAGGGCAGCCATCTTCCTACAGGTCCCCATGCAGTTCCCTTGCTCTCAAGTCTCAGAGCTCCATCACATTCTCACACTGAAGCCTAAACTCTCAGAGTGACATACATGTACTTTTTCCAGCCTCCACACAGGCCGGAGCCAGTCCTCACACTCCATGCTAAAATATCATGCCATTCTTTCCTCTTAGGACAGCTGCCCCGCAACTTGGAATGTTTTGCCTCCACACTTTCCATAGACGTCTAAGAAGACACTTCTTCCCTACCTTCAGGAACAGGATAAACTCTCCACCCCGTCACTGCTCCTACACTGCCCACTCTGCAGACAATATCTGCTCAGTTGAGTTAGGCAAATCACTTCTATCCTTCATTAAGAACTTTCAAAGCCATTCCATCTCACTCAGAAGGAAATCTAGCCTTTGTGGCCCAATGTGATTTCAGCTTCTGCTTTCCTCCGACTTCACTTTGTATTACATTCCCCTGTATATTTCCTTTGGCCACACCAACCTCCCTGGTATTGACCAACCAGGCCTAGGATGTTCCCATCCACCTTGGGGACTTTACACTCTGGACTCCCTATGCCTGGAATGCTCTTCGGCTATGTACTGAATAAAGGACTTGTTCTCCATTTCCCTGTTTTCTGCCCATACCCATACCCACCTGTGAGGCCATCCCTGACTGCCTGAGTCTAAACAACAAAATACATTTCCTTACTACTAGGTAATCTCTATTTTCCTGTCCGGTATACTCTGTGCATGCTTGCACAGTTGCTCAGTTGTGTCTGACTCTTTGTCATCCTATGGACTGTAGCCCACCAGGCTCCTCTGTCCATGGGATTATTACTAACTGACTGTCCCTTCTCAAGTCACACCTCCCATCACTCTTTATCCCCTTACATTGTTTATTTTTCCTTAGAGTATTTATAGTCAAATGACAAATCTACATGACTCAGTTTACTTGTTTATTTTCTCTATTCTCCTACTAGAATATAAACTTTTAAGTCAGAAGCTATATTCCTAGCCAGTACAAACAGTGCCTGTCACATAGCCACTCAATTCACATTTGTTGAATGAATGAATATTATATTTTGCTTTACAGTCTTTTCTTAATTTCTTAGAGTTTTTACTTGCAAAGGACATCTTTTTCATGTGCTTAATGGGAAAGATAGCACTTGGTAGAGAGAAGCAATTTAATCAATGTGTTTATTAAGCAGAAAAACATTTCAGATTTTGATTAACTCCACCAAAAATGAGAAGTGATCATTTTTCCACTTAGTCCTAAAAACATTCTATGTGCCAGAAGAGAAAACTTAAAACAATCTTTTAAGAATATAAAGTCAACTCATTTTAGGAATAGTTTATACTCTTCTGACACTTGTCAGTATTGGCTAACAGAAATAAACAAAAAAAGGCCAAAAAGAACTCACCTATAATATGGTTATGTGATATCTATAACACTTATATATTGTTCAGAATACTGAAGTTCCACTGACTGAAGCTGCTTATTGGAATAAAAGTATTTACTGAGTTGAGCTATAAAAACATTAATAGCTATGTTTTTTGATGTGGATTATTTAAAGTCTTTATTGAATTTGTTACAATATCATTTCTTTTATTTTTTTGGTCGTGAGGCATGTGAGATCTTAGCAACCCAACCAGAGATGGAACCCTTTGGTCCTGCGCTGAAAGGTGAAGTCCTAACAACTGGACCACCAGGGAAGTCTCTGAATCGCTATTTTAAAGGAATTTCATAATAATATGAAGTATCTTCCTGGTTTTGGTGGAAGAAGGAATTGGGTTTTCCATCTTCTTTGATTAAAACTGTTAAAGATTTGATGTATGATATCTCAGTTCTGATGTGTAACAGGAAGTTAAAAAAAAAATTGAGGAACAATCAACAGAGAAAAGAAGAGGAAAAAGAAATAGACTATAACCTGACCTTTTTGACATGATCTAGAAAGATCTGAAAGATTGGGTCAAGGCTTCCAAGTAAATAATGGCAGAGGCGCTCTTAGAATCTCTATTTCCCACCTTCCTATTTTGCTCTTTATCCTTCTTAAGGTACCTCACAGAGGGACATAAATCAATCAGCCCCGGTTTGGAGTCCTGAATACACTCTAAACTTTTAAAAGTACATTTTTTTATAGTCTGAATTGAGAGAAAGTTAGAGCCAGGGTATTTAAACAGAAACCACCATGCTTATAAAATGGGTTGCAATGGCAACCCACTCCAGTACTCTTGCCTGGAAAATCCCATGGACGGAGGAGCCTGGTAGGCTGCAGCCCATGGGATCACAAAGAGTTGGACATGACTGAGTGACTTCACTTTCACTTTTCACTTTCATGCATTGGAGAAGGAAATGGCAACCCACTCCAGTGTTCTTGCCTGGAGAATCCCAGGGACGGGCGAGCCTGGTGGCCTGCTGTCTATGGGGTCGCACAGAGTCGGACACGACTGAAGCGACTTAGCAGCAGCATAGAACCATTAATTGTCTGTTTAGAGCTTCAATTACAAGACCTCTGGGTTACCATTTCAAAAATTAAAGCTTAAAAATGCACTGGTAGTCTGGAAGGGCTGTTGTTACCTCCCAAAATGCCTAACCTTCCCAAAGGGGAAGGACAATCACACGGGGAAGCCAGCCTCACATAGAACAGTCACCTTTTACTTCTTCCTTGCTTCTAGACACATCAGTTTAATGACGCTCTGAGTAATCTCCTAATAGCTACCTTCACAGTACACTCTTAGTTTTTCCTACTGAAATAAAGCAAGGGCAATATTTCCCAAGAGAAAGCAGATGCTTTCTTACTGGCTAGCTGAAAGTCTTTCCAACAATCTACCAACTACACAATCGTGCAAATCCTCAACATGAATGAACTCATTTAGAACACATTCTGGAGGCTTAACTGAGAGCTCCTAACCTTTATCTAACCCCATTAACGATGGCTCTCTCCAGGCTCCAGGCTGGGTTTTGAGCCCTGCAAGTAAGCAAATGTACCGAACCATAGCCAATAAACAGGTTTCTCCCATCCCATCCCTGAAGAAACTGACTATAGTAAAGCCTACTGGCCACAGGGAGCAAAAATAGCTTAGATGGCAATAACTGTATCCAGTAACAAGAGGGGAAGGAAAACGAGATAAAGGGGAGTAAAGACATGACCCAAATCTTAGGAACAGAAATAATGGGGCTATTTTATAATAGAAAGCAGCCAGTTAATCTTCACCATTTGCGGATCCTGCATTTGCAAATTCACCTAATCACTAATATGTATCTGTCATCCACAAATCAATACCCATGCCGCTTTCATTCTTTAAAGACATCCACAGAGCAGCACTAAATATGAGTCAACCGATGTGCTTGTTTCCAACTTGAGTTGGAACAAGGCTACTCCCTGCCTTTTTTCAGTTCTCATACTGTAAACAACTGTCCTTTTCGGGTTCTATTTAGTACAATTTTTTTTCTTGCACTTTTGTACTTTTTTGTTGGTGATATGGCTTTTTAACATCACACTCAAGTGCAGTGTTTAAGTACAGTTGTCCAGGGTCCTTAAGCACAAGAAGGCTGGGATGTGCTTTAGAGAGAAAATGTTTGCTAGGTAAGCTTCATTCAGACATGAGTTAGAGTGCTGTTGGCTGAGCGTTCAAAGTGAATGGCTGAACTGAAGGGTCTCTTTAAACAAACACACAGAAAACAGCGCTATGTATTGGTTGGTTACTTGAAAACGTTGAGGTAAGAGACTGACTGGAGTCTGTATTTCCCCTGTATTTCCCCATAGGAGTCCTGGGTCAGCATTCACTAATGCATTCACTAACTCCTTTACATACCAGAACTACTGAAAATAATGAGCCTGAATCAAGGCCAAGGAATTATTTTAGGCCACAGCTAACATTACTTTTTTAATGAAGTAGGATAATGTTGCAGCATATAATGCTATATGCAGAATGCTATGAATAAAATGGGATAGGGAAATATGGTTTTTAAAAAGTCATCCTCTAAAAGGTCACATGTAATATTTTCTTGATGTGAATAGAAGATCGTCATAAGATCTTCTGAGGCATTGCACACAGAGATAGCAGTGTACATAAAGACCAAGAGGCGCGCACGCACACACACACACACACACACACACACACACACACCTACACCTGAGTTTGGAATCTTATAAAAACTTCACCAAGGTTGCAAGACAGAGTTAAAAACTGAAGCTGAATGGGCCTTGACATTCTTATGGTGCTGGCATCTTCTGTTTAAGTCTCTCCACTTGTGTAGCAGCAAAGGAATGAATTAAATGAAATAAGTGGGAGGGGGAACATATTAAATGATTATGCTCCACCAATATTCTCTCGCTTAATAAAATTAGCAAACATTTACTTGAGGAAATAATAAAGGTCCAGAACTCCTAAGGGGCTATAATACGTTGAGAGGAGAAGGCAGGTCAGAAGGGCACAGCCCAGGGCTATTCTGTGAAGGGAGCTGCAGGGGGCACCTGTCTGGGCTGCTCTGGTGGGTCAGAGCAGTCTGAGGACTTGAGCTCCCGAGGCGTGAGGACCATTCCATACATTCTCATGGAACATTAAAAGTCATTGATTTCAAAATGACCTACGCCTGGTTGGTCTTTGCAGCTCTTGGGAAACTTTCAAATTGGTGATCAAACACTGTTTCTCTCAGCTGTGCTATTTAAAATAATAGCACGGGCTATGGAGCAAAACAGCCTGAAACCAAAACAGTGCTCACTAGAAAGATGGCTGTTGAAGCCAAAGCTCTAATAATTTGGTCACCTGATGTGAACAGCCATCGCATTGGAAAAGACCCTGACACTGGGGAAGATTGAGGGCAGGAAAAGAAGTGGGTGACAGAGGATGAGATGGTTGGATGGCATCATCAACTCAATGGACATAGGACTGAGCAAACTCCAGGAGACAGTGGGGGACAGGGAAGCCTGGTGTGCTGCAGTCCATGGGGTCACAAAGAGCAGGACATGACTGAGCAACTGAACAACAACAACGAAAACAGGGTTTACAGGCTGCAAGAAACCTAACCACAGTTGGGATGAATTTCATTTGTTCTATGATACTATTCAAGTGCATCACTTCTACAACATATCCAAGTACAGCTGGCCTACTGGGCCAGCCAGGAAAATAATGTGTTCTGATACATAAGCTGTCTGCTTAATACAGAGGCAAGAAAATCCAATAAGCATAAGGTAGAAAACAGTTGATGCTACAAAATTTAATTAAGTATACTTTGGACTTCCTTCTGGCTTTTCTTCATGATTCAGTTGATCTGCTCAAGACTATATATCTTCCTAGTTTTATCATTTGTATAAAATACGGTACTATTTGCTCCACATATGTGCAGAGGAGCTAGTAAAAGTGAAATCAAGTCAGTGTTGAGACAGTCACACTTTTACAATAAAACTGAAGTCTTAAGGGCTAAAAATCAAATCCTATTTTAGTGTTAGTTTTGTCCACAATCCCCCTCATTTCTTGTTCATTTGGAAAGCAGCTATAATAACTGATTAGTTTGTTACCATTTGACGTTACTTTGAAGAAATGAACTAAGAAACTATCAGCCTCAAAATGAAAGTGGTGGTTGTGAAATGAATGTCTGGGAAATTGACGCCAGGCAACATTCAAAGTGATAAATTACAGAAGTCACTGCTCACTATCACAGATTGCAGGAGCAAAGCAAACACAGAGCCCTGCATGATCTGTGAATAAACACAGTATAAGCAAGCTGACTCCAAAAGCAGAGCAATTAATTATTAAACAAAAAATAAAACAGATGCTTCTTTCAAAAGTCCAATGCTTAAGAATCATTAAACCAACACCATATTTGCACACATTTTTGAAATGGAGAATGACTATTTCACACCTACTCAACAAACTTAATGAATGTCAAAGAGAATCCAAACAATTATTATTACTTGATTAATTACTATAAGAATAATGATTACTACTAAAGCTAATAATCAGAGCAAATTACCTCTTATTATTTCAACACAGGATTAAGAAATATTTTGAAAGTCACTAAGTCCTCTACTGTTGGCAGATAAATATACTATCAGTTTTTCCCCAGAAAAAGTTTGGGATTTATATCCTGCTTTTACAATAGGAACTGAGTAACAGAGGCCACAATATTGGCTTTAACACTTAAGTATAAGCTCAAACATTAAATGCACATATTTGTAGATTACCTGCTTAACTTGGGAACATACATTAGTAGACACTGGAAATTCTTTTCCATGCTTGGGATAGGCACAAAAGGATTAAATTTTTAATAATATAATATGAATAATTAAAAAGACTATTTCTATTTGTTTATTGTGTACAGAGCAAGAGAAAATATTAAGATTACTTGCTTCTTAACTCTTAGCTGCTTTATTTTCAGGATTGTGTGCTCAGTAGCTAAATCATTTCTAATTCTTTGCAACCTCATGTATGTAACCCGCCAAGGCTCCTCTGTCCATGGCATTTTCTAGGCAAGAACACTGCAGTGGGTTGTCATTTCCTTCTCCAGGAATTATCAGGATAGATAATGTAAAATGTTAACTTTGATTTAAAAATCTGGGGGAATATTGCGATGAATAGATTATCACGTTTTCTCAGTAATACGGCAGAGAATAATTTGGAGATGGGGTAAAACACTATGTGTACCTTGAAGTGAAGTGAAAGTCGCTCAGTCATGTCCACCTCTTTGCAACCCCATGAACTATAAAGTCCATGGAATTCTCCAGGCCAGAATACCGAAGTGGGTGTAGCCTTTTCCTTCTGAAGGGATCTTCCTAACCCAGGGATTGAACCCAGGTCTCCCACATTGCAAGTGGATGCTTTACCAGCATAGCCACAGCAGAAGCCCTGTGTGGACCTTAAAAGCTGTAAAAGCTCATCATGATTTTCAGTAAGGACATGCTGAAATGTTATCTGCTTTTGATACCAGCTCTCTTACTGGGGTTTTCCTGATGTTGGTGGTGGAAAAGAATCTGCCTGCAAACGCAGGAGACTCAGGAGACATGGGTTTGATCCCTGGGTCAGGAAGATCCCCTGGAGGAGGTAATAGCAATCCACTCCAGCATTCTTGCCTGGAGAATCCCATGGACAGAGAAGCCCAAGGAGCTATAGTCCATGGGGTTGCATAGAGCCATATACGACTGAGCAATTGAGCACACACACTCTTATATAATAGTCCATACTTGACATACCCCAAACAGCAAATTAGAAAGCAAAAGACTACTTCTAAGACTATAGAAAGCAAAAGTCACTATTTGGAATCACAACCAGAAAAGGGGTTTCATGATTTCCTTTTGCAGGCAGGGGGAGGATTTTGTAGGAACCAAGAGGGACGGACTGAAACGTTAGGCAGAAAAAGACGAGGATAAACTATAACTCAAGCTTAAAATGAGTAAAAATGTCAGACAATTTAGACAATTTAACCTAAGCGTCTGCTTCTTTATATGGAATCTCCTCCCCTTTTCATGATTACCTGCATGTCTGCATGAAAACAGTCTCCATTTTTCAATATTTTTCTGACGCCTGTGGTTTAGACTCTACCTGAACCCTTAATCCTCTCTTTGTGAAATAAATCTAGTCACTGTGGAAATCACTCCAATGCACTGACAGACGATTATAGCTTCATGTGCGCAATATGCAACCAGGAATACTTAGCAATCCAAAGTCTGTAACAAAGACCTAAGAGAAAGCAACATGGAGTAGTGAAGTCCCAGCTATCAGAGCACTGTTATCATCACTGATGACAAAGTTGAAATTTGGTATGTGATTTCTTCAATAGCTCTTCCTAAAACTAAATTCTGTGGGTAACTTCAAATTACCATAAGATATTTATTTAGAGGCAGAGCAGAACTATTACTAGTATACCTCTTATGATAAAGGACCCTACCTTGTCTATTTCCTGACATGGATAGGAATTCTCTCCTACTCTGAAGATGTGAGATCTTGGGCCAAGGAAGAAAATAACACTGACTTTACAGAATTGTTGAGTTAAAATGAGCATGTAATTCAATAGTTTGTATTAAGCACCCAGCTCTGACAGGGAGCATTATTATTTGTGGAATACTGTGGTCATTTGGGCTTCCCTGGTGGCTCAGGCGGTAAAGCATCTGCCTACAGTGCAGGAGACCTGGGTTCGATCGCTGGGTCAGAAAGATCCTCTGGAGAAGGAAATGGCAACCCACTCCAGTACTCTTGCCTGGAAAATCCCCCGGACAGAGGAGCGTAGTAGGCTATAGTCCCTGGGGTTGCAAAGAGTTGGACACAACTGAGCGACTTCACTTCACTTCATGGGCATTTACCTTGTTACCCACTTAATTGTCCATTCTTCCTAAAGGCACTCTATTGTTTTCATTTGCCAGTTCAGGCATCAAATGCAATGACTCCTCATTCTTCACAGATTTTGTGAATTTACCTAATTGCTAAAATGTAGTTGTAGCCTCAAAAGCAATACTCATGGCAGGCTCACCATCATCTGCGGATGTGAGCTGAGTGGGGAAAAAATTCAGCCCCCTGATGCGCATCTTTGAACAAGGTGATGATCTGCCTTCCTGTTGTCAGCAGCTCTCATTCTCTAACAAGGGTCCTTTCCACATCTGTTCAGTGCCATGTTTTTTGCATCTTTGGTCCTTATTGGTGATGTCACTGTTTTGAAGGTAGTGTTGAAGTGCCGTCTAGTGGTCCTAAGTGCGAGAAAACGGTGATGGGCCATTCTGAGAAAATACTTGTGTGAGATCAGTTTCCTTCATAAGAGTTGTTGTGCTGAGGTCAGTGTTAACGAATCAAAGATAGACAGCATTCAGAAAGAGGAAGAGGACATTCTGGGATCCATCTGTATGTAAGGCTGTTCTAGAAAGGGCTAGAGTAACAGCAATAGTGGAGAGATGCTGTCTTCAAATAGAAATGTACATAAAACAAGGTTATATACTGAACAGCTGACAAAAATGTTGTGACCAGAGGCTCACAAATACCCAACCCTCTACTTCGGAGCAATGAATGGCTTCACAGTCACTAATTCAGTGTTCGTGGTGACTTTATATTACAGGACTTTATATTATCATCCATAATGAGAAGTATTCTACATAAAACCTTTAAAGTAAGGTCCATCTACCAATTCAAATCTATAGCGCATGAAGTTGTCAGATAGAAACACAAGACACCCAGTCAAAGTATGTCCAGTTCAAAATCTGGAATCCAAACTGAATCCCAACTTATAAGGGCAAAAGAAACTCTTAAACTGTATATTTAAATAACAGCTTCCCTTGCTTTTACCACTTTCTATATCTTCAATTTTTAACACAACAGAACTTTAAAGTTAATATCATTTTTTCAGATTGAGCATTTTCTCTTTCCTATTCAAAATTCTGCAGTTCCTTGATGATATATCTTTTCATTTTTATTTTGTTTATATTTTAAAGGATTAGTAAAATTGAAAGTTTTGTAACTTCAGTTTCCTTGAAAATTCCACCTGTCAAAAATGCAAATAGGAAACTTCCTTCCCTGGAGAACACTATATTCAAAAGATAATCTAAAGAGTTAATCCCGTTTCTCAAAAATTAGGAGTGATTATATACCATTTCTCATATTATCTTAAAAATGAAAATGTCACCATTGTCTCCCCAAAATGTAACAACTGTTCTATAACTGGTTCTATTTTAAAACATGATACATAACACATACTCATTGAACTTATTAGCATTCGATTTGCTAATTCTGATTGAGATGTGAGCTTGTATCACTTGCTTTAGCACTCAAGCCCTAAAATTCTTAGACCGTTCTTCCATCAGGAAGATTTTTTAACAAGATTCCATTTTTATAGCCTCCAGAATTAGGGTCTGATACTAATATATACACAAAGCAGCTATAACAGGCATTACCATTATTTATCAATATCCATTTGGCCTCTATTTCCTGGCACATGGGAGGTTATTTGCCCATCTCTATTAAATTAAATATCCCCATGTGACAATGCAATCAGAGTGGAAGCGATGTGTGCCATTTCTGGATGGAAGCATTTAATTGTTGGTGCTTGAATCTACAGCCCGTTTGTTCACTGCCATAGTGACCGCCAAGCAACGAGCTCTTATAGGAAGGTCATAAGATAGAAGTGGCCTGGGACACTGAGCCAGAACAGGGAAGTGTGTCCTCCAAGAACAGGGTCAGTGAACTCTGATTCAGGGCAAAAATCCCTCTTGCAGCATATTTTCATATGGCTTATTAGTTAAAAGTGATTTCCACATTTTGAAATGCAAAATATGACAATGACTCTTACACATTCAATGAAAATACTTACTTAGTTTTGCCCCTTGGTCAAATGTTTAAAATATTGACTCAATGGCCCTTCACAGAGAACCCTGCCCTAAACAGGCACCCAGACCCTCAGCATCCCGTGTGTGAACAACAAATAAACTTGTGTTTAACAACAGAGATTTGAGTCCTCTGGTTCTTTGTCATACCTGCTATAGGGACTTGAGTCCCAGTCCTGGCACGCAGCAATGATAACTTTCTCTGAGACTAAGTTATCCCCTGGTCAAATGAGTGCATATTAAAAGAGATAAAATAAAATACATGAACATATAACTAGAAACAATAAATGAGCTACCATGCTGAGGCCACGCTGAAGCAAAGTCAAACAATGTTTTGATTACAAAAATATCTTCTACCTGCTAGGCAACTTTGCCCCATCTACAATGAATGTGTCTACAAATGTTTAAGCTCTTCTCTGGAAGTGTTGCTTCTTAATTTTTCTGCCACATCTTTCATTTTAATATTTGGTAGGCACTGTATCAGTGCTGTAGTCCAACACACACATTTCCAAATGGATAAGGTCATGCAAAATTTAAAATAAAAGCAAAGAACCACTCATTTTTCATGTCAACTTTGACAGTTTAAAAATTCAGAGGAGACTTCACATTAAAATTTTGCAAACAGTTTCCATCTCATATATAATCCTATGGGACCTCAAGCCCTGATTCCTTCAGGGAAGGAATTTCCCTCACCACTCCTGGTTCTCTGTCCTATTTAAGATGAGAGATTTTCTATTGTGTATAGTTCTTAGGGTTGATTATTCCTTAGGGAGCTATTTCTCTCGAGAGGAATCTACATCAAATTACAGCCCAGAAGTTTGAATTTATGTATTTCAGAAACTACCCTCTATGACCGGAAAAGCCAAGTCCAATTATCTTTACATTTTCAGGCTTAACAATACTCTCTNCGGCAATAAAGTTCTTTTATAAAGAACCTGATTTCACCTCCAAGTATGCACATGTAGATTTGATCCTATTCAGCATGACCAAAACTTTCAGAACTGAATTAACAGATCACCGCACAAGTCTCAAGCTGGCTGATAGGTGGTACACACATTGGACAGATGCAAATAATGAAATGACTTTAAAACTGAATTGATATTGGAACGACAACAACCCACTAAAAGTAGGTTCAAAACATGTCCTAAACCTAAACCAGCTTAATGTACCATGAAAAAAAAAAAAAGTCAATACTTTCTCAAGAATTTAAACAAGATTCAGGGCTTCATGTAATACTCAAAATGTCCAGGATAGAATCCAAAATTACTCAGTACATAAAGAACAGCAAAAATTCCAACTGCACAGGAAAAAATATTAAAAAGACACCATTTTATTAATATAATGATAAAGGTCAAGTCAGCAAGAAGTCATAAACATCCTGAGTATGTAACAAAAAACAGCTAAAAAAAGGCCNGGGCTTCATGTAATACTCAAAATGTCCAGGATAGAATCCAAAATTACTCAGTACATAAAGAACAGCAAAAATTCCAACTGCACAGGAAAAAATATTAAAAAGACACCATTTTATTAATATAATGATAAAGGTCAAGTCAGCAAGAAGTCATAAACATCCTGAGTAAGTAACAAAAAACAGCTAAAAAAAGGCCCAAAACAACAATGCTGAAAAGCAAAATAGACAAATCTACAAAAGAGAAATAGGCAAATCTACAGTGTTGATGACTTCACCACGCCTCTTTCAAGAACAGAATCTATAGAAAGTCAATAAGGATTGAGAAGAACTAGAATCATCATCAACCAGTTGATCTAATTGACATTTATAGGTTATTCAATCCAACAATGTTAGAATATACATTCTACTCAAACGCCCTTTAAACATTCCCCAGGATAGACCATATCCTGGGTTATAAATCAAATAATGAGAAAGCTACAGGAAATCAACCCTGAATATTCATTAGAAGGACTGATGCTGAAGTTGAAGCTCTAATACTTTGGCCACCTGATGGGAAGAGCTGACTCACTGGGAAAGATCTCGATGTTGGCAAAGAGTAAAGGCAAAAGGAAAAGAGGGTAGCAGAAGATGAGATGGCTAGATACCATCACCAACTCAGTGGACATGAATCTGAGCGACTTTCAGGAGATAATGAAGGACGGGGAAGCCTGGTGCACTGCAGTCTATGGGGTCAAAAAGAGTCAGACACAACTTAGCAACTGAACAACAACAAATAACAAAATAATTAAAATCATATACAGTATGTTCTCAGAACATAATTGAATTAAACTAGAAATCATTAAAAGAAAATTAAGAGAAAATTCCCCTCAAACACTTGGAAGTTAACAATAGACTTCTAAATAATCTATGAGTCAAAGAGAAAAATCTTAAGGGAAATTAGAAAATATTTTAAACCAATGAAAATACAGTATGTTAAAGCTGTGAAATGTATCTAAAGTATAGGAGGTAAAAAATGCTTTAATTAGAAAGCAGGGAAGTCCTCAAATTCCCAATTTCAGTATCGGAAATAAAGGCAAATAAACACAAGGCAAGAAAATAGAAGAGTATAAGAGATGAAAAATAAAACAAGAAGTCAATGGAATTGGAAAAAGCAAAAGAAAAGAGAATGTCAGCAGAACCAAAAAGTTGATTTTAAAAGATCAATAAAATTAATAAATATCTACAGAGATATAAGTGAGAAGACACAAATTACCAATATCAGCAATGAAAAAGAAAATATCACTATAGATCTTAGTGGCATTAAAAGGATAATGAGGCTATATATATATATATATATATAACTGTGCATATTATTCTAGTAATTTAGATGAAATTGATTAAATCCTTAAAACACACAAACTAAAAAAAAAAAATACACACAAAAAAACCTGACTGAAAATGAAACAGCATTCATGACCCCATACTATTAAAGAAATTAACTCTAGGACAAAAGTTTTTGAAAAGAAATCTGCAGGTTCAGATAGTTTCACTGGCAAATTCCACCAAACATTTAAAGAAGAATAAAACCATTTTAAAGAAAATTTGTCCAAAATTCTCTCAGAAAGCTGGAAATAGAAGAGAACTTCCTTAGACTAATAAAGGCATCTTAAAAAAAACCCTACATCTACCATCTTTATGGAAAAAAGACAGAACACTATCCTAAATATGCTTAGCCAGTGCAATAAGTGAAGAAAAATAAATAAAAAGCATACAGAATTGAAGACGAAGAAATAAATCTGTCCTTATTTGCTATATAATTGTCTACATAGAAAACACCAAGAAATAAACACCAGAAATTTTGGGGTTTTGTTTGTTTTTTAGAATTAACAATTGTGTTTAGCAAGGCCGCAGCATACAATATCAACATACAAAATTAACCATATTTTTATATCCTGGAAATGTACAATTCAAAATCTATTTTTAAGAGTATGGTTTACAATAGCTCTAAAAATTAAAATACTTAGGTAGAAAATAAAACATGTACAAAATCTACTGCTGAAAATTAATAACGATTAATTAAAGAAATCACAGAAGACCAAATAAATGAAGAGATATATCACATACACCAATCAGAAAACTTCCATAGTAAAGATGTCAAATCTTTTGAATTACCAAAAGATTTAATACAATTCCAATTAAACCTCTGGAGGATTCTTTTCTCCAGCAGATACAGATAAGCTGATTTTAAAATTCACATGGAGCAACTTCCCTGGTGGTCCAGTGCTAAGAGTCTGTGCTCCCACGACAGGGAGCACAGGTTCAATTCCTGATCAGAGAGCTTAAGGTCCCACATGCCATTCAGTGTGTCCCAAATAATAACAACAGATTTTTTTAAAATAAAATAAAATTTACATTAAAAGTCAAAGAACCTAGAATTAGTAAAATATCTCAGAAAAGAAGAACACAGTTGGAGCAATTACATTATCCATCCTTAAGACTTACTACAAACTATAGCAATCAAAACTGTGTGGAATTGGTAGAAGGATATATACACATTAACCAACAGAACAGAACAGTGAACCTGGAAATAAACTCACCCCATGAAGGCCATTGTAATTTTTATAAAGATACTTAAGCAATTAAAAGGAGAAAGGGGTCTTTTCAGCAAATAGTGTAAGAATACCTGAACAGTCACATGCCATATATAAATAAATAACCTCAACACAAACTTCACACCTTAAAGTGGATCATAGATCTAAATAAAATGCAAAATGATAAAACTTCTACAACACATAGGAACAAATCTTTATAACCTGGGGTTAGGAAGAGACATTAATATGATACCAAACTCATGATCTGTAAGAGAAAAAAATAGAAAACCTTTTGTTCCTGAAAGACACTCCTTAGAGAATCAAAGGACCAGAAGCAGACTGGGAAATTTTTTCTAAAGTCACATACCCAACAGAAAACTTTTCTTGTTCTATATCCTGAATGTTTTAGTGATTACTCAAATCTATACATCTAAAATTCACAGACTTGTAAACCAATAAGTCAATTTCTTTAACTACATGATAAATTAAAAAATAAGGCAAAGCAAGAAAAAAATACAATAAAAATGAATACCTACGTTCTAGTTACATTGTTACATTATTATTATTATTTTTTTTTTAGTAAGGTCTAAAACTGCATAGTGCCCAATCTAGCCATTTTTATATTTTCTTAGATAACTTTTTAAATGATCTTAATTATCCTGGGGATTAGTCACAGAAAGTAACAAGCTTTAAATGAAAAAAGAAGCCTGAGAACTCTGCCCTCTGAGAAAGCAAGAACTAAAAAAATGGTCTAATTAGTGTCATTTGCAATGAAATATTGAGGTGCTTAAATGTTAAAGTGGTTATCCTTGACAATTTACAACAACCAAGCCAAACTTATTTTTATTTAATCTAATCATCCTGCCCTATCTTTGCACAGTCCAACTGCATTAATTAGAAACTGTCCCAGTTAGTTTACTTTAGATATTAATCCTTCTGTTGGTTTAACTTAAAGACACTCTTCAGTTGACCTGCATATTATGCAAGCTCCTCTCTTAAACCCAAACATCACACCTGTGGCTGTTTTTTCTGACTCCTGCGAATAAGAACAACACTCTGTATTTTTTTAAAGTACTAGTATTATGGAAAGCTAATTAAATCTTTAAAAAGAAACTTACTCCTCTCAAAATTCAATCCTCAAGCCAGAAATGCATTTTGCTTATTACAATAAGATATACAGGCAAATTAAATCTTCAGACTCTATGGGGATGTTTTACCTCAAAGAATCTGTAATTATGTTTCATGAAAGATAATATTCCAAAGTCTCATTTAGAGCACAGAGATAAACAGATGAAATTTCTTATTTTAAAGCATAAACTTGATTAATGTAGGTACACTAACACAAACAATATCTTCAAATTCAATAACCCAAATTCATTTAATATCGGCCAATGGCCATTAAAAATCAAGACTAATTTTCAAAGACATTTGTCATGTATGTGGAAATACACTTAAGAGTTTTACTTGCTATAGTCCTTCTTTAACAGTTTGGGGGCTCAACTAAACATTCAGTCTCAGAAGATAATTATGAGCCACACCAGCTTTTTGGTCATGCATAAGGTTATACAGCAGGAATCACAGCTTGCCAGCTGGACAGCAACCATCATTCTTCTGGAGACCCTCTATAGCAAGTCACACAGTTGCTCAGGTGCAAGGAGACAGGACTTGTATCAGTGGACATGGAAGTCATGCCCAGTGGAAATCCATATCTACTGTATCAATACCATTAGCATAGCTTCCAGGGTACTTCTCATGGGACATGCCAACTCAGACAGTAAATAATCTGCCTGCTATGCGAGAGAACCGGATTTGATGCCTGGGTCAGGAACATCCCCTTGAGAAGGGAATGGCAAATCACTTCAGTATCCTTCCTTGGAAAATCCCTTGGTCAGAGGAGTGTAATGGGCTACAGTCCGAGAAGTGGCAAAGAGTCAGACACGACTGACTTAACGTTTTCACTTTCTTTCATACTCAAGGAAACCTGACATTATGGTAAGTCCATTAGGTATTTTTATTCATGTATATTTCCTCCCAGTACATATGCTGTTTACAGTGAGGGGTCATGGAAGAAGCAATAACTGCTTAGTAATCGAGCTGGTGCACTACCCTTAACAGCTTATCAGGAGATCAAAAGTAGAGAATTAACCAAAGTTCAAATTCTTAAGCAGAAAGAGAAAAGGGTGTGCGGACATTTTGATTGAGTAAACAAGTATATGAGAAAGTATTCTAGACTTGGAGCTGAAAACATGGATTGAATGCCGATGCTGCACTTGCCAGCTACTTAACACTGGGAAAATGATTTTACTTCTTGGACTTCATGTTTGTCATCAGTAAAGTGCTAACGATAATCGCTTTCCAGCATTTATTCTGAGAATGATATTATAAGGCAGATTTGGAATTACTTAGAGGGTGACCCCAGAGAAGGCAATGGCACCCCACTCCAGTACTCTTGCCCAGAAAATCCCATGGATAGAGGAGCCTGGTGGGCTGCAGTCCATGGGGTGGCTAAGAGTCGGACACGACTGAGTGACTTCACTTTCACTTTTCACTTTCCTGCATTGGAGAAGGAAATGGCAACCCACTCCAGTGTTCTTGCCTGGAGAATCCCAGGGACAGCAGAGCCTGGTGGGCTGCTGTCTATGAGGTCGCACAGAGTCAGACACGACTGAA